>LS489039.1:582191-642379 GCA_900490845.1 Pristionchus japonicus | reverse complement strand
ATACGGTAGCCAAGGAATAACCCGAGGAGTACTGTAGTAACATAGGGAATATCCCGTTCTTGAGTGAAGTTTAGCAAAGTCAAGGAATACGGAAGTGAAGGACGGAAAAGGTTACGGTAGCCAGCGACAGGGGGAAAGGTTACGGTAGCCAAGGGCAGGGGGAAAGGTTACGGTAGCCAGGGACTGATTCCGTGAAATATTTTCACAAGCGGCAACCTTAGCCAGGAACTATGTCAAGGGGTGATGCTCATGAAAGTTGACAGGCATGCGTAAAAATATTGTGTTATGTACGTGTCTGTGAACGCGACCTACTTCTCATTTCACCTCTTCATTGAAGAGCTCGAGCGACCGCGCTCTTCTTCAATGAAGAGGGAGAATGAGAGGAGAGAAATGGCCTCTTCATTCTCCCTCAATCTCTTCATTCTGACAGCCCTAGTTCTGAACTTCAGTCGTTCACCGAAACAAACGAGCCCTTCGAAATCCCCCGGCAATACCCTTGAACATACTGAACCTCTCGTCTAGATTGGAAAAGTGGTGGTGTTGTTTAGTTTTGATTGGTCACGAGGATAGGCAGAGAGAAACATGCGAAGATTCGAAATGTAATCGGCTTCCGAAAAACGGCGAAAATGTGATGGGAGCAGCTCGTTATGCTGGTTGGTGTGTCTCCATTTCGCGCACTCTCTCGCAAAAAAATCAAAATGCGCCACGCATGCAATGCTAGGCTCACTCTGTGACGAGTGGAGATCGAGTAGATAGCCGTTCACTTATCGAAATCCAATCACACGAAAAATGCAAAAATAAGGCTTACCCTGCACGCGAACGACAAGATGTTGGCGTTCTCGATCCCGAGGTAGCGCAGCGAAAGTGTGAAGAGAAGTGCCAGAAGGCAGGCTGTGTCGGCTCCTGAAGGAATTGTTGAGAATTTCGAAAAATTTTCTTGAGATGGATTCCTAGAGCGAATTCCCTCCATACTTTCCGCACTCTACAATCCTATCAACCTCAGTCCCAGTCCCATTCCCCCTGCGGATTCCTCTCCACCCACACTCCGAAAAACAGGAGCAGTCATTTTCGAAAAACAGCAGTGACTGCTGTGCAAAAAAGCGATGATTACCTGCCATCACGCAGAGCAGGGAGAGCGAGACGCGAGTAGTGGGGGAGCCACGCTTTCTGGAATGACGAACAATACTTTTTTGCCTCATTTCTACGTTTTCAGAGTCAAATCCGTCTCATTCTGTGCGTAAGTTGGACAGCTTCGGTCGTACTTTCAACGATTTTCAAAGATCGTCCCCGATGCGGAAGGGATTTCGCGCCGTTGACTCAAAGTTGTTTCAGCGATTTCAATGATACAAGGGGCTTCTGCTTTTCTGTGCTTGACTTCTGTGTTTTGAGAGTTCAAACGCGCACAATTTGGCTTCGGAAATTGACCAGGAATAGGCTCTTCCTCTTCATAAATGATGTGAGGTGACAAATTCGAGCAACGATCATCATTCTCGCACCTAATAATGATAGTGGCTATGCTATCGCTAGAGATTTTGTAATAAGGTCATCAGGTACGACAAAATGTCGACAGAGATCGAATGCATAGAGCAAGTAGTGCAGAAGAGGCTGATGTGTCTAGCTGAATTTAGCATCTTCTACCTACCATAAGCAAGTCACCGCAGAACATATTCTATGTTTAGAAACTACTATGCAAATTGCGATTGAAAACTCTCCTACGTAAACGGTCACAGCGCGCTTAGCACTCGAGTCAAAACATGCGGCGCCTTCCAAATCCGCAGCATTTCGTATAATACTTTCCGTTCCACCCGCTACTTCATCATCAAGACCGAACCAGTCTGCTCAAGGAATTTGCAGCCATTTTTATTTACAGTCTATGATCGTTCCCGATGCGGAAGGGATTTCGCGCTTTCCTCCAATAAAGCATGGAACGATGTGTCCTACCGTCTCTCTAACCGATGAGAAAGCGCACGAAATCGAGATCGTTGGATCAACTTCGGAATGAAGTGAAGTAAGCAGTGCGAGAGAGCGTGTAAAATCAAGAGAGTCGAGACTACACTCTAGTCTCGACTTACCTCGTCGTGACGCTCTTCCAGAAGGTGGAGCAGTTGAAGAGGATGCCGATCAGGCAGACGACCACGAAGGACAGCCACCAGGGAGAGGGCCATCTGAAAGGGGACGGGAGGGGTTGTGACTCTCTCCGAGCTGCCTAGATCAGGTTGAACAGAATGGCTTTTCATCATCATCTGGCATTCCCGAAGAGGGGATTCTATCATCAACCTTTGCCTTTTTTGCTGCACTGTGTAATGCAGTAGTACTGCAGGAAAAAAAACCCGCACTCGATATGGCTAACCTGAACTCTGACGTCGAAGGTGCCGCGGATATCAACCCGGGATCTTCATCGAGAGAGGAGGCGTTGTTGGCCTCCATCTGACTCTGTCTGGAATTCTCGGTTTGTGCAATCGGAAAATGAACGGAAAGAGAACACTGGCACGCGAAACTTTCAGGAACTTATGAATATAAGCAGCTCACAACATCACATCATGAAAATCATCACTGATCACTTGTGAAAAGCTCGTCTACGTATCGCCAAACGCAACATATCGGACAAATGCATTCAACAAAGAGGAAGTGGGTGTGAGCTATAGTGAGAGGCGAGATTGAATTGTCTGTCTGGTCCCCATTGGGGATGTAGGGATAGGCAAAGTGAGCTGGGACTACATAGTAGGGGGAGGTAGATAGAGAATACAAGGCTCATTAGCGTTCTCAAAATACAAAACTTTGGAAAATGATGACAAAAATCTACAGCGGTTGGATAGAAGAGTTCGAACTCTGATCGCGCAAAATATAATTATCGCCAAAGAACAGCTCGTTCTCTATCGGATGCCAGCGCGGAAAGGATGCACAATTATAAATTGAAAGCCATCTCGCACAAAACCTCTCCGAAATGCTATGATCGCGAACCATTGCACAGAACAAGTGAACGACACGAATCAACAAAGAACGTATTGTTCTTTTTTGATGAGCGAAGAAAGCGGAAAGGACGCGCAATTAGAAGCAGTCGGAGCGAAAAGTTGAGTCGGAGCAGAGCATGCACGCTGGGGGAGGCTGAAGGGGGCGGGGCTTGCCTGACTCCGCCCCTTCTTGTTCTCGCTGACCGAGAAGAGGTGCGGGGAAACACAACAACTGGGCTAATTTCGTCCATATTTCGGAATGTTTGCTGTTTTTGGGCGCCTAAAATTAGAGACCGCAAGCTCCGCCCACTTGGAGGGGACAGGGGCGCGCGCAAAATCTGCCGCGAGGGGAGACTATTTTTGTACTTGACCAAATTGAATGATCAAAAGCGTTTTCGACAGTAATCACCGGCCCGCACAAAGGACCTGAGGCGGATCATGATTGGAAAACTTTAGGCTGGTAAAAATCGATAATCAAGCCGAAAATTTAACGATTGAGGGGTTTATAGTGCTCAGACTTTTCTGCGCCTCTCGGATTAGACTAATTCGAATATTTTAGGAATTTAGAAGCCAAAAATTAGATTTTTAGCGCTTTTCCCCCAATAGTCTGAGAAGAGAGGGGAGAGGGAGCGAGAGGGCGGGAGGAGGGAGAGAGACACACGAGAGAGAGGCTCCGCCCCTTTTCTCTCTCGTCCCTTCCCTTCCCTCTCGCTTGGTGTGTGCGCGCGCGTGGTTTTGAGGCATAACTTTGCAAAGAGAAAAGATAATCACAAACGGTAAAAAGTGTGATGTTATTGGGACCATGAGGGCCACATTGAGCCCAGATTTGACACCATTGCATCAAATGGGCGATCTACGTTGGGGTCTCTACCTAAAATAGAACAATTCAGTGAAAAATGATGCCGAATTGACCATAGATGAGGACAGTCTGGCCGCAGGGATGAGCTCACCGATGGTCAGACGTGCCTGTCATGCTCAGACAACGGCTAGCCTGAGGCAAAACGAAGAACAAAGACTCTCAAAGTCAACAGTTTTCTGATGTTTGCGTTTTTATCAGCAAGTAACGCAGTTTGTGATCATTTCCATCGAAGTTTTCACACACCAACGAGAAAATAAATCAGCGTTGAGCTCTCTCTTTTTCACACGCTCTCTAGTTCGAGCTAGGAGAGCTAAAACAGAAAAGAGATGTGAGCCAGGAAAGATTGTGCGGATGTGTATTCATATCCATTTCGATGAAAGATCGGCGTGAATAGCGTGAATTGTGCTGCAACTAACAGAGTGAGAATCAGAATCAGATGTTGATGCAGAGCGCTGTGATGTTTGCCGTGGAACATAGAGCTGTGGCTTTCAGAAAAACTATCAGAAGGCAATCGACAAGGCAATCGAATGTAAGCACTCTTCAGAACACCATTTTGAACCCTTATTCAGCGAAAATATTCCACCCCTCCAGGTGAGATGATGGTTGCTCTGTTAGACAGAACCATCCGAAATGCGCGGTTCGAAATGCGCGAGCGCCTATCCTTCCTATCAACACCCTCGGACAAACCGGAGACCGGTCATATTTATGCCTGAACCGAGCAGAGAAACGCAATAGAGGAAGGGTTTCCCAGAAGGAACCAATGCAAAACAATAAGCGAACATTGAACAATTTTACGTTCGGAATATGCCGTGTTCTAGGTACATTTCATGCAACAACATGTTACAACCACCCCCGTACTAAACAGCCCCCGAGTTTTCGGTATTTATAACACAAAATCGTTAAATACTCCAATCTTCAATTCCAATCCCAGACATCCAACGATCTGTGAACAACGGCCAGTAGAATATTTGAGCATCGGATGAATCCCGGCCCGAAAGCGCACGTATGCCCCAGTAAAAGGGGAGCGTCCTCACTTATTTCGGCCAGAAAACAGAACTATGGTCCGTCTCGCACAGTCTGACCGGATACTGAACAAAACAAAAGAACGAGCGCGCAAATTCGGCCACAAATCGGGTTCGAAGACGGCCTTTTTTGTCCCCGAGCTCGAGACAATCCGAATAATACATTAATCGAGGACTATTTTCGAAAAGGGAAAGCACCTATTCAAAAGCGTGACCTTTAGCGAAACAAAGGTGCATGCAAGAGCAGGAGGCTGCTTGGAGATATTGCTCACAAGAAATGATAACGTCTTTCACCGCTCTACGACCGGCGAATAGCGCGTGCGAATCGACGGCTCTGTGGGAAATAGTGCGAAAACGGAGGAGATCTGTGGAAATCTCCCGAGAAATTCACTCGCCCTTGAGGTGGGAACGAGAACGGAGCTCGCTTCTCCATTTCTCATGCTCCCTTAGCAGTCATCATGAGCGAAATCATGATGTAGTCTCAAAGGGGTTGGGAATAGTCAGAAGAGAAAATGAGAGCAATGCAAGAACACGGTGAGAAAAAGGCGTTCGCAGAAATGATTCTATTTGTAGCATCAGGGAATAATAATGACTTTGGACGAAAAAGGGAACTAGACGCTAGTTCTGAATCACTATCGACGGTTAACTAGAGGTAATAATAATGATCTTAGGGATTTGAATAACAAGCACAACGCCCTACTGGTTCCTCCTTTCAACTCACCGTCAGAGGTGTGTTACACTTTCTACGTAGATCGCATCCTTGTTTCAAGCACTAACACACCGAGGAAGCAAGAAAGAGACTGCGCAAAATTGAGAGAGCATCACTAGCGCAGACTGAGGGGTGTAGGAGGATGAGGACGAGGAGGGAATGAGATGCAATTCGCGACAATCCGCAACATCAAACGCGCGTCAGGGGAAGTTGCTCAGTTCCGAGAAGACTACACGGTGAATCACACTCATTGGCTATTCAGTAGGATGGGCACAGAGGCTACAGGAGTTGCATAAGATCACCAGGTCATGTAGATACTCGGTATGAGATTTGCAAGAAATGCTTGGTCTTGGAATGAACCATGATTTGAGCAGAAGAGAAGGATGGGTGTAGCGGCTGCAAAATACCCCGCAAGAATCCTAAGTAAAGTGATTTCCTACTTTCCGTCGCGTCTTTCAGAGAGCAAAGCACATAAGTTGCTTTGACAATCTGCTCAAGATCTTGCACATTTAGTGGACATTCGATGTTCGTTTCAAGATAACAGCCTTCAGAAACGACTCAGAAAACGTTCAGTATCAGCTAATCTAGCTCTTTTGCGTGGCTTTCAAAGAAATGTGACATCAGAGAGATATTCTCGTTCCAATGAAGACCGGACCCGTTACAAATAGAATGCTGCGTTTTTTCGGCATTCAATCCAGAGAGATTACTGAGCAGAATGATGCGAGAAACAAGGGAATAGGGTATTTATAGGATCGAGGCATAGCAGCATTTTGAAAACGGCCAATTTCCGTTAAAAGCGACTTTTTGCTCTGCTTGAGTTGGAATCCAGATTAGTAGCGCAAAATGACGCGAGAAACAGAGGGATCTCCCATACAAGTATTTATAAGATCGCAAGAGCACAGTTCTCAGGAGCTCCAATATGCTCGATCTCTAGATATGTCTAGCGAGCGAGAGGCTACTTCGAATTGAGATAGTGTTTCAAAGCGCTAATGACATTGCCACGGGCCTTGAGTGAATCATGATAACATGTGGTTGCGGGGAGAAACACTCCACGGTTGGAAGTACTTTTTCTTCTGATGCACTCAGATAGAAATAAAATCCAAATCCTACACCAAGAGGCTACAACGGATCCTGATGACGAAAAGTCCTCAGAAAATTGTACAGCAGGACTACTGCAGCGTTATAGTGAACGGTAATGATGAGAGAACATGCAATCTAGTCATTTCCGAGGACCCCTAACGTTCCGGCTGGGCTTATAAGCGAGATGCATCACGCTTTCTCCAAGAAGTTCCCCAGAAAAGGAAGAAAAGTACTAATTCTGGAGGACAAATGTATGACGCCGCGCGGGTTCAGTGAATGAATGAACACAATCGGAGATTTCGATCGAACGGAATGAACCGAAAAAAAGCGAAGGGCGAGATATGAGATGAAAGACGGACCGCAGATTACAATGAAAAAAAGAATGATTGATTGATCTGATAAGTACCAGGAAAAGTATTGAAAGAACGTTAGGATAGCGTGCAAAACGAACATATCGTCAAATCCTAAAAATCCCTCACAGCTCCAAGCTGTGCGAGAAAATGCCTGCAAACGCTCATTGTCAACTAGAGTGGAGCCAGGGAGGCTCTTCTCTTCTTTCCACATGCTTCCTCACAAGTCAGAGAAAACTCTCTCCACTTCGCGCACTCTCTCGCCGAAAAATAGCAATAGAGACTCAGCAGTTCTCTGTTTTCCCTCCACGGCTGGAAGCGAGGGGAGGAAATTATTATTGTTCCATGCTGGCTGTCAATGCTGCATTCTGTGATTCTCTAGCCGGTTAGAAGTAGCGAGAGAGCACGCGGAATGGAGAGAGTCAGGCATTGTGCTGACAGAAAGTTGACTGAATCCGAGGAGGATTTCCGGAGCTGGGATATTATTTCTTCCCCCATGACTCCATTGCCACTAAGTTACTTCCTAGATGCAGCATTGGTGGTGAGCGTGGACTTGTACTGAGCAAGGATCGTACCATTGGTATGTAACCGCATGAGAACACGCAAGATGGGTGTACTCCGAAAGAAGCTACCAAAGCGAATCGCTGTAAAACTTTAAGTTGGGTTTTTGGATGCAACCACTCGTCTTGCTAAACAGAATTACGAAACGCCGATCAAACTAAAGAGGAACTACACTGCACAGGGATCCCGCTGAACCGGGAAGTAACGAGGCATCGAACCTGTCAGCCTGCCAGGAACATGTCAGTTACTCCTGTTTCGCGCTGCCCAAATTGAGGTGACTGTCTGACTCTCTCACTTTTGCGTGCTCTCTCGCTTGCTCCGACTCCAAAAGAAAACCACGCATTTTCTGTTGCTAATATTGTATAAAACTGTCTGACTCTTTCCAATTTGCATGTTCTCTCGCTCCGTCCAACTCGTTAGGATAGCCAAAGTAGAGAAAACCACGCAGTTTCTGCCAACTGCCTGATCTTCTCCAATTTACCCATTCTCTCACGCTTTCTAACTCGAACATATGCGGAACGGCGCATTTGTTGTTGCCCAATTTGCAGAGCGCACAAACAGTTTTGTTTTGTTTTCCCCATTTCTTTAAGGAAGACGAAGAGGAGGGAACAGAAAAGGAAACAAAAAAACGATGGGCACAGAATTAGGGAATGCAGAATAAATTGGACTCGAGTACTGACGGAAAAAGCTTAATGATGAGCAAAAGTATAAAATGACGGATCTATGAGAAATAAGAAGCATTGTACTCGACTTCAGGAATGTGCAGATCTAAACTATACTTCAAGAGCGAGTAGCCAATTCACACGCGTTTTAGATGATCGTTCAAGTAAGGATTTGACGATAGTATCACGCTCATGAACTCATGAAGTGAAATGAGTGATTCATAATGGAAAAGTCTCAGAGTGACTCCTAAGGTGCACTTCACCTAATTGAATCGTGACTTGACAGTCATAAGGAATAGCATTATGATTTGGAAGTCAACAGCAGTAAATCATGCTTGCTGCAGCTACAATAAGTGGCAGCCTGGTGCCTACGTCTTTCGATGGATCTCTGAAAGTGATCGACCACACTGGACACAATTCCCGGATCCTTCCTTTAATGAAATGCGGGCTGATGTCTACCACAAGCCGTTGCGCCCACTCAAAAGTGGCAGAAAAGCGACAAAACAAAACAACGAAAGTGCTTTTGGTTCCAAGGATTGGACTTGAAGACACGTAAAAAATAACAGGCGCTTCTGTAGTTCCCCGGAAGACCCAAACGCAGGGTTGGATGGATGGAGGTTAGTCATTCTTCCGGGGTACTAGATAAGTACCAAAAAACTGACAGAACAACTGGAACAGACATTTCAATTTCACTTCCGCACCACTCAGAAGTGTGAATGTGAGAATGACGAAAAGAACAGTCGAACAAAACAGAAAGTGAAACTCCCGAGCGAAGAACGAAAAACAACGTGAAGATCGCGTATTCACATGTTTTCGTTATTGTTAGACATGGCGAAAGAGCGTGCGAAGTGGAGAGAGCGAGAGAGACGTTCCATCAATCAAAAACGCGACGGACAGTGGTCAAAGTTCCGTGGAGATGAGACGATTGTGACAATTGTTTTCGGCGTGCGGTTTGCGTTTGCAAAACGTCTCGAAATTTGTAAACTATCTGTAGAAAACCGCCTGAATCGAAGTCACTGGCGTCATATCGTCTGATTCTGTGTGCCCGAAATGTGAACCGGAGTGGAAGAGGAAAAGGGAGAAGGGCGAGTGAGTAAGATACGATCTCTTGCCTGTCGAGTAGGCATCGGAACCCTCAGACAGCGTGAGAGATCACGGGGAATGGAGAGACAGCCAGTCTTCAGCCCAGAAAACGATCCCGGTCCGCGGACATTGGTTGGGTTCGCACGGTTCAACAAATAGACCGAAGTCGGCAGTGGAAGGAAAGGAATTTTCGAAGAACATGGTCAGACGCAATCGCGTACTAGCCAGATAGAGGTATTGACACTTATCGAGTTCCCCGGAAGAATGATTGTGTTTCACATATTTTTTGAAATATGCCTAAAGCAGGGTTAGTTGTTGGAGATGGATGTAGGCTAGACGAGCAGTCATTTTTTTTTAAGGAACCCAGAAACGAGCGTGATAAAGCGTCAGTACCCACAACGCAAGTTCCATCTGTTCTCTTTACGTAGCTCAGTAATCAACCCTGATAACTAATATATCGGTCTGTCTGTTCGACGAAAGAGCCTGCTGAATGGAGAAACGAGGAACACAACTCCTTTCCAAGGATAAATAAGCGTCAATGGCAAGCGATAACTGAGCAATGGTCAGCTCCAATCTACAGCAGGTTGTTGTTTTGTTTCCTATCCGGAGAACAAGTGAATGGACGGAGAGAGAAACTCGATCTACGTCTCTCGCATCGTTTCGAAACAGTTTCGAGACAGAATTTTCGCCCAAAGAACAAGTTATCTTGATAGATGTATTTCCTGAATAGCTTAAGAAAAAGTGAAGAAATGGTCAGCCCCAATCTACAGCAGGTTGTTGTTGTGTAGACAGAGAACCAACAGATGGAGGGAGAAACTCGATCTACGTCTCGATTTTCTAAGTCGCGCGACAAACAGAGCGAGTTATAGTACATCATGAGCAAGTTTGATGCGAAGGAAAAGAGCACGGTTCTACTTGAAATAGTCTGAAAACCAGCAATCAGCAAGTTTGAGAGCAGATGGAACATGGTATTTCGAAAAATCGACTTGATGAAAATTTTGATAGCCTGAAATATCGAAGAGATCTACTAGATCAAGAGTGTTTCACAAGCTATGATCGGAAGCAACTTGAACGCCAAAGAGCTTATGAAAGAATAGAGCGAAATGAAGCGCGCTATTTTGCAACCCGCAAGGTAAATCGTGCAGAGGTGTTAGTGGATTCAGCTGTGCATTGCGAAAATATTTACGCAACGTGACCTCACAGACAGAGGATGATTGATATCGAGAATTGATGCAACTGAGCTGATTAGTGGAAAATGTTTAACAGATGAAGCGGTAGAGTCTGTTGTTGATGAGGGAGAAGGCATTTCAGCACCGTTAGATAGCAAATGAGATTCAGGAGGGAGCAAAAGATCAGACAGGAGAAGAAATGAAGAAGCAATGCGTAACAAGTGCAAGCAATTCATGCCGTACTGTTGTTTCACCTGCCGATCTTGCGAAAATACGCGTGAGCAAGAGTGCAATGAGTGCAGTAATGCAAATGAAGGGGTGGCGGATAGGGTGGCGCCTAATGTTTGGAATTCCAGGAAAGGCCTGTGAGGTCATCGAAAAAGAGCAAACACTTGCGAGATTGAGGTGTGAAAATGAGAGATCACAAAACTTTCGAGCGCGCAGTAAGGAAGTGACCCCATTACACAAGAGGAAGTGGTGGGGAGGATCTTTCTGTCTCCATTTTACACACACTCGCCCCCAGAAACGATTCCCGGTATTTCGAACTTTAGAACGGTGAATAGAGAAATAGAGGGAGATTGGTGGGGACTGATAGCGAATAGAGTGTGCTGGAATATAACGCGCATGAATAATGCATCAATGTTAGTCGCTGGACGATAGAGGGAACACTTGTGTGAGGAAACAATACGAGCAACCGTTGGCCAGCATTGCTACTTAGTAGGCGACCCTAGAATATCTGAAGCGCTGAACACTTGTATAAAGAAGCACCAAAGATTTGAGCGACCAACAAGCAGCAAAATAACAGCAGCATAATGGCCATTTTGCAGGCTCGACGATAAAATAACCCGAAATAATTAGATCAATTTGCAAAGCGCTCGGCTTTAGAGAACAGCGTTCTATGCATGGATAGGATCGAACGCTCAAGGATAGTTCAGATTGCTTTAAAAAGTAACATTAATGCAAACAATGCTGCAACCAGGAATCCATTGTGAATGGAAAGGCAGAAACAGCAAAACGTGCAGCAAAACTGTTCCTCAACGCGGACAATGGCGCGGCTAAGCGACCAGCGAGCGAGCGGAAAACAGATTCTTCCCTGTGGTTGACGGTTTTGAACGAGGGGAACTGTCTGACCCTCTCACTTTCCCGTGCTCTCTCGCGCTGTCTGTCCCGGTAATCCTAACTAGCGGCTTTGAATGAGCTGCTAGCAAAATACCCTGCAAAACGGAGAAAACCGTTCGAAGAAAGAAGGCAACGCACAGTTCCGCAATAATGCTGGAGTATTCATGGGCATCATAAAACCAAATGATCTCTTGTTCTTTCTGAGAGGTTCGAGAGCGTTCAGAATGAGAAGAGCTCTTCCGAACTCCTTTCATAGGCATTACGAAGGTTCTGCTCGTCACAATTGATGAGAACACTGATGCATAGCTGAATGCGACTGTTCTT
This sequence comes from Pristionchus japonicus, assembly GCA_900490845.1. Lineage (NCBI taxonomy): Eukaryota > Metazoa > Nematoda > Chromadorea > Rhabditida > Neodiplogasteridae > Pristionchus > Pristionchus japonicus. Next base: position 630,490 of record LS489039.1, on the reverse strand, counting down.
TAGCTCTCGAGAGGTCAGAGGAAGAACAAGAGTTCATCCATATGAGATACCATCTCTGAGCGCTTGTCAGCTGGACAGGCTCGACAGGATCATCGACTGGATAAAGCAGGCAATAAAGCATGAATAACGATGAATTCATTGTTTGTTGAACTGTGGCAGAGGCGGTCAATTCTGAATATAGAAGAGCAGGATCCAAAGGAGGTTACACTGTGAAACCTGCGAGAATCAGAGAGAAAGAGACGGAGATATTATGATTGATGAATCTAGAGATAATCAGACTACAGCGTATTGCTAAGAAACGAAGAAACAACAAAGATTCTAAAGTTCAGACAATCCAGAGCCGATTTTGTTCTCTGGTGCCGTCAGAGAAAGCGAATGAAAATGAGCCCAAGCGCAAATAGAAAATCATGCGTGGCTTATATTGCTTTTGTTTTCATTCCGATTTCTCCAATTTTTCGTTCCAAGTTCCCCGATGCACCCAGCAAGTTCCGCGATCTCCTATGAAATTCTCACTTTTTTGCTCCCACGATCTTTTATAAGAGTGCGGAAGTCCAATATGGTCAGCTAAATCTTCAAAAGCCTTTTGAACTCGCCAGATTTCGAGAGCGAAAGACTAGAAAGTAGGTGTGAGAAATGGTGAGTACAATACAAAAAAAGCCCCTTTGGGGGCTTCATTATGCTACTTGCACAGGTCAAAGTGGTCATCTCCCTCTTCACGTTACAGGGACCAGAAAGTAGGCGTGAGAGCTGAGATTCCCGGAAAACCAGCGAATACAATACAGAAATAGTCGCGCGTCAATCTCAGATGAATCTATTACTACAGAACGAAGGAAAAACGGTAAATGAAGGAAAACGAGCAGTTCCAGGTATTGCTGTTGCCTGCGCACAAAGTGACGAACAGTTGGGTAAACATGGAAACCAAGCAAAATAGGGGAACTTCTTAAACTAAAGCGACGAAAAGGAGAAGCAGCACCAAAAATGAGGAAACCCAGGCAAAAGCCAAAGATCACACTCTCAATTGTCCGAGAATAGCGAGCAATAAAGGAGATGGGTGCACGCATCTCACATGGCGCGTATGGAAATGCAACATTCACGCGTCAGAATTAGCCACATCAGACAATAGGCGAGTGAGACTAGACTCAGCTTCTTAACCCACGTGTCTGTCTGCTGCGAGTTCAAAGCAACATGCAGCCGAAATTTTTCACAATTCAGATCTGAAATAGCCATGCGTGGAAGAACCTTTTTTCTGCAATAGTCTAGCCACATCGGGCAATCAGACAATAAGGGAAGACTAGACTCAACCTACGCAATTGTTTGTTTTCTGTAGGGCCTTCAAGGGCGCAAACTAGATTTATTGTGCGCACAAAATTGTTTGTTGTTAGAAGCCTGTGAAGCAGTCTCATCATTCAGTTATCCTTTTGCACGGTTGCAAAAATTAATCTCGGTAAACCCTTAATACTGAAGGACTAATCCCCAATCAGGTGCTTGGTCAACGATCATCGGTCTCAAGACTAGATTGCATGCATTGCTGTTGTGCTGTAACTACTGAATGGTCGGTGATTTCTGCCGGCTTGGTTACCACTTGCAAGGCAAAACGCTTATATTCTCCTCAATCTGCTAGCTCTTTTGCAAGTCAGAGATGCAAAATAGCGTTCAGAGCGAGTAGACTCCCCACTTTGCAAGGCAAAACACGGCGCTTTTCTCCAGTAATCTCTAATTAAAATGTGGGGAGAAACAACAATTGAGATGAAAGCGAGGGGGAAGTGGTCGTGACGTGTTTGTTGTACGATAATAGGCATTATGCAATAGGCAACTCTGATCTTCCTGGTCAATCTATGCAGTTATCACGGAAGTAGCTAGCTTCGAAGGTAAAAATAGAGGAGAAAATGGTGCAAAATAAAGTGGAATAGTGTTGGCAGTGATAACAACTTGCGAAATCGAGATCTTCGTAGTCTATTTTCGCAATAATCAGTGAAACATAGCTGGACTTGCGCATGCTCCGCATGTTGAAAAAACGTTAAAGACGGAACTATCTCTAGATTTTGTATTGTGACGATGGACAATAGTGAGTGTCCCGGAAGGAACGGTGACATTCATGTGAATGGCTATTGTGATGGAGGAAGTATACTTGCAAGAGCAAAAGGGTTGGGTAGATCGAATACAATAACAGTGGCCGTTCCTGCTTTCACAGTGAACTCGTCCAGTACGAAACGTGCAACCAATTGGAAGAGTCATTTCTTCCCTGCAATTTCAGCAGTTGCAGCAAACAAAGTCCGGAAGGATATGCGATATTTCCATCCCGAATGCACTATCGCCTTCTAGATTGAGCGAGAGAGCATACTAAATGAAGAGACCGACGCCATTTCGACATGCGAAATCCTCACGGCAAAATCGGAAATTGCGTTGCATAATTGCGACGAATTTCGAAATTGCACGGAAAACATGCGAATCACAATTTGTTGTTAGTCTGAACCGGGTGATGTTGCCTAATGAATAGAGTCAAAATTTCAGAACCGCCGGATGTTGCGTAGCCGGGTTTTAGTCTCGTTGGACCGGTAAATTTTCGATTATGTAATCTGTTTGGGAAGTCTGGCACTGTTTGCGGGGAGCAGTTTGGGATGCGGAGCAACATTGGAATTCGCGTAGGCCGTTGACATTCGCTTGATGAGGGATACACTGCTGGTAATGGCCAAGACCCAAAAGAAATATCAAAATGAGCGTGGGACGATGCAACAATACATTTGAGGGAGGTGCATATAATTCAAGAACCCAATCAACGCCCTATGTGAAGTGTGGAAGCAAATTAGGTGGGTGTTTCTAATTGTTCTTGCATGCGAGAAACGAAGAATGTAACACATACTTTGGAATCAATTACGAAAATTGCAAAGTGAGATCACGATGTCACTGAACTTTAAAAAAGTGAGATCGGAAGAGGATGAAACTAAGAGTATTTGTTCGGCAGCACCGGCATGATCAATACGAAGATCCGAATCCGATCCCTAAGTAGCCGTTCTGCAGGCCCATAGCCTGAGCAACGTCTATGTCTATGATCAGCAGAAGGCTTGGTAATCGAGGCACTTCCATACTACTATTTCCCAACTCTTACGTAGCACATCCAGATCTACTGATCTTGCTTTGAACAAGCACCTGCCCGGTGATCTACTGCTCGACCAACCTAATTAATCTTTTGTATTCGCAATTACAGAAAACGTAGTGATAGCGGCAGATTCTATGTGCAAACATGTAGTTCATCAACTCTTCATTTCTCACACGCTCTCGCCTCTTTGACCGATGCGAGAACATGGGAAATGAAGAGACAGGCCCGCTTATCGAACTCTAGTCAACACTAACCATTGCAGTAGCAATACTATTCATAAATCAGGAGCGGTAGTGAATAACAAATTGATGCCATCAATGCACCTGCTTGAGCAAAGAATCCCATCAAAAGCAGTGCAGGGCCGAATGTCGAGGCGCTAATTTGGGCTACACCTGTCTGCCGTATTTCGCATGATTTCGATCCCACGCACGTGCCTGAAACGAGAGCGTTTCTTCAGTTTACCCTTCTCACTTATCAGAGGAAGCGAGATAGTAAGCAAATTGGAGAGGATCAGAGAAATATTTAAGAAAGGGGAGAAATCACGTCAACTAGCGATATTTCGAGATTCTGATTTCCCAAAGTGATGTGAGGCCCGATAACAACGGCTGGAAATCGGAGGGTAAAATAAGTTGTTCTCAGCTCCACATTTCGAGGTAAATGATGTGATATTCTTTGCAAGCAACTGCAAATTTAAAGATGAATAGAAAGGAACAAAAGTTAACAAATACTAGAGATTCCTGTGCGAGGTTTGATTATTGGCTCCTTCCGATCTCTTCAGTTGGCTTGCATGGAGCTCACGTGTTCCAGACGAACCATCAAAACTCTATAAGGTCTGAGTATCGGGTTGAGTAACCAAAAATTATCTGAATTATTCATTATCATCCGAATAATTCATTGTTGGCTGTTTTCTGTTGCTGAACCCGCGTGTTTCTATCGTCTTCAACTGAATTCTATTGAGTCATTAAAACTGTTTTATGTTTGACTGATCCCGGCTCAACAATGCCCATGTTGTTTGACTCGCTCCACAGAGACAGAAGAGTGAATGAGATTCCGAAATGCTCTGAGTGATTACCCTAGTCATGGTCAGCTAAGCTAAACTTGCGTGAAGCCCAGACGAGCTAAACTTTTTTCATTTCCTGCCCTGAAACGCAGTACTTTTTTTCCAGATTTCCCCATCATTTCTTGCGTCCCTCACTCCTTCCCTGAATTCCAATTACCTCAGCCTCTCTATCCATCAGCCCACTCAGATCCATTCCCCCTGTCACCCCCTGGGGGGACTCGAAAGTGGCCCTGCGCCCTCCCTCCTCCGAATTCCTGCGCTGACTCACAGGCCAGATAGAATGAGATAGTGCGTGAAATGGAGAGAGGCATCGCCCGGGGGACTCGAAATGGGTGAGGAAAGGGAAGAAAGGAGATGGCATCCACGGGGCACTCCATTATCCCACCCTTATTGGAACGGAGAGCTCGCTCAATTCAGTGTCTACTTGGCTTTGGAAGCCACAGAACGTGTGATACGAAGAGACCATAGACCAAAGAACTGGCTATCCTGTGGAACGGAGAGACATGGACATTATGTTTGACGTGCACGCTCACTCCCATGTGGGCCATTCCCTTCTGAGTTCCTGAACAAAAATAAGGAGAGTCTCTTCCTCTCTCCTTCTTTCGACATAAAAAAAGAACACAGAACCAGATACGATACATTAGAAGCAAGAGTAATAGCGGAGCAACATATCGTTTCAAACTACAATTGAGAACAAAGTCAAGGAAGAGTAGAATGTTAGAATACTATCATGAACAATCAGTCGGTGCTGTTGCTGCTGTCAAGGGAACTTCATCTCGATTTACCCTCGCATCTTCACTGTTCGACTCCGATTTTTCTTGCTTAGGAGCAGCTTGTTCCGGCAAAAGAACTCCGCCACGAGAGAGGAAGATCTGCAACATTTTTCATTAAGATTATAATTCGGAAAGCAAGAATCTCCTCATTCCGCACACTCTCTCACCGGTCAGGGCGACGAGAGAGTGCAGTGAATGAGGAGAGTATACTTTCTGCACTCTTATTAAGATACGGAGGAACTGCTATTCCGGCAGTTCCTGGATTTATACACGAACTTGAATCAAAATTGTGAAAATGAAAACCGAGGAACAAACCTCAAGGATGTATAGATAAAACTGATCAAGTGCGCGAGTCCGGAGTTGATATTTATTGAGCTCATGGCGTATATCCGTCACATATTCCTTGCTCCTCCGCTCTTGCCGAGCTTCCCTCTCTTTGTGTGCAAGTGAATCTGAATCGCTGAATTTAAAAATTAATTTAAAATATTATATTTACTAAAACTTGCATTAAGTCCACCCTGGATGAGTCCACAAGGCGAAAGAGATCATCCAGAGGGACACTTTTGAAGTAGGAGGGTGCGTACTAAAAAAGTGCTTATTAAACAACTTGTTAGGTGTATAATGCATGAAATACTGTAAACAGTACCACTAGTTCGAAAGGAAAGGTTCGGAGAATGGCTCCGCTTTTCTCTTCTATTACTGAGGTTGATGCAGAGCGACAGATGCAACATTGATGAGTGTCGATGTTCTGAAAACGTTTTTAGCCTATGCTTACTGTTTTTGGGTACTAGAAGCATAAAGATCTCAGCAACTTTTGACCTAAGGTGCCCCTTATGTTGGTTGGACACTTATGCCCCCATTACTCTGGATGAAATATTGAGAGTTAGAACGTTTGCCTGACATAAGTGCTTGCTTACCTCTTCCGCTTCAAACCAACTCATGATGCAGGTTCGATGGAACATGTGTTGGCATGGCTCTAGTCGCACAGCTCTCTGAATACATGTTTTTATTTCACAAAATCAACTATTTTCGAAAATTACAAAGTGTTTACCTTGTTCGATAATAAGTCCAAGCAAATAGTGCATACGGAGGAATCGATATCTGAGCTGCTAGTCATGTCAGCAATAGATTCGGGCTCTACTTCCTTTTCCTGATGTCCAGAACTATATTTCTGCAAGAGATGCAATTTTGATAAGTCTTGAACGATCTTGGAGGCTCACCTTCCAGTTTTCACTATCAGTCTGCATCACATTTATTAGACTTAGCCGATGTACGAGTTTTCTTCTTTCCTCTACGATATCTTGAATGTATTCATGGCACTTTCCCGTTTTTCGAGCGGCGTCGAGCATGTTCGTTTCGTTCATAATACCCCTGCTGCAAAATTTTTAAACATTTTTTAATTTCATTCGAAATGTTGCATTACGTGGTGAGTAACAACAGACGCTCCATTATGGCATCAAAATGGTACTGGTCTGTCACCGATTTCATCAACAACTGAAGAGATGGCTGCAATTATTTGCTGAAGCGAATCAAGGGAAACAAGTTGAGTACAAATAGGTCTGCTATGGATAAGCTGCTTGGAAGACGCTAAAAATGGTAAGATTCTTAAATATCTGAGTGATACGACTAGATAAAACGTATAACGCGCTATTGTAACGGCCTCTCTTCGTCCCTCCACTATTGGGCCTCACCTGTCCTGTAGGCCCAAATGCGATAATCTCAGGAATCTTCTCAAACATTCCGTCTCGAGCATCATTGAAAGGAGTTTGACACAGAGGACAGCATCTTTGCTTCTGGAATAGCAACAACATTCAAGGAGTTGAGTAGAGTGGATGAGTAAAGCACAGTTGAGTAGCGCTATTTCAAAATTTCCCTCTTTTAGTATTATAAGGGGTACGTTGTGATATTATCTACTCACCGCGCTTCTTGTCTCGCACCAGTTGATTAGGCATCTCGTGCATGCATCCGCTAATCTTTACTGCTCTCTTAAATTAAAGATTTTTTAGGTGAGATACGGGTGTAAAATAATCACTTACTTTGTGAGCGAGATCTTCATAGCAGATTTGGCACTCCATGTTGTGAATTTGTCGTAGATAGATAAATCCGTGGCAAATAATGGACAACCAGCGCAAAGAAAAAGAAACAAACGCACAATTGACGCCAATATATACAGATGCATCCGTTTCCAAGCGTTTAAGAATACCGGTCCGAGTCGATTTTTGAAAGCGACGCGAGCTCATAACTATAACTCGCTCCACAGCGCTCTCTTGAGCGATTAGCACGAATCGAACTGCAAAGACGAGGAAGGTGATGGATCGCTCATTACGAATAAAATCAGGGTCATCAATAGGGATGTCAGAATGAAGAATGACTCTCCTCATTTCACACACTCTCTCGCTTGCCTGATCGGTTAGAGAGTGTGGAAAATGATGAGAGCCATTCTTAATTCTGACATCCTTAATCATGAACTCTGAGATGTTCCCTGAAACCTAACCGCTCTTCTCTATCTAAAAGATGGGCAAAACCCTTACTTTTGATCTCTCAGATGTGTGGTTGAAACTGATCCTTCCTCATTTCTTCCTCATTTCTTCCTCATTTCTTCCTCTTCTCTTCCTCCTTCCTCCTCCACTAACCCTCCGCTAAGCACTTTTGCTCGAGTCGCCGACACTTTCTGGCTCTCTCTTCATGTCACACAGCTCCTCCATCCTCCCTCTCACCCTCGAAATAGCGCATTTTCGATGCCTTTCTCTTTCGAAAAGGTCCGAAAATCACCTCAGAAAAAACATGGAAAACAGAGGCTACTTCTCCAAGAAAAACAGCCTGAGGTGATAATGGATGCCTTGACATGCCGAGTCACCCCGCGATTTCGTCCAGTATGATCGATGAGATGTCAGAAGGATGTGGAAGTGGGGATGACTGGACGAAATGGATCTCTCTGATCTATTCCGAACTCGTGTTGAAAAGTGGCCTCGTTAGTCTTATGATTGTCACTATTGAGTCGTTACTTGGAGTTCACCGAGATGGGGTAGGAGGTTGTCTATCCACCAGCCATCCTCGACCTCTAACCCAGCGTTAGGTAATCCAGTTTATAGTATGAGTGAAACATATCAGTTCTTCCGGGGAACTCCACAAATACCGTTTCGAAGAATTCGGGGATCGAAGAGTCTACCTTCTTCGATCCCCGAATTGTCTCATTGCAGTGGAATTCGTGTGTGATCTAGAGCCAGGATCGAATTACACGACTAATGAATGAATACACCCGAGTTCACGGGAAGACATTGAGATGAGGGGATGAATGGGCTCTCTAATACACGAGAGAGTAGGCTAATCGAGGAGAGTACGCATTTCACTCCTGTAATTGAGAGGCAAATGGATGTTGCGTGACAGGGAAGTTTGCTTATCGTTTGAGTGATCCTTACTCTCTCGTCTTTACTTCTGTACTTTTTCTCGTATGTCAGTCAAAGTGAGAGAGGACCTCATACAGAGAGAGTTTATTCATGCCAGACTTCCCTCTCTTCGAAGAAAGCTGCACGGCACTTGAAACTATCGTGGGAACCCATGATTTTCGATGCTTACAATTGCGTGCTTGATCTTTCGGTGTTGGTGGGAAACTCTGTGATGTTACTTTTCGTTCTTGATGTTTTGTCTCACGTTCCACAGCGAAAAAGTCTAAGAAAACAGTAGCTATTGCAAGTTAGAGCAGAAAGCGAAGATTATTGCTTATCACTATCAAACCCGTCCACGATATAAAGGACGACACACTTGTTAGCCACATGACGCCCTGAATCACAGCCCGAAACTCATAACTCACACTCTCTCGAGAGAGCGAGAGAGAGAGAGAGCGAGAGAGATTCCCCCTCCCTTTATCTCTCTCTCGCAATCTCTAGAGGTCCTCATGCCTCTCTTTCTCTTCCTCCTCCACTTCTTACGTATGGAGAGGGAGGCAGAGACTAAGGGGAAGAGAGGAGAATCCACTTGTTTCGCCACACAGTTGTCGCTTATCATCTAGCTACTTCCGTGATTCCTATTTTTCACTCGCAATGATAATTATGTTCACTTTTGCCAACAAACCTGCTTTTAAATAAAGTTTACATGATTCTTGCCTAACTCATCTAAATATTTTTCTAATCTCTGTTTCGATTCGTCACAAGGATAGAAGATGTTCTGATGAGACTGGATCCTTCTCGGAGAGTATAACGTGGCCGCATCCACTTGTTCCTCCTATCCCTCCCTCCCTCGAGCGACGTTTACAACACCATTTGTTATCTTTTATCAGCCGCTTTCATTGCTCCTCGCGGGCGCGATTGTTGTGACAAGAGACACTTGGAGTTTTTCTTCTTCTTCTGCGTCTAGGATTCACTGTCTAATTTCTCCACTTTTTCTTGAAATCATACATTTTCATCTACAATTTGGTGTCGATTTTTTTCTACTAAACATACCCATTAACTCACTTTCATTGACTTGCCTCGGGAGTCATTGTTGTGACAAGAGAGACACGCTTTCACCAAGTCGCTTGATTCAGTAGTTTTGCCACAAAAAAACCTCTAAACGAACGATTTCTTCGTGATACTCCGTCATTTTAGTTTTTTTTATCACATGGTTATTCTTTCAGAATGCTTCCGTTTTTGATATTCGGCCTGTTACCATACTCTGAAGCATCGCCGCCCGAGCTGCGGCTAATGAACGATCTTTTCTCGGGGTGAGCTTTATTTGACATGCATGCAATACTTTCGAAAATTACACCGTTTTTTAAAAAATATTTTTCATATATAGCCCTTGAAATTGAGAGAGTTTGCACATTTCCTGTAAACTTTGAGCCATTCCAGGTACGTCAAAGAGGAACGGCCCGTGCTCAACCACGAAACGCCTGTGATGGTCAAGTTGGGTGTGATTCTGCAACAAATCATCAATTTGGTGAGTTTTTCTATTTGCTGATTTTACCCAAAAATATCACTTTGATTCGACGTTAAAGTCGAATGAAACGCTAAAGTACGGCATGATTCAGCAATAACTCATCAATTTGGTCAGTTGGTGCGTGGCAGTTGATTGCAAGATTTAGATTTTGCTTGGAATTTTCCTATTTTTCCTTTATCCTAGAAATAGTTAGAGTTAGGTCTCACTCGCAAAATCAGTGAATCTGAGAGAGGCAAAGGGGCTCGCGGATCAGATTTCGCATATGGGGGAGACCTGAGATTTGAGATTCTGACTCTCAACCTGGGCGTCTCTCCATTTCGCACGCTCTCTCGCTCTGAGGATCCGCATGAGCTTTCACCTCGTGTCTCTAGCACGCTTTGCTTCACTCTTGCAAGTAGCACTTCCGCAAGGATGTGAGTGATGAGTTGCGTCAAGGAAAAGATGGCAATTGCTCAACTTTCTTGAGGCAAAACGAAACCATTGAACAGCATGCTAACCGCGTTGAGTAGCATACAAATCAGTGAGGAAGCTGTGGAGATCCGCGGATTTTGAGAAACAACACAAAATTGTTCACTTTAGAATGAGAAAGAGGAGCAACTCGAGGTCAACATGTGGTTGAAGCATCACAAATGTTACTACGTCATTCCGTTTAGAAACTATTGCTCTATAAATGGGTCTAACGCAACAAAAATTATGAATTTTCCTAATTACTGCTCCGTTCCAGAACGAGAAAGAGGAGCAACTCGAGGTGAACATGTGGCTCAAGTACCAGTGGATGGACGAGAACCTGAAGTGGGACCCGGAGCAGTACGAGAATGGTATGTCTTTCAGCGCTTTATCCGTTTTGTAGTCAGAAGCTGATTGCAAAGAGTAACAAAATGGAGTTCAAACCTGCAATAAGTTGAGCAGAGTTAATCATTCTGGGGGTACTCACAACCGAGACAAACTTGATCATTCCATTCAGTAACGACACTGGTTCAGCCCGCCGGCACCACCTGGCAGCCCGACGTGCTGCTGTACAACAGGTGAGCTGTGAGGGCTGCAGACTTGACTAATCAAAATAGAACCCAAAAAACGTCAACGATCAGTGTTTCACTCACTAGCAAATTTCGGAGAGAAAAGAATGTTTCAATGTATCGTAAGAAGAATACGATTCAGTGTGGACAACGCCTTCGACTCCACGTACAAGGTCAACCAGATATCGAACAGTGACGGGACGCAGGAGTGGATGCCACCAGGTGAGTCGAGACTAGACTCTAGTCTCGCTCTTTCTCCAATATGTGTTCTTCTGATGTATGAAACGTTTCCTGTTTAGCAACATCGTAGAAAACTAGGCGCTTGTAAAGGTCCTCGGAATAATGGTTGTGTTTCATTCATTCTGTACATCAGGCCGCCATTGGTGGTAGGAATGAACTCCACGAGTTTCGAAAACTTCCGCTGGTTAGCATCGTCAATCTTTTTTTTCAGGAATCTTCCGCGTCTCGTGCAAGTTGGACATCTACTGGTTCCCATTCGACGTCCAGCAGTGCTTCTTCAAGGTTGGTTGAATTTCCACGTTCGTATCTGATCGAACACTCCTGCTCGCACAGGTGATAAAGTATGCATGGAGTCGACAAGGATTCTGAAATGCGCTTGTCAATAGGTGAAAATGAATGCGTGAAACTCGACCTAAGCGCGAGCTAATGAAACACATCTCTTGTAATCCTGAAAAGAATACAACTTCTTTTGGGCAGTTTCTTTCGATTTCCACTCAAAAGTATTCTGCATTGCTTCATTCCAGTTCGGCTCGTGGACATTCGACGCGAGTAAGCTGAACCTGGTCGCAGGAGACTTCGACATGACCGAGTTCATTCCGAACGGGGAGTGGATTATTGAGTGTGAGTGGCCCTTCAAACATCAACCTGGGGATAAATGAATAATTTCCATGTTGTATGAAAGGTCAGTGCCGCCGATTTGATTGATTCACGCCGATTAACAGGTCCACGTAATTACAGCTTCATCTTTCAGCAACAATCGTGAATCGCTCCGAGAAGACGTACTCGTGCTGTCCGGAGATCTACCCTGACCTGTCGTTTACGATGGTGCTGAAGCGAAGGACTTTGTGAGTTTTCCGCTGATCTGATACTACGTTGATCTCACAGTTCACGGATTTCGAAAATTAGTGAGGAGAAGTAGGATTATGGCTAGTTGACCCAAATCTTTCCCGACGTTCAGCGACCTCGCGAGTCTCTAAGTATCACTAGTAGAACTCGAATGCCCTGACTCACGATCGATAGCGAAGCGAAACAAACCATCGCCTGAGGAGCACAAAATAGCCCTTCAGATACTACGCCTTCAACCTGATCATGCCGTGCATGCTCACCATGCTACTGGTGGTGCTTGGGTTCGCGCTAAGTGCGGAATCAGGTAAGTGAATATCGATTATATCGATCGATTCGGCTCGTATTACGGTAGCTTTCTTTCCAGGAGAGAAGATCGGCCTCCAAATCACAGTCTCGCTCGCTATCTGCATCTTCCTAACCATCATGAACGAGATGACACCACAGACGTCAGAGAGCGTCCCACTTCTGGGTGAGGCTCAGAAGAAGAACAACAATAACAATTAAAAAAAAACAATAACAACAATAACAACAGCAATAACAACAACAACAACAACAGCAACAACAACAAGATATCCCCTCAGGCGTCTTCTTCCAATCGTGCATGGTCATCTCCGTCCTTGCAACGACATTCACAGTGTACATCCAGTCCTTCCACTTCAGGTTCGAATATAAATCCAAGAAAACTCTCCAGTCTGCGCACTCGCTCAAGTTCTAAGCATTAACATGATTATTGCAGGTGCCATCAGAACCACCACAGGATGGGCTTCTGGGTGAGTGTGTTTCATGAGTAATTTCACGTACATCTGGACGCTGCGCAAAAGATTTCTGGAAGTTGTCTGAAGCAAAAGTGGTCTATTTAACTGAGCGTGAATAAGCTGGCAAGAGGTAGATAATCTAGGCTGGCATTTACTGCATTTGGCGTTTGATCGTTGGTTCCTTCAGATGCGCTGGCTCCTCCTCGAATGGGCGCCGTGGCTGCTGAGGATGAAGCTGCCCAAGAGGTACGATTGAATCTTCGAATACTATCCAATGAAATAATTGTCTTTGTATCCATGCAATACTGAATGAACTGAAAGAACAACAGTCAAGATCTACTCAACCAGCATCTTGAGCTGTCCGATCGATAGATAACCCTAAAATAAATGCCAAGCTCTTCATTCAGGGAGAACAACTGGAAGACGATCAAGACGAGCTGGAAGGAGCGGGAAGACAGTGATGAGGAGACCAAGACCGCCTTTAATTATGTGAGTGTAGAAGTTATGCACGTTGTCCATGAAAGCATGGTCTGTCGTCTGGAAAATGCTAGCGAAATTAAACAATCGATTATCCGTGAAATCCGGATCCGGGAAATGCATCAAATCATTTCAGCAAGACGGCACGGCCAGGATGATCACGAACATGGGCGCTGCGATGAAGGAGAACTTCGACAATCTCGTGTTCCAGGTTTGACGATCATTCCCGTTCTGAAACTATGTCGTAGAAAGAATGCAGAAGTATGTAGGCCATCGTTCAGCATTCAACTAATTTAATCTCTCTTGTTTTTTAACGGCTTTAGGATGAATGGGGAGAGATAAGAATAATCGAAATCATCGCAGGTGCACGTGAACGCGGACGTCAAGCGTGATCTCGGACTGACGAAGCGATTAGAAACACTGAATAGGATCTACGAGCACGTCAAGGTACACTTTCATATTTATCCTAGGCCATCTAACTTCATCTGATCTTAAGCTATATGTTTGAACTATTTGTTGTCGAAGTTGTGTTTCTCGAAGCGCTCAAACAACTACGGACAAGTTTTCGTGCGAAGCAAGTAGATCAATAAATCAATAATCAATCAATTAATCGACACTCTCCAGATGATCCGGGAGAACGGCGACGACGGCGAGGAGGACCAGCACGTGGCGCACGAGTGGAGGTAAGGAATATTTTATTCCTGGATTAATCACGATTCCAATAGTAGCCGTAGTGCAAAAATGTCTCAATTTTCGATGAGTTGCTAACCACAGTATGTCTAAATACTTTATTCCGCTGATAATTACTTTTCCGCTGTTGGCCGTAATGCCATATAGCATCGATTTTCAATGAGTCACTAACCACAGTAACTTCGCAGATTCGCGGCAATCGTCGTCGATCGGATCGGTTTATTGAGCTTCACAGCACTGATCATCGTCACCTCAGCCATTCTCTCGTTGAGGGCGCCGTACCTGTTCGCTTGAGCAGGCAGTCGGGACTAGACTCTAGTCTCGACTATTTGAATGTGATAGCAGTTTATTGGGTGAAATGAGACACTCGGGACTAGACTCTAGTCTCGACCCTCCCAATTTCATGAATCCTTTTTGTATTCAGAGAGAACTTATTTGTCCTCATTCCATGGCATTTTCTTCTATTCGGGAGCCTTTCGGAGCTTGATGTCTTATTATTTTCGGGTATGCTAATGAATAAACTGCTTCATTTTACTTTATTTCAATATTCTTTCTCAATCACCGATGAAGTTCAAGCAATAAGCTAGGTGTGTTCTGAACCCACGAAAAATATCGAAAACCAAAGAAATGGCAATCGATCCCCTCCAACCCACAATGAATCACGAAGACTAATTGCGTGTTGTGGTCTCAATCTCTTCTTCTTCTTCTTTTCCTCCCGACTGTCCCCGGGTGTGAATCACTCCATCAATCTTTCTCCTCCATTTACCTCTTCCACCTCCTCTTCCATTCCTCCAGTTGACGAGCGGATGCTCCATTTCTCTTTATTTCCTGCACTCTCTAGCTTTAACTGATCGACGAGTGAAAAGATGTAATGGAGAGACCGCATTCATATTTCGACAGTCAATAAGTCTCACTTATCCCATCGTTTACTGGCATCATTTCGCCGTCAATTCACACTTTGGTTGCCGTCTTTGATCTTTCACCACATGCATTTCTGAGAAGTCTTCAAGTTCATGATTCGCGCAGGACTCATGAGTCATGGCCGAAATGCTTCTGAGAACTGAACTGTGATGTTGAACCGCAACAACTATCATTTTCGAATGACTCTTTCCTCTTGACAAGCATCAGTGCTTTGATTGTTAGGCGTTTTTGCATTATGCGACAATAATAACGGCGACAATAATAATGGCAGAAGTGCTTTGCTGAAGATTTTTGCATCCAACGTCATCAATCAATCGCCGCTGATTGATTGGAGTCGGCTATTATTTGAACCAAATTTAACACTGAATTGGTTGTGTTTCAGTCGGACTAGCTATTTTCGAAATATCGAGTATAATCTTCACTAACAATAGTGGAGGATCTTGGCGCTTTGCCTCCACCGTCATCAATCAACTCCACTGATTGATTGGAGAGGGGGCGAGATGAGCGATTGTGGTTTTGAGGCCCAAATTATTTTCGTTTTTGAGGGTTAGAGAAAGCGAGAGAGCACGCGGTTCCGAGAGAGTCAGACGGGCAAATAGGTGAGAAATGTCTGCAAAAAGGTGATTGATTGAGTGTCGGGACCGAAGCGATCACTAGAGTGGAGGCTCTGGTGATGACTGGGATTCAAGAAGTTTGCGAGAAAAAATGAGCTTTCCTACCTCTACCCCTCATTCCTACCTACTATCAGTAAATTTCACTAGGAGCGCAATAATTTACAGAATCAGGTTTTACCAGAACGCTTTTGCGCTTTGCGAAGTGTGGAGAGAGTAAACTCTCTCATTCGGGAAGCACGTCCAAAACAGTCCACACCGCCTATTCACTAGAAATAGTGACTAACGAGTAAACGAAAAGTACCATCCACCCTCATTTCTCCCAAATTTATTTTCAAATTCGCACGTTCTTCGAACTTCGCCCTATGTCTTTAATTTCGAAACGCAAACTTTGCGAACCAGAACATCATTTCGCTTGTATTAGTCGGCCATACACCAACTTGCACGATGTACCGCCCTGCTGTACAAACGACTCTTTGCATTCGCTGTATCCCCGTATCCTTTCGTGTCTACATGATGCTGAACTATCCAGTAAACATTTTTCACTTGTACTTGGGCTTTACTTTTAGTTTTCCATCCAGAAAACCTACAATTCTTTGAACTCTACATACAACCCCTGATGCTGATCAGGGTCCATTACACCCTCCGCTTGTCTGCCTTGTCAGATTTCGTGACACGCGCCCCGGATCATTTCTCCACTCATCTCCTCTCCCACTCTGACTTTTGGTGGCCACAACCCGCATGTTTCTCACTGATTCACGATGCGTCTTCTATGCTAGCGAATTCAGCTCGCTGACGGCCACAAACCTCTTGTTTCGCTTCTAATTGCATTAGTTGATCGGCTACTCTCAATGCGCATTTTCGAAGAGCAAGCAATAGTAAACTCAACATTTGTGTTCATCCGGTGACAATCTTTAGTCAGAAATCAAAGATATTTCCTGCAACTTTCTCTTTTTTCGCAACTCTCAAGTATCGCTCCTTCAGGATATCCCGCTAATCTCAGTCTTTAACTCCCCTCCTCGCCCCCTCGAAATAGGGAGGCTTAGAGATGGGCCAGGGGCGAAATCTGGAAGGAGAAAGGTCCTTCAGACTCATCACGACCCACCCTCTCTTTTCTGCTTTTTCTGCTCCTAAACTCTTCCTTTTCGAGCATCTTTGCCCCATTTTCAGCATCTTTTCACTACTTTGTCTGCACTCATGCACATTCTACGCTCCTTTCAATAGTTTTGAGATTGCGTTCCACGTTTTCGTTCTCTGATCGTGTTTCACTATCTTCTTCCGTCCTATTACGTACCCATGCCTTGCTCCAGTCACTTCGGTCAATTCACCGCATGGTCTTTGAACTGATCTACAGCGACTGGTCTACTCCCGAAACGTCTCTATCCCCTGAGTACATCTCTTCCCCAACTCAATTCACCCCTCGCGGCTCCACTCTATCCATTATCTGACTCTAAATTCCCACAAACTCACTAAAAACTGTACAAATCGTCTTGATTTCGTCACAAGCACCTTCTTATGCGAAACTTCCTCCCTAACCCTGCGTACTCCTCCCACCTCAATTCACCCCTACCCTGCTCCACTCTATCCATTATCTGAGTCCGTCTTTCTCCCGTCTTCCCGTTCCCGTAATTGAATGGGGTGGAATCCATTACTCGTCCCTCCATAGAGATGGAGACTCTCTCCATTTCACGCACTCTCTCGCCTCTTTGACCTGTGAGAGAGCCTGGAAAATGAAGAGATGGCGACCCGTTTATCGAACTCGACTACGTAGAGAATCTGTCTCTCTCCAATTCACACACTCTCTATGTGCTCTGATAGGCGAGAGAGTGTGTGAATGGAGGAGATCGAGAAGGAGGGAAGTCGAGAGGAGATCCCTACTCTATCAGACGGACACTTCGCTCCCTTGAGTGATCGAGCAATTCTCGTGAGTTCACTCACTCTCTAGACGTTAGGATGAAGAGAGACTATCTCTCCATTATACGTTGGTCGAGGATGATTGAGCGCAGAGTAAACGCTGGCGAATTGGTCGGTCGGACCAATTTAGTAGGTCGCCCATCCATAACCATGAATCAGTTTTGAATTGAATCAGGAGGAATACGGAAATTCGAAATGAGTTCGAGACGCAAAACAGACCAAGCGTTTGACAAGATGCAACACTGGGTTCTGTGTCTTGAACTCCTTTCTTGCAGAGTTCAAAAGCAAAAGGTCAGAATTAACTCAACTTCTTCTGCATTTGTGATGAAGTGCAGGTTGTTCCGAGAGTTGTTGCATACATTTCGCATGAAGCACACTCTGGGGAGCGGTGCTGTTCCTTGATCGTTTCTTTGATCTCTGGTTGATTCATCGACATCAGTGCTTTGACAATCATTTATTGTGAATTCAACTCTGTTCCTGTGCCTGGTTACGGTTCCACTACTGTGATCAATCGTGCAACGAAGTGGGCAATCTTAGCGTTTGCATTCTATCTGAGCCCAATTCGTGATGATAAAATGACGTGCGACCTTCCTCAACCTTGATACACCAACATCTCGTCCAACAATCAGCCGTGGTGTAACCAGACACTCAAGCGCGTGTGCTTACCATATTCTGTGAATTGATAAACGTCGCTAGAATGCGGAAGAAGCAAGACACGCCAGCTGCAGTTGCTGAACTTGTCCCTCTTCATCTCTCCTCTCTCTTTTTCTCTGCACTCTCTCACTTTCCCATGCTCTCTCATCGATCAGACGAAACGAGATATCGTGCGAGATATTCTCTCCATTCTCCATGCTCTCTAGTCGGTTTGAGTAAGCGCGAGATCGCGCAAAACCGAGAGAGTCCGGCTCCTCCCTCTCCTCGCCCGGCCGAACCTCACATCGGTAATCTGAGAGGTGTATCGCTCTATCCTATCCAGACGTGCTCTCTCCATTCTGCACACTCTCTCGCTCTGTCTGACTGATGAGAGATAGGGATGAAAGCAGAGTGCAGCATCTCAGTAGACTAGAGATTCGGGAGCGTGTCTTGGCCCTTCTCTCTCTCTTCTACTGAGTTGACAATGTATCGCGCTTGATTATTCTCGCATGCTCGATCAGTAGTGTTTCATGGTAGAAGTACTCTAATACTCTCAAATTTACACTGTATTTTGCGTATCTATGTTCAAGAATGTTCAGAATGCAAGTGTAGTAGTAACAAGTAAGCCCTGTTTAGACTATTTGTGAAATCATAGCATATTTGAAACATTTGTGATTATGCAACGTGCAGAGTAACTACATCACTCGGGACTCCTTTGCAGCTGCCTTGTAACAGCCGTGTCCTCATTGATCCTCCGCTAGCATTGTTGCCCTTGCTTCCCTCCTCCTTACTTCCTCATTTTCCCCGTAGTCTCCTCATTTCGCGTGCTCTCTCGTCTTCTCTCATCTTACTTCATCCAAATCTGTGATAATAAAAGTCGATTCAGCAAGACATTTTCTGAGTCGATAAGCGGCATTTTATGACTCTTTCGCCACTTCGATTCATCAGCCATAAAGCAGTAAACTCCCCTCGATCCTCGCGCTTTTTCTTCATTCGAAACGATCGTCGAACATACTTCTTCTCCAATTTCTAATCCCGCACCGCTATAGTTTCATCGTTTGTTCCTATCCTTCATAGCTAGAATGGAAGACGGTCTCTTCTATCTCGTGCTATTTAGAAGGCAATAGGAATAGCAGAGAGTGTGTGAAATGGAGAGAGCCAGGACTATTTCGTGCTTTTCCTACTTCCTGGAGCATCGTTTCCCGACTTTCCCTCGGATTATGGGCCACTCGGAGACGCTTTGGGCACCGGAGCCGCTTTCGGCCGCACGCGCTCCTCCCACTCATATCGGTTTCTTTTCTGGACCGAGTTCAAGCCTGTGATTCTCTATTCTTCTCAATCTTACACGGATTGAAAAGTGTTGCAGTCAAAAAGTGTAATCCTGCTTCGGACTAACGTAAAGAAAACTCGATCATCACTTTTCAATGCGTTTTACTTTTCTTTTGCCACTTTGATTTAGCCATCATTCTTCTCGTCAACTGTTCCTCATTCTTCGAAATTTGAGTAACTGCATTGTATTCAGTCTGAACGCTGTTGTTGGATGTAGTCTGAACATTCCTCACAACAGTAAGTTGATCCGCCATTTGATCTCTCGTTTCTCCAGACACATAGAACAGTTCTGATCAACTCGCTCCTCTTCCTTCTCATCGCGAGACATTCGATCTCCCTTCTCTTTACTCGCAAGATTCTTTGACCGAGTGTGAGAGGTCGACGAGTACTAACCGCGCACGCAATGCAAAATTCGACGCGGCGACATTTCCCACACATGTTGTGTGCTTGTGTGCTGTCATTGATACTGATCGCATCGCGTGACTGAATTATTTGATCTACCGTTAATTCCCAGGTTACGCTCTCCTCGATTAGCATGATCTCTCGCCTGATGAAAGTTGGTCTTCGACCGATTCGCGTGAAAACTTCCTTTGATCGCACCTCGGAATAGAATTTGGGGCGGAACCGGAAAATAATGTGATGATCGGCAGGATAAAAGCCCACTCTTCTCACTTCGTTTCGCGGCGAACGTTTGGGATGAGTTTCAGATGGAATAGACTAGGATGGGTTTTGTAAAGCCCATGGCCTTATCCATCTCGCACTGCGATGAAACTACGAGTTCCTAAACTTCCCAAAACTCTCAAAACTCAGTGCGCAAACTCCAGTCTCTCTGCGTGCTCCTTCTTATTATTATTTCGCTCTGCATCTCTGCAGTTTTGAGTAGATGAGGGCGTGCGCCCTCTCACTCACTCATTGTGAAGAAGATGGAGGATTCTCGCGATTTCTCTTGATCTCTCATCCAATAGACTGACGAGAGAGCGTGCGAAATGGAGAGACGTCCCTAGTTCGAGCTCACTCGTGAAGAAGATGGAGGATTTCCTCTGGATCTCGGGCAGATTGGGCTGTCAGTGGGGAGGAATCATTCACCTCTCGACATCCGATCTTGGAAATTAGGTGCCGCTCGATCTATCTCATGATACGCCCGGTGCATTTTTCTTCCATTGAATCATCGTAGGGTAGATGTGCACTGAGAGAAAATCCTTCTCCAGAATCCCTCGACGTCATCGTCTCAGACACCTTCTCACAGATCATTCCGTACATATCTCATGCGCTGTTCTTCCTCTCTGGGATTTCGGGGAGCTCCGTTTCACTGTTCGTAAGATCTGAGAGATGTCAGTCTCTGTCTGAGTTTTCAACAACTTTGACACGGACGTCACTATTGTTCGAGTCGTCCGTGTGTCACAGATCACACTTGCGATCAACATTATCAGTCGATTATTTCTTCTTCCTGTGATAGTATCTCCTGAATTCTTGATTTCTACTTTTCATTTTGTGATCTTCCTTTTTGATGAAATGATGCGCTGAAACCTTCCGTTATTCATACGTTACTCACTCTTCGATTCACAGCTCGCAGTAGCGAACGCCTTTCTTTCTTCTCTCACTTCTTAATCATTCCGTCTGATTCCTTCTCACTTCCACGCTATCTCGCTGGCGACACACACCGATATAGTGTGCCCAACGTCGAGAGTTTGAACATTGCTCCTCATCCACAGTTGTTTCTTGCCTGCCTTCCTCCTCGGCAGGGGTGTCTGCCCCTCTCCATTTCACGTTGTCTCTCGCCTTCTCTGACCGCCTCAAGACGATGACTGATTGCGAGAACAGACGCAGAACAGAGGCCAGGCCAGGCGGGACACACCAATATTTCACAGCCCGGGGAGTTGAGGGAGTGTCCCCTCTCCTACTCCTTCATCTCCCTCTCTCTCTCCCTTTCGCTATCTTATCCCCTCTCATCCTCCTCAAATCTACCGCTATTTCTCTTGAAGTTGCGACATGCTTCCCGGTCCCAGTGGCCCTGGCAGAGGAGGAGTATCACTCGTTCCTCCTTTTTTGTGTGATATTCGAGTTGATTCTGAGTTAAAACTTGGTGCTTAAATGTCTTTCGACATCAATTTACTCAAGATTTCCTAGAATTTCGCTCCCACAATTCGCAGCCTCAATCCGTGATTACTCGTCTTTGTTTAGAAGTGAGCGAGAGCTAACGCGATTAGGCTTCGAGACTAACCCAATCCCGGGAAAATTCGTGGGTTTTTCGATGAAATTCGGTCCGAGTGGTCGAACTTCCTCTGCCTACGTAGAGGAATTGGGTTAGGAGAGTAGTCGATGACTGACTTGGAAAAGCAAAAAAATTCTGAACCATATGCCGTTTCGTTTCCTGACTTTGAAACTGTCTGAACTTGTAAAAAACTGATAACCGATTTCAATTCGCTAATGCACTCCCCACTTTTCTAGTTCATCCTCCATTCATGAGAGGCCACTTATCATTTGAGTCCATCCTCAATTGTTCCCGTAATGTTCTCGGTCTCTCCGTTTCACACACTCTTTCGCTCGGTCTGAAAATCTTTTGCATTCCGTTCTCTAGTATTGAGGATGACTCAGTGAACTTAGAGTCTTTCTCTTGTCAAGTGGCTTGTCATGTACTCATCCTGAAATGCGAGGAATGCTTCTTGGTGTTGTTGTTCTCACTGATCGCTCATCTTTTGATTTTCGTCTTTTGAATCGCATTTATCGTGACTTTCGTTGATTTTCATGATCATTTCATACGCGTAATATTTGACTGATTGATCTGAAACACAACGGATTACAGATAAGCACCCTCCCATTCCACCCGGGACCTTTATTTGCCTTTATTTGTGCGATAACTGATTGCTTGTTGAGTCGCGCAATTTTCTCAACTCAACGTCATCTCATTTTGACGTTATGATTGTTCCAGGCAGCCACTCTTCCCGGGCATGCATGTATCTCCCCGGTCGCTCGATGGAGCTCCTCGCGGCGCTGGTAGTGATGATGGTGCAAGGTGAGTGGATCTTCCAATTGTACACCTTTTCCATATGAAAATTGGCCTGTGTTTTGCTATTCTGGAACTGTTGGTGGCCAAAAAGAAATTTCACTACGAAGTCGGACACTTTCAGTCAAACGCTAATAGTGTCGCTCCTAAATGAAACGTTTTACCAACGATCTGAAAGACAGCAAACACTAACCGATCTCAATCGTTGATCCTGTACGATGAGATGTAGGCTGATCTTCCGATTTCGCACCCGCTCTCATCAAATAATTCACGTCAAATACGTCCTCATCTTTGCTCTACTACATCCCAGAGATCTCAATTACCTCATGCTCTCATTTTCGCTGTAGCCGTTGTTTCCCAGAGCTGTCAAACAGATCAATTACCTCAACCAGGAAATCTGGAAGGCAAAAGATGGATTAGCACCCACACATGCGCGCACACTTCCGAGAGGCGATAAATCACTTGAGAGTGAGTAGGTGGGAGGGGAGTTCCTCGTTGAACGAATCAGAAGTAGCGGGAACGAAGGATAAAAATCAAAAATACACAATTACGCAATATTTCATCTGCTTTTGAGACACATCCGAAGTGAAACGATCTTTCTGTACAATCTAGAAAGAATTGAGTGCAAATCATCAAATCTCACCAATGACAAACTTCACGCGCTTGCAAATTCAGTCCGATGATAATTTGAAAGATCAAAGATCACGCTGAAGCTGAATAATCATTTCCCCGGTTATTTCCAGTGGCCAACTCATCATTCCACGAGCGACGTCTCTACGAGGACCTCATGCGCGACTACAATAACCTGGAGCGGCCGGTCGCCAATCACTCGGACGCCGTTGTGGTCAAGCTCAAGGTACGGATCTCTATTATCCGGCTCCCGGCTACCGTCTCTGGCTAATCCCCGGATCTCCAGGTCTCCCTGCAGCAGATCATCGACGTCGACGAGAAAAACCAGATCGTCTACGTCAACGCCTGGCTCGATTATGTAATTCAAGTTTGAATTTCGCGCCGGAACTCAGGAAGATAGCTCCGCTGTCAAAATTTCGACAGGAGTTTGATTTGTGCCTATTGAAAGCGCGAATTCAAATTCGAATTACCAGACCTGGACGGACTACAAGCTGGTGTGGGACCTGACCGAGTACGGTAACATCTCTGATGTTCGATTTCCGGCCGGCAGGATATGGAAGCCGGACGTGTTGCTGTACAACAGGTATGGTGTTTGCTATATTTCAATCAGTCATTAAAACAGATCGGTAGAAGGCTTCATTGACTCTGTGAAACTCAAGCTACTCAGGGTGAAAAACGGGTATCAATGTTACATTTCCAACCTCATCATGTTATGTTTCATTTAGTGTGGACTCCAACTTCGACTCCACCTACCCCACGAACATGATCGTGTCGAACACTGGAGACGTGCACTGGATCCCGCCGGGCATTTTCAAGGTTTGATTGAAATTTCGGTGTCTGAGACTTCATTTGGCATCGGCAAATGAGAGATTGTCTATTCTGGGCCTTTTCTTCTGGTAATTGATTGATCTAATCCAAAGGCAGTCGACGTGCACTGGATCCCGCCCGGGATCTTCAAGGTACCTGAATCGGTCTAGTTGAACTAAAAAAAGATCACTGCTGTAGAAAATTTGACAGGATTGGGAAAAATGTAAAAGTTAGGGCGCGAATTCAAAATTCAAATGTTTTGCAATGTCAGATCTCGTGCAAGATCGACATCCAGTGGTTCCCGTTCGACGAGCAGAAGTGCTTCTTCAAGGTATTTTTTAATTAAATAAATATAATTAACAGAGTGAATATTATGCATGTGGTTTTTTCTTCAAGGTCAGTTTTCTTTCATATTTCATCTTCAATTTAGCTAAGAATATTGATTCTTATCGGTTCTCACAGCTAGTCACTTGTGAAACTCATTCGTTATGAATCATTGGATTGCAAATTTAGACTACAGAATAGCGAAAGACTAGAGAATGGTCACTGCGGAAGGCAAAGAAAAACTAGGCTCCTGCCTACAACGCATTCTTCCACCAGTCACCGGACTCTTCCCAGATTAGCGGCAGAGGCCGGAAATATCGCTGAGAAAGGGCGGAATTTGGCTAGATAATCCAGAAACTCGAGACGCGCTTGACTATAATAGAGCAGCACGCAGTCAGATGATTTCCTCGTTCAGTGGAATCAAAACACGAAATATTTTCCACCCTTATATTTTGTCAAATGAACAGCACATTGCACGAACAAAATTTCACAGATCATAATGCAATCATGAATCGTAAAATAACCCTAACAAGATAACGATGATATTCTGAAGTCGTTACTTTCAGTTCGGCTCCTGGACGTACGACGGCAACAAGCTCGATCTCCAACCTCAAGAAGGCGGATTCGACATTACTGAATACATCTCCAATGGAGAGTGGGCATTGCCTTGTTAGTTCTTACTTCTCATCATTTCATTATCATGTAAAAGGGGAACATATACTCGGTCTGATGGTAGGAATCGGATTTGACATCACTGAATACATCTCGAACGGAGAATGGACATTGCCGTGTAAGCTGCATTTTTCTAAACAGATGGTCCCTCTTCTATTCGGTATTACTGTTTTGCACGAGCGTTGTGATCGTACTCTGAAAACGCTGAAAATCTTGGAGCAATAACTTTTCTTTCCAGTAACCACGGTCTCTCGTTCCGTCAAGTTCTACGACTGCTGTCCCGAGCCGTATCCCGATCTGACCTTCTTCCTGCACATGAGGAGGCGGACGCTGTACTATGGTGAGCCACTAGGGCGACGAATACCAAATTAGCGCACGCAATGCAAATTTTGACACGGCGACGTTTCCTAATCATCACACCACAGGCTTCAACCTGATCATGCCGTGCATCCTCACCACAATGATGACGCTGCTCGGATTCACTCTACCTCCGGATGCCGGAGAGAAGATTACTCTTCGTGCGTGACGTTGATCTGATCTATGATCTTAGTTGATGCTTTACCTACATTCAAAATGAGTTAGTGTGGAGTCTGATCTTTGATCTCTAGCTGTTTTTCATAGGCTTCTGCACTAAAGAAAACGCAATTATAATTCGTAATCCACAATGGTCTTTGATCTCTCCGTTCAGAGATCACCGTGCTGCTCTCCATCTGCTTCTTCCTGTCCATCGTGTCGGAGATGTCGCCGCCGACGAGTGAGGTGAGGGCGACGAATACTAATTACTCGCACGCAATGCAAATTTTGACAAGGCGGCGTTTCCTAATCTCTACACCACACACCACAGGCCGTCCCCCTGCTGGGCATCTTCTTCTCGTGCTGCATGATCGTCGTCACGGCTTCTACCATATTCACAGTCTACGTCCTCAATCTGCACTACCGTACCCCGGAGACGCACGAGATGGGCGCAACGGTAAGTGATTATCGATTTATCGGAATGAAACTAGGGCCGGATGCTCTTGCTTCGATTATCGATAATATTTTCCATCTGAGAAACACGAGATACGATAGGTTACTGTAGTTACTCGGAATATCGAATTTCGGGATAGGAACTACAGCTACTGTAATTTCCATTATCGATCCATTTTCCAGACCCGTGCCATCTTCCTGTACTGGCTGCCGTGGATGCTGCGGATGAAACGACCGGGTGAGTGTGAAGGCGACGATTACTAAATGTCTCACGCTGTTGAATTTTCGACAAGCGACGTTTCCTAATCGGCACACCATTGAAGGCGTTCATCTCTCATATGCCAATTTGCCCTCGCTCTTCTGCATGCGGCCCAAGCGGCACTCGGAGAGCCTGATGCGGAACATCAAGGAGGCCGAAGCGAACGACAGTCGGTGAGCAGGGCGACGTTTACTACTTTGACTCACGAAATGCAAATTTTGACGCGGCGACGTTTCCTAATGGCCACACCATTTCAGGAACAACTCGATCGACGTGGAGCGACGTGTCGCGCATCTGATGCACTCACACCTCGGCAACGGCGGCACGGCGACGTTCAATCTGCCCATGAGCCAGGTCGACGAATACTAATCGCTCGCGCTGTCGAAATTACGACAGGCGACCTTTACTAATCTGCACACCACGCTCATACACCACGTTCAGGTGCCCGCCGTCGACATTGGCCAGCAAGCGACGCTGCTCATCCTACAGAGGATCTACCATGAACTGAAGGTGAGATAGTGTGAGAAAACGAGAGAGCCGGAAGCAACTCCGGCATTCTGTCGTGAGATAAGCCTCAGCTCGCCACTCGAAACGGAAAGTGCCTCCTCGAGGGCGAGATTTACTAACAAGTTCACGCAGTGCAAAATTCAACAGGCGACGTTTCCTAATACGCACACACAACACAGATCGTCACCAAGCGCATGGTCGAGTCGGACCGGGAGGAGACTGCAGCTAACAACTGGAAGTTTGCTGCCATGGTGAGTGTATCTCGACGATGATTACCACTGTGCCTCACGCAATGCAAAATTCGACAAGACGACGTTTCCTACACCACGCGCCATTGCAGGTGGTCGACCGGCTGTGCCTGTACGTCTTCACCATCTTCATCGTTGCGTCGACGATCGGAATATTCTGGTCCGCGCCCTACCTGGTTGCCTAGACTACCGTATCCAGTGCACACCACTCTACAGTAACCCCCGACTCCGGTGCCTAACCACTATCGCTACCGTAACCCCCCATGGACTCGTGTAACACATCCTGTGGTATTTCTACCGTATACCTCGTTCCTTCTTTGATGCCAGTCATATGTTATCGTTGGTACCGTATTCCCGAGTGGAATACCGTAATCGATCAGTCTTGCCTGAAGTATTGCTCAATTCCCTTGCCTGTACATGTTTAGTTGCTGCTTCATACCCCCATTTCCTACCGTACTCCTCCGACTATCGATTGCTATCGATTCAGAGCCTACCGTAATCTTTTAGCCTGATTCTGACTACGTCTCCCGCAGCAGCGAGTTTCGACGACCAGGGTACCACAAAGATACTTTTCGTCCAGTAATCAATACCGTAATCATTCGATACCGTATCCGGCAACCCGAGCTTTTCCCCCATAGCAAATCGCCTACAGTATCCGCTCTGATCGTACGGTGCTTCTTCTACAGTATACCCGTGTTCCCTTCCCGTCACTCAATAACTTCTTTCTCATCGCCCCCATATTTTCCTTCTTGAACCATATTCGCGCACAGATTGTGATGAATGCACCGATATTTGTAATAAAGATAACTTTTTTTCTTCGAAAGCAAAATATTTCAAGTAACAAGAACAGGCGAGAAACCAGTACACTCATAAAAGTGTGAAAGTGGAGGCCTCAGAAGACCGGGTGATGGGGCGGCGGTGCAATCACAAACAAAGGGGAGATGGGAGGAGAAAGAGCATTGCTTTTAACAGAGATTCAATCCCTGACTCTTTACTCGTACCCGTAGAGACACAATAAATATATATACTTCATCTAATGACTTGCAGAAACGGGGATATGGGGGAATGCTATTTGCTCTAAATCCAGAAGAAAACAAAGATATGGGGACTAACTATTCTCTTGTGCTGATCCCCAGTTCATTCAATCATTCACTTCTAGCCTTCTCTAAAATACATATCTGGACATCAGCACAAGAGCACAATTAGGGGGTAATTAAGAAAATTAAAATAATTAGGCTAATTAGGGACTAATCAATCACTTCTTGAGGGCGGTGGGCGTGCCCTTGGCCGAGTCGGTCGCCGGTTTCTTGGCTGCAGCTGCTGCAGGCTGCTTCTGCTGTTGCTGCTTCTTGGGCGCCTTCTTCTCCTCCTCTCCCTGTAATTTGGTGATTAATTAACCATTTTGTAATTAATTAATTAAAATTGAGATTTAATAAAAATATGGTAATCTCTAGTTTCAGGGAACTATGAATCCACTATCACTAACATGTCCCGACTAGCCCTAGGAGATTTTCGAACAATTACACCTTTCAATTGTGTTCAGAGTCACCTTTATTGATTTATGAAGTCACAAACTTGGTAAACAACCCCAGGTTGTCCATGCACTCCATAACGAGCGACTATAGAATCTAAACCCCAACCCGCGGCACTACCTTCCTTAATCCCCGTCATCCTATTCTCCAAAGTAACGGAATGGATGAAAATCGGCATATTCTATGAAGTGAAGCACACGCACCTTCTTGACCACCCTCCTCTCCAGGTTGTCCATGCTCTCCTTCATGAGCGACGTGTAGATGATGGTGAAGTTATTCACCTCTTTCGCTTTCACCTGAATTGCATCGTTTATTGATCGATACAGTAATCGCGAAGCTGAAACTCAATGCTGAGCGTCCTCGCTTAAGAAATAGCGCGCTTCGATTACAATCGTTCCACGGATTAAAGTCAGGGACCAAGCTGTTGAAAGTAAAGAAATTATTGCAATCCAACAAAGTGCATTATTTTGCGAGTTCAACAACGATTGTATGACCACGGCAAACCGTTTGCGCCCTAGCAAATCAAACTAGCTAGGGATTGATGGCTACATCGTAGAATTCATTCAATATCGATATGCAGTTGATATGGAAAGCACTCATTTCCCTTATCTCCCAAAAGACTACGCTCGTGGCGTTCAAAAGAATGGCAAGAATGAGAACACGAACGAGGCAGACTGCTTTTCAAGCATATTGGCAAGGCAATAATCACGCCGAATTCGATAAATTTCGAAATATGCGATAAGTTTACCGTAGTAAACTCGTTCAACTGAAGTTTATTCGAAAAAAGGCAGAATACTCACGACAGTGCTGATATTTTAGCGAACGACGTCTAGAATCAGCACTGTCCTATGTTCACCTATTCGAAATAACAGCCACTCACCACCGTGCTGATCTTCTTGTTGCCGCAGACGGCGCGGAAGAGCACCGACGGCTCCACCTCCGCGCTCTCGTCCGGCTTCGGCTTGTTGCGACCGTCGTCTGCAAGAATAACAATAAAAATAGCGGTACAATTGTCATAAATATATTCGGCTAAGGTGACGAAAAGGGTTGTGGGAGCGAAATGATTGCGACAAAGCTTCCCATAATGACTCATACACACAGCGGCACTAACATTTATAGGGGAAGACCTAATTTTGAGCATCACAAGAAGCTTGATGGTGATTTGAAACGAAGAGAATAGGATTGCGAGGTGCACGAATCCTTGAAATTGATCATTTCAGCATTTGTACCAAGTTGTATAGATTCAGAACCAGAAAATGACTCACATCGCTTCATGGTCACTGCGACATTCTTGGGGCCGCCGGTTCGGGAGTTGAAGAAGAACTTGCCCAACTCCTTGATGAAGTCGTTGTTATCGAGAACGGTCATGGCGGATCGGGGCTGCGAAGGGAAGGTGTTTACATCGAAAATCAACAAAATATCAATCGATAATCAACAAAAATCAATAAAGCGACTCGTTCCACGAAGCGACATCAAACTCCAACAACAAGGCACATTTGACGATTTGACTTACAGTATACCGTGATCCGTGAGGTATTTCCGTGAGGGAGACCTTACCGTACGTCATACTTGTCTTTATTGTTGTCTTTGTTGTTGTTTTCGTGTGTTTCTATTCTTCGAGCGTTTCTCCGCAATCGAAAGTATGAGGGCTGCTGTCCGGCGTTTTCATTGCACGACCCTCGCGACATTCCCGGCGAGTCTGTTGATTACTCGATAGTTCCTTTTTTGTGGTCACTTTTCGTTCAAGGTGCGTAACCAAGCGCGAAAACATAGTCTTCTATCGTATTCTCATAGCCATTCTCTTCTCCGAGTGTACAAATACCGGTACACACGGCTAGCCACGCGTTCCTTTTCTACGCGTACGCGTCTGTTTCTGTTCTTGCCCGTGCTTACTTTGTTCTTTGTACGGCACTTCTTTGCGTTAGTAGCCAAGATGTTAGTTTCCAAGAGGTTACTTACTCCATTCTCATTCTCGCTCCTTTCGGCGCCGTCGCGCGACGCCTGAAGTACGCGCGCGTTCCATCCTATGCACTACTTCACGACTAATATCCCGCTTCTCAGGATGATTCCCGCCATCGTCCTCAACTACATCACGGCTATCACGGCGGTTATCGCCGTGTCCGCCCTCATGACACTCTACTCGCCGGTACGTTACTCGCCTAGTTTGTATCGTGTCAAAACTGCTAATTGTTCCTCTTTAGGAACTATTTGCGAACAAAATGAACGTTTGAAACATAGGTCTCTAGAATCAATGCCCCTAATTGAGCTCTAGTCAGTCATTGATTTCGTGAAACTCATTCTGGTTTGGTGTGCTAGGAAAATTTTTGTCAGTATTATTTGGGCAAATGAGCCCGATTTTTCGAGTAAAGCACTTATGAAGCGTCCTTTTGACCCTAAAAGCCGGCTTTACCGTAGAAACCGCTTTTAGTGGAAACCAAACCTGTCCACGCCGCCGGCGCTGCGCAGGGGCCTGGCGACCCCTGCGACTGGAAACGCTGGAAACGCCTTCGCCTTAACCTTTCTTTTTTTTTATCCGTTTATGCTGTCAACACACCCTTCAATCCCCCTTTATTCCAGTTCGGGTCGGTGATCGGCGAGTTCACCGCCTACGGCAAGACGAACGAGCAGAAGCTGCGCCGTATAACCAAGTGGATCTCCGTGCCCAAGAGGTAAGATATATGTTATCCAGAAGGATACAGTGTTGTCAATCGAAAAGGTGTTTGAGCTATCACTTTACCCAGTCCTTCCTTCTTTTCCTCGATTTATCCTGTGTTTGAAAGTTTTTTTTTCTCGAAAGGCTAACATGCTGTTTCGCTAGCTGACGTGTCAGAGTGGCCGAATCGATGAATCGCGTCCTAGCAACGCATTGTATCCGAATTGCGTCGTGTTTTCTCTCTCGCGAATGCATCCTCTCCCTATGCTGACGTGTAACAGTTATTCATCTTGTTACTGTAAAGAATGTAAACACATTTTTCCACTGAAAGTTGATGAGAGCATCGAGCAAAGCTATGAGAGAAAGCATCTGCAGGCTTTAGAGGATTCATTGCGACATTGGATCACCGGGAAGATAAGAGTTCCGAAAATGATTTATAAAAATATAATTCCAGATGGTTCCGGCACTTTTACGTGATCGCCGTGTGCTCGGTCGCCGCCTGGATTTATCTGGGACTGCAGGTAATTAGTTGATTAAGTAATTAGTTTGGGATTATCGATTACCTCGGACTGCAGGTCAGTTAATTAATTAACTAAGCTAATTAGAGTTTTGAACATACTCGAGCAGCGTTTATCGTTTTTGAAGGCAGATTGAATCTTCACACAACTCATGAAACATAGATGTGATTGGTGGTCAAAATCGACGGATTTGTTTGGATCTCACGTCTGGAGAATAAACGCAACCTCTTCCTCCTAAATATATTTTTACTTGCAGTTCACGTGGCGCGAGATGAAGTCGGAGAAGCTCGTGCCCTACATGCGCGCCCTCACGAACAAGACGCCCCAGAGTGAGTTTGTATTTTAATTATTTATTTTCTGTTGAGCATTGTTAATTAGGAAAATAAATGCGATAGAAGAGGCTGCTGTGTTTTATTGAATAGATGAGCGTTTTCGATGTGTTTATTATTTTATTAATATTAATATTAATCCAATTCCAGTCCCCTTCTCGCTCGGGATGATCGTGCTCGGCCTGCTGCTGCTCCACTCGATCCGGAGGTTTGGTATTAATTAACTAATTAATTAATTAAGTAATTAATTAGCTTAATTAATCATTGTATTCGCTTTTGTTGATTTTGAACTCCATATTGACTTCACCCACACTATGATGCAGGAATGTGTCGTTTCAAGTCGATAGCGAACACGAATAGATGGGCGAAAACATTCAAAACCTCTGCACTTGTGTTTCACTCACGTTATAATATTTGGCATAGCCTGTTCGAAGTGTTAGTATCTACTCTTGAAGAATATAAAATGTTCTCCATTCTGAGGTTCCTTGAATCATTAATTTACTTCTGTTTCACCCGCACTATGATGCTTGGCATTACCTGTTCGATGCGATAGTAGCGACCATCTTAAGTCCACTTTGGTAACTTCCTCACAAATACAGGTGATCTACCGTTTCTCAAAGAATATTATGTATCCTTCCAGATTCCTCGAGACGCACCTCATCTCCGTGTACTCGGACACGTCGATGAACATCTTCCACTACTTGCTCGGTGAGTTATCTCAGTTGTTATCGATTCTCGGAGAACCAAAACCACCCGGTAAGCTCTCTTGTGAGCTTAACCTCCGACATACGAAATGTAGGGGGAGGATCCATGAGAGAAATAGCATCTACCAGTACCTGCTCAGTGTACGTTTTTATTGAATTATCGATTCATGTCCTCGAAGCAAAATCGGTTGCGGTAAGCATCCTCGAGGTTATTCTTTGTTTTTATTTACTCGCTCACTTGGTAAATCGAGCTCTCGAAGTGCTATTAGTTTGATGATAAAGTTGAGAATATAGTGGATGTTCTCAACATAACAATGATTTTATTCAATCAATCAATAAATTAATAATCAGGCGTCTTCCACTACCTCATCCTTCCGCTGTGCGTCGTGTGCGAGACGCTCGGCTTCGCCAGCAAGAGTGGTACGGTATTGATTGGTTACGGTAGTTATAGTTGGGCTATTGATTGATTAGGGTAAATGAGGATACGGGAGACAATTCGTCAGTAGTAATGGACAAATGGGTGCATTCATCAACCTGTCAGTTGCAATATTCATGACTTTTGCCATCAGGGATTGAAAAGCCGGGTTGATGCATTATTCATGCGTCGGTCACTAGGTGAATCGAGGTTGCGGGGGATTTTTAAAAGACAGAGAGTGGCAGTCGTGATAATAATTGGTGCAACTTTAATCGAAAGAACAAAACCAATGTATTCCGGCATTATGGTCCGTGTTGACAGCGATTATATCTACACAAACGAGAACCCTGTTTTTGTAACTTCCATTTCGAATTGGTCTGGGTCCAGCCGTCACGTTATATCACATTTCACATTATTAATCACTTCTCCCAAGATCTCCCTTTTGCAGTCTACCCGCTCAAGCTGGACTTTGACGGCTGGAACTCCGTCCAGTACATGGGCCTGCTCACCTTCTTCTACGCCAACTTCCACCAGTTCAAGATCGCCGTGCAGCTGGCGAAGACGAGGCGGGACGCGACGGGTGAGTACGGTAGATTACCGATTGTAGAAGGGACGGTATCGATTAGCGGGGATACCGTAGTCATTGGGAGTTAGTGCGGTAGGATGACGTTAGGCATAACTTGAAAGGCCCAAATATGTGCAAAGCTCACCGTTAAGCTCGCGAAGACGAGGCGGGACGCTACGGGTGAGTACGGTAGTCGGGGTACGGTATCGATTAGCGGTTGAGATTGAGGTGTCTCCCTAAGGGGTGGGGTACGGCAGTCATGGCTAAGGATTTAACAATTAAAGATCGCCGTCCAGTTGGCGCGGACGAGGCGGGACGCGACGGGTGAGTACGGTAGTCGGGGTACGGTATCGATTAGCGGAGTGAGATTACGGTGGCTTGTAGAGTGCGTGCGTTATTAGGATGAGTATTGCTTCCGGCTCATGAACGTCTTTTATTGTGTTTGAAAAGGCGCTCAGGATGAGATCATTTTTTGAAACCAACAGTCGCTTTACGCGAGTTGTGAAACTCACATTCAAATGCGGAATGGAATGTGTGGCAAAAGTTAAAAGCAATTGATCAATTTGCCAATGAGGCACTACTGCTACACTAATTGTTATTAGTACTTATGCTAGTCCATTAGCTTATAGGCTAATTAATTAATTAATTAATTACTGCTAATTGCAGGCAAGGTCGGCGACGCGAACGTGCACGCGATCCAGTACGGCGACTGGTGCGTTTGGTTATTTATTCGAATAAATTGAGGATTGAAATTGTGAAAACCGCACTTTCAAAAACCTCAAGGTGACAAGGGAACCGCAAAAGTAGGCCTCTCAGTCATTGATATTCGTTATCACAGGTCGATGTAAGAAAAATTGATAATTTCTGTCAATTAATACAGTCGTGTGCCATCTTTATTTCGGTACTTTTCGATCTCTGGATAATAACTAGAAGTGAACCACTCACAGGTTCGACCTCGTCTCGTGCCCGCACTTCCTCATGGAAATGCTCATCTACGGATCGATCGTTGCGATCCTGCCGAGAGGCGCGACCGCCTTCAAGGTACGGTAGTCATTGATTTGGTAACAGTAACGGACAACTTGATAAATAACCGTGAGTGGTAGGAATACAAAATCTTAGGTACTCCTTGATTCGAGTTGTTAGGTGAGTGCAATTTTGTCGACATGAGCCTGTCGATTTCACGCAGGTACGAAGGTTCTAATGCTCTGAGGCTTCATCTTTTCTGATTTACTATGGGCATATTCGAAAACAACTAACACCTTGATCAAAAAGCACTGCTTCCTTTTCCATTGGTTAATTATAATTTAGCTAATTAGTTAATTAACAACTAATTAACTAATTAATTATCTCCAGTACCTCGCCGGCTTCGTCGTCGTCAATCAAGTGTTCGCGGCGCTGCTCACGCACCGATGGTACAAGAGCCATTTCAAGGTTTGTTAATTAGTTGATAATTGTCTAATTTATTAGTTAACTAGATAATTAGTCGTGTGCGAATAGCTAGAGAGCTAGCGCTCACGCACCGACGGTACAAGAGCCATTTCAAGGTGAATAGTTGATTAATAAATTAGTTGTCTAATTAGTAAATTGTTTATTTAAATGAGTGTACACTAGTGCACCTATTAGTGTAGTTTAGTGAGCGTTTCATTAATGAGTGTTCGCATATGTTTGAGTTCGAACTTCTTGCGATCGTGGTATCCATGGTGATTGAGGTTTCGCAAATGGTACTAGAGTAAACGGAGATTGAACATTTTTGATTTTGATGAACCTTTGAGTACTAAATATTTCAGACACTGTATTAGTACAATGGTAGTTACGTGAGTGATACAACGGTGAATAATAACAAACCTTGTGATGTGCGGATCGGTTTCTTTCATTATTTACATTCCAAACTATGTTCATTTCAGGACTATCCTCCTCAGCGCAAGGCGATCATCCCCTACATTCTCTAAGGTAACGACTGGAATAATAATTACTATCGGATAATTAGTTTGGGAAAATTAACAAAAACGTCTTCTAGAATGATCGAAGTTTCATGAGGGATTCATCCTTCGATGATATGCCCATGTAGTGATATGATCAAGCTCGATGTGTGAATACAAATTATCCCAATTCCAGGACTATCCACCTGTGCATGGCGATCACCCCCACCATCCTCTAAGATGTCGTCATCATTATGCAATCTGCTCGGTTCCCAAGTTAGTTGCCCCCATCCCCTGTTGTACTGTATAGTAATCTCTCCCAAAGATTGTGTGCTAGTCCGTAGCATTTTCATTGTATGCAATAACTATCGCCTTGTAATACATTCCTTGTATTTATCATGTCTTTGCAGTTAGGTATTTGCTTGTAAGGGTCCATCTCCATCGAATGTGCCCATGATTATATCGCTTGTGATCACTAGCCTTGGGTTGTAGTGTTGTTTGTGTTTTGTCTAATATATTATGTTTGATTGACAATTGTGTGAATTACAGGGCAGTAGTACTGTGTTTTTTGACAAGATTCTGGTTG
Source organism: Pristionchus japonicus (assembly GCA_900490845.1). Classification (NCBI taxonomy): domain Eukaryota; kingdom Metazoa; phylum Nematoda; class Chromadorea; order Rhabditida; family Neodiplogasteridae; genus Pristionchus; species Pristionchus japonicus. Next base: position 594,576 of record LS489039.1, on the reverse strand, counting down.
CTTCATTGTGAGAGTAGTTCCATAAGTTCGCCTTCACACTGTAGAGAAGTGTCAAAGAGCACATAATTTTCGCACATGCACAGACATTCTTGGGATTTCTAGAGATCTCGCAATCCCTCCTGTCTATCCCGAGATATGTCAGCATCATTCGATTGGCCACGTCGCCTAAGGGAGGTCAACTGATGAGAATAGCCCAATATTTGCCCAACACCGTTATCCTTTCTCCTCCAGAAGAAATCGTATCTTTTCTTATCACAGAGCCTATCACCGGATTGTTGACCCAAGATCTTGAGCCGACCCAGGGGTGGAAAGTGCATTGGGGATACGTTTCGAGAGCGTAATGGATAGCGTGAGACAATGTGTCCCGCGTGTGTACCGTAGGCTTTATGTGAAAGGTTTCTCGGAAAGAACGTTATCAAAGAAGTTAAGCGAATTTAGAGCAGGATGGGGACAATTTGAAAGAGTGATTTTGTGCTGTACGAGGCCAAATGAATTGCAGAGAAGAGATTAACAATAATTCATGTAGGCTTGTCGGTTGATTCTTGATTATCGAATATCATTTGCTCTGTTTGCTCAAGGTCTAGACACCTTAATCCGACCAGAGAGTCTAATACTCACATGAAAAACTGAAACCATAGCGCCTCTAAGGGGATGACCCCTCGGGGCGGAGCTCCAGGTACTATTTGGAATCGGCGGATAGGGTCAGTCGTGCTCTCCATTCTTTCCCCCCTGTGTGATTCTATTTGATCAGAGGGGCACACTGATTTGGCTCTCTCGATTTCACACACTATCTCGTCGGTTAGACTTCTCCTGATTTGGTTGCGCCCTTCTCTTTTCGTTGTCTCTCTCTCATCCCAATCACTTTCTCTCTCTGGTCTCAAGTGGCCTGCATCTCCATTCCATTCTCTTCGTCCATCTGTAGCAAAATCAGCGAGCTATCTTCTGGAGGAGCGCGATGAGGATACAACTCCTTGCAGCGACTGTGCTGCTGTACTGCATTCAAGGTGAGTGGTGCGGGAGGGTTACGGTAGTGGTGTGCCTACAGTAGGTGGGTTACGGTAGGGGCTACAGTACAATAGTGAATCAATGATAATCGAATCAAGATGTTAGTGTGCCTACAGTATCCTGGAATACGATTGTAGTGTAAGGCATTCCGCCGTTTAGGAAACGTCGCCGCCAAGCAGCGCACGTGTGGTGACCAGGACGACTGCGAGGAGGCCGGCTTCTTCTGCTTCGAGGGCAAGTGCCGCAAGAGTCCGTGCACCGTGAGCAGCCAGTGCGAGGAGGTACGGTAGCACGACGGTGGGCGATCGAGGACTGATTATTTTCGAAAATTGAGATTACGGTAGAAATCGGTTATCGAGAACTGACTTACGACTTGACAGGGCGAGATCTGCAAGTACACGAATGTGAACGGCAAGAAGAAGACGGCTTGCGTGCCCTATGATGAGATGAATCAGAACATCGTGAACAAAAGTGAGATAACTTCAGCATTGTTTTGACCGACTCCTTTTTCTTCGTGACAGCACATAATCCTCAAACGTTCCTTGAAACACATCGCGCTCCAAGTTGACCAGTAGTTGAGAACATCGTGAACAAGAATGAGGGATTTCATTTCATTGTGTGGCCAAATTCTTCCTTGAATCTTCTCATCCTTCTCAATTCTATTGCAATTTGCTAAAATCTCTGGTGTGCCGCCTCAAGTTGGAATCAAGCCTGGAGGCAACTTGGGGAACCTGGTCTCTTCATTCCACATACTATCTCGCACTGTCTCGCTCTTTTCCAAGTTGATTCCAAGTTGATTCCAACTTGAGAGACCGAACTACGGTACTTGATTCCAACTTGGGTGACCGAGCGAGAGAGTTAGAGAAGAAGACAGAACGAGAGAGTGTGGGAAATGGAGAGAGTTGGGTCCTCTTCTCATCGATTACAACGCGCTTCATCGTAAAACCCGGTCCACAGCGTTCTGACCCCCATTGTTCTCTCCAGAGAAGGGTAAAACAAAGGAATCAGTTTCCCGCCATGAAAATTATTTAAAATGAGCGGGGAGAGCGATCCTTCCTCTCCCTCGTCCTTGCAGTTCGATTCATGCAAATCGCTCACCCTTCTCTGTCGAGGCAGAACGCTGTGGGTTGTGCTCAACCAAAATGCACACGATGCACACGTCCATACAGATTCTAAATTGATCGTTTCCTGGTCTTATTCAACCAATACATGCTCTCTTGCAATCTTCTCCTCCAGATTTCACAACATACCGTTAAAACCAAATCCCCCCTTGCAAAAAATTGATTCACATCCTCTCATAACAATCAATCAACTCTGGTACCGTAATCCATCAATATCTCTACCGTACAGTAATAGATTCCAACTTCATTCTTACGAAATTAATAAATATCTAAATCCAATTACAACATTCATAAGTATTTGCCTTCCGTATTCAATCAATTCTCTTACAGTAATCGATTCAGACCGGTTCTGCACCGGCGGAGGCCGGGCCGTGTTCAACTTCGACCTCAAACTGGCCACTTGCGACCACAAGCAGGGCTGTCCGGAAGGAGCAGTCTGCAATCCGCTCTATGGAGTCTGCTGCACGAGTACGGTGGTTTCAGTTGCCGATAGCACTAGGATACTGTAGTTAGGAGATTACGGTGGTTGGGTTACGGTAGTCACAAGCAGGGTTGTCTGGAGGGAGCAGTTTGCAACCCGCTCTATGGAGTCTGCTGCACGAGTACGGTGGTTTCAGTTGTCGATTGAAAGCATTACGGTGATTGGGTTACGGTAGTCACAAGCAGGGCTGTCCCGAGGGAGCAGTGTGCAACCCACTCTATAGACTCTGCTGCACGAATACTGTGGTTTCAGTTGACGATAGTAGTGGGATACGGTAGAATCGATTGAACAGTGTTTGGAAGAGCTCAATGCATGCTGAATACGATTCACGAATGAAGAATAGGTTGAGTTTCACGAAGGAATGAACAGTGAATTTCCGCAAAACATTTCAAGTTCAGCAACATCGTGAAACGAAGCACAGCACATGAAAGCATCATCCATTCCAGAACTGAAGACCTGCCCTCTTCCGTCGAAGACTCAGATGAACGCAAAGACTGGCAGACCCATCATGTGTCAGCTCAAGGGAGGCATGAAGTTGCAGGTAGGAATTGAAAACAAGATCGTAAAAAAGTGTCGTGATCGGCTCATGATCGAACAATCGCAGCAGCGCGAAGGAACGAGGTTGGAGAATTAGAAGTGCAAAAAATCACAACAATGCGACCAAGTCGAGAAACACAATAGAACGAGATCCTCACTCAAATCCACTCGATTTTTCACTCAACAAAGCAGACTAGAATAAAGAAATCGGACGCAAAATTTTCTAATTTGCAGTGCCCCCGTGGCGGCTATTGCGAGCTGCAGACGGGATTCTGCTGCACTTCCGTGACTGAAGAGGAGAAGAGGGAGGTCAAGGAGAACAAGGTATGATGAAGCACGCATCTCTCAACTGGATTCAACCTAAAAAATAAAAATTACCAGTCAATGATGGGTCTATAATAATAATCGTGAACAGATGAGATCGTAGCCTCCAATTATGAGACAGATTCCTTTCGAGATCTCTTGTAACCTGCAGAAACGAATGAGGAAATGGTCTACCGAATGTGCTAGTGTTATCCTACATTGCAGGAAAAGGAGAAGGTGGTCAATCCCGACGAGGAGGAGGGAGAGGAGAGGGGAGGATCGATTGGAGAGATCATCGGAGAGAAGGAGAAGGGCAAGGGACGAGGTGTGTTCAATATATCGTTCGGCAATGAGCAATCAACAATACCGCTGGAAAGTTGCATTCATTGCATGAAGCACCAACAAAATCAAGAATGCGATTTAAAATTGTCCAGCAATTTCGGGACTGATTAGACAATGTAAAGAGTGTGCTGAATGAACAGGCTCTTACTAGACTCTTGTTCCGTGTACACTGAATCCGATTACAGCGGAGCGAGAGAGAATGCGAAACGAACTGTTGGAACTCCGAACTCCACTTGACATCATTGCAGAGATCTCCCGCCCGTGGCGCGGTTCCTCCTGTCAACCGTCGATCGGCTGCAGTGGAAGTGCTGCCTGCATCTGCACGAGCAAGCAGAGCTGCAGGTCGGGACTAGAGTGTAGTCTCGAGTTACCACAGTTTTTACACTTCATAATCCGAAAAGGATCGAACTAAGAGCGCGAGTGCAAGCAGAGCTGCAGGTCGGGACTAGAGTGTAGTCTCGATTGGTCAGATCACTGCGTCGCAGCTCGCTATGTTTCACAAACCGCAGAAATAATCTGTGCCAGAAGATGGCTAATCGATCAATAATTCAAATCAATACCAGATGCGAGTGCGCCGCCGAATTCGGCTACACCGTAGCCTCCGACGGCAAGACCTGCCAGAGGATCCGAAGGAGACTGAAGGTACGGTAGGATACGGTTTCGATCAGTTCTCGATCGATACCTACCGTAAGCCCAACTACGGTATTATCGATTTCGCAGGAACGCTGCAAGTCGGACATGGAGTGCTCGGCGGCGTTCTCGGAGTGCGCAACGGGCGGTTGCAGGTTTGTATTTCGCGCCAAAAAAATTGATTTTTTGGCGCGAAATTCAAAGTCACATTTTCAGATGCAAGCGCGGCTTCCAGCGTGATGGAGATGGAGGATGCAAGCCCATCAGTGAGTTGTGGTCTTTGATCTTTGTATTTCAGTTTTTTGTCTGATCTGTAAAATGCAGTGGGTCAATCGGACAAGGAAGCTGTTTTGGGATGGCACAGAGGCCTGGGCAAACATGTGGAGGGTCAATGGAAGTCGGCAGGAAGAATGGCCATTGTTGTTTCGTTTGGAATTGGGTGACATTGTTTTGAGAGATGAGTCATGCGAGAAGTAGTATTGGCATGGTATCTTCAGTATCAGGGGAATATAGAATGAAGTGATACTCCAGACTAGGCGATCAAGTCAGATATATTTTGCTTAGATCCTGCACTGCTATTCATGCAATGCGGAGTGCAATACCGTCAATTCTTTTTCATTCCAGACTACCAGTGCGTCAACAGGCAGCCTCCTCTAGTGCAGGACAACGCTGTGGTCACTTGCAACCTGAGAATGGTTTGTGTTTTATACTCTTGCAATTCTCCTCTGTCTTTAATCCTCAACGAGACCTTTGAAAAACATCTTTAATAAAGCAATATTTAAAAAAATAATCTGATTAGATTTCTCTCGATTTGCTGTAATTCTCCCCCGCCAGTTGACAATCCGTTCAGGCCGGCAAGCACCGCGTGAGCCGCGACGCCGACGCCTCCTTCGAGGAGTACTTCCACGATGGTGAGTGTGGTGATGGTGTGATTTCCGAAACGTCGTCCTGTCGATTTTTGAACAATAACGAAATTTGGTGTAATGCTTTCTGCCTTTTGATTACGGTGCACTTCAGTCAACTCCACCATGGCTGACGGGAACGAGCGCGACGACTGCCCCGAGGGACACTACTGCGTGCCCGTGTTCGATAACGCGAGCAAGAAGGGATACTATCAGGTACGGAAGCGGGTACCGTATCTCGAGATCAGCAATTGATTTTTTTTGGAGAGCTGTGAAATGAAAAAGACGTTTCCATTAAATGTATCTTACGCCGAAATAATCCAGGGTTTCTGCTGCCCGTCTCCCACCGAGGTCGTTCCCGTGTGCCCCGTGGGCATGGCACACGACTCCTCCGCATATCCCGACTTCGGCTGCAAGGAGTGCCCAGGAGATCACTACTGTCATAGGGACTCGATTGCGACTGATAAGGAGGTTCGTTTCAAATTCATGAGAAGAGACGGAATCCTACAAAAGAGTGCGCTACAGGGGTTCGAAAATTTCCAGTAGTTACGTAGAGATGATGCAACAATCTCATGATTTCAGATCTGCTGCCCCAAGCCGTGCCCCTCCCTCGAGGACATCTACCTGGACGGGCAGTGCCTCACCGTCTCCTACTACGGCGACTCGTGCACGGTGAGGGCGACGATTAGGAAAGGGAGGAATAGGGTGCACCACGCTGCTTTTATGGTGCACTCTAGTACACGTGGGGAAAAATACGCTTGGGAAAGGGCAGAATCAGGCGCACAACACTTTGTTTGAATGCGTAGAAATATCACGTGACTTTAAAAAGAGCGACGTTTGGCAAATAGCAGAAAGAGACACACCACAGAGTATTACCGTACCACTCCTTGCAGGTCTCCGCCCAGTGCACGTACCACAAGGAGTCGATGAAGGAGGACGAGTTCACGACGCTGACGCAGATGGAGTGCGCGCAGGTTTGTGTATTTTGAGTGGGAGATTTTCTTCTGGTGCGACTTTTACGCGGTTCTGGTGCTGATGACGCTGATGGAGTGCGCGCAGGTTTGCGAATTTTGCCTTGGAAATTTTCGCCTGAGGGCGATTTGACGCGATTCCGGAGTACGTGACGCAGATGGAGTGCGCGCAGGTTTGCGATTTTTGTATGAAAGATTTTTTTCTGAAGCGACCTTGACGCAAATCAGAGGTGGTTGACGCACTTGATGCATCTATACAAATTAGTCCTTTCAGAACATCTGCCAGTGCCCCGCCGGCTACACCTTCTCCGAGGGCCACTGCATTCGTGAGCTTTTTTGATGTTCTGCGGTTTGAGAAACGACAGAAAGTGGTGCACCACGGATGACGGTATTTGAATTACGGAACTTATCGATCGATATTGCAGGCGTCATGTGCACGGTGGGTCTGCGCGGCGAGCCGATGGTCGATCGATTCAATAACCTGATCAGGTACGGAAACCTGAACTATTGATTGATAGTTTTCATACTTGTTCTCACTAGTGGATTGATCTTTGGTCTATAGTCTTTGATCTTTGATCTCTCTCCAATTTCAGATGCGACCGATCGGGCGACTGCGCGCAGGGACACATGTGCGACCCGAACACCAAAGTCTGCTGCAAGGGAATCAATCGTGAGTGTGCTTTGATCGTTGATCTTTGATCTTTGGCCATATATTCTATTGCATCTTTCTAGTTCTCTTTGATCTTTGATCTCTGACCTCTGATCTCTGATCTTTAACCTAAAACACTCTCAGGCTGCCCCAAGGACTACGTCGAGACGGGCGCGCTGTGCAACGAAGATAATTGCATGTGAGCATTTATTTTCCAATATTCGAATCAGTAAATAATTATTTAGCGTACAAAATTAGGCATTTGTGTCGAAAGAATCTTGTTTAGAATGTTTCACTGATCTGTCGAATTTTATTCATTTTGACTTCATCTTGGTCTAGAATCTGATGGTTGATCTTTGATCTCTGATCTCTGATCTCTTCAGGGGCTCAACCGAGATCTGCCACCGCACCTCCAAGGGCAAGGCTAAGATCTGCTGCAAGCTGGAGGACGCCAGCGAGTACTCGCACATTGAGGAGAAGGTATCTAATTGTTGAGAAGAAGTCTTGGCTAACGTTATGAAAGAGAGAGAGTTAATTATTGCGCATTTTTTTCCGTTTTTCTGAATACTCAAATCACAATCGAAGTGAAAAGAGTATTTCTTTTCTATCTATACTCTATCTCTAGTCTTTATCAATGGCCTCAGAACTTGAAGATGTACTGATTCGATTAAGAGTAGACATGGTATCATTACAGGTCGAGGAAGAGGACGCAGAGGAAGCGGAAGGAATGGGAGAGACGAGGAGGAGATAGAATATTCGTTCATTCATATGTCAGATAGAACCTTTTCCTAAATTTGTGTAACGAAATCGTGCTCAAATTGAGGGATAATGAGACTCATTTTACGTATGCTCTTCTTTCAAAGAAACCTAGTACATTTGTTGATGATCTGATGTTAATTGTGCCCTAATAACTCCTTGCTTTAATAACATGTCACAAACAATTGCATTGTAATGCGAATTATGTTGTAAGTTGTATCGTACAACGCGCGCCGTAATAACCAAGTGCTGGTCCGTGATCTTTTTAGTTGAACTTTGAGCATGCATAATAAAGGTTTTTCTTGCTCTGAGATGTTATGTGAAGCAAAGGTTCCTGTTACAATCTCAGCAATACCATATCTCCGAAGGCTTGATGTTGTAATGTTACGAGTCCTGTAAGAAGTGGGATCAGTGAGCAATTGTTATAGTATGGGTGAAGCCCAATCGCGCCAATCACCCAATCGCGCCAATGCCTGGCGCCAATACACCATGAAATTGGACTCGGCAATGCGGAATCCGAGCGCCTTCGATCAGATGTATTTAGTAACCTCGGAGGTTCGTTAAATTTGGATTTTTTTGACGATATCTTCATGCGTATAAAGTGAAGTAAAAAAGCATAAAAAATCTACGAAAATCATTTCCTATATTGCCCATTCACTTACATAAGACTGTCGCTCAACATAATTCATCGTTTATCAATATTTCGTAAACGCTATCAATTGATTTCAGACCGTCATCCGCGTTGACGACGGAATAGTGATGATATTCGATGTCCAACCGAAGGAGCAGAATCTCCGGTGGTTCAAGTGGGTTTCCATGCCCAAGTCAAATCATGAGTCAATTAGCCATGGGTATTTGTTCATTAAAAACATAAAATATGTATTTTATTCACAATATTATGTGCTCGACGCAGGACGCAGGTGCCTTGAGTACTGGGATACCTTTACCTTTACTTTTATTATGTGTTTTTTGTATTTAAATTGGCATTCGTTACGCGCGGAATGGACGCCGCTTGATCAAGAGCGTTCTGTAGGCAGGCCGAGATTACGATGGAAAGATGAAATTGTTCAACAACTCGGAAATTCCTGGAAACAAGTCTACATAAGCGATCCCGATACATGGAAGAAGACTATCCACCAACAGGCCCAGACCTTGAATATTGGATAAACTATTGAACTATTGAACGCGCGGAACGATTAATAACTTTGCGAAAATATGTAAAAGTAGCAGCGAAGAACCCGTTTAACACAGAAATTGAGACCCCTTTTCGAGCCCCATTTGACTGTCACCTCGCATTGTAACGCATTTATGTATCTTAGTAAAAAATGTGAAAAATGTATTTATCTTACAAATGACCTCAACTCCCATATCCCGATCTTTTTGAAACTTTGGGGTTTTATTAAGTCGGCTATGCTGATTCCAAATCAGTTTTCAAAACCTGCAACCGAGCTCGTTGAGGCGAGCACCATCATGTTGAAGTTTTCATGCGATTTTTCTAGCGATTTCCGCGCGCGTTGTAAGGAGTTCTATCTCTATGCTTTCCAACAGCAGCGGTGGTCGAGTGGGTAAGTGGATAGGGTAGTATACGAGTGGCTATGGTTCGACTCCCCTTGCTGCACATGTCTTTTGCCACTTTCTTTCAACGCTGTGTTGTACTTTCATCATTCACTCTTGTGTTTTTCGAATGTAGTTTGATCATGGGAATCGAAGCCTGGGAAACGATGCTCCGTTCCCAGAACTTGGGGATAAAAGGGCAATATGGGAGCGAGAAGTATCATCATCAACTCATCATATGTTCTCCCCTGCACGAGTCGTCGCTCTCCTGGCCGAGCAAGTCGGTATCGACGACCCTTCCTCTGCCACTCGAGAGGAGAAGAAGCTAGCCTCTGCCTTCGCTCATCTCCTTCGGCAGGCCGGACTCGACTCCCTCGTCTTCGAGACAAAGGAGGAGATCGCAATGGCCGAACCAGAGGATGATGAGGATGTCGACCCCACTTGGTCAGCCGACGACTTGGACCTCTTCAATGACGTCACCATTGCCGATCCCGAGCAGTATCAATTCTCCAAAGGATTCGCTACACTAGAGAAAGTCCTTGAGGCTGCTTCCTTCTATCGATCGACCACAGGCAAGGCGCACAAGTCCCTCTCTACGATGCAAGCTCGTTATCGATTCATTGGGAACGACAACGATTTGCGGAAGTTGGAGCAACGTGCCAGGGAGAACGACGCCAACTCGTCCCGTCGTGCCTCCAGGATCGTTGGGCTGCAGAACATCTCCAACGCGCTTTTCGAGGAGGTCCAGGAGGCATTCAAAGAAGGTGAGTTCCAGGTTACGGTAGGCCTCACGGGTACGGTAGACCTCTCTGATTACAGTATCCCTCCCCGGGTACGGTAGACCTCTCTGATTACAGTATCCCTCCCCGGGTACGGTAGACTTCCCTGGTTACGTTACACCTATACTTATCTTCATTATGTCCTCTGACAGGGTACACACTCCACGACGTTGATCTCGCTGTGATGGCACTCGACGTGAACCGTGAGCACAACTTCGTGGATGGATTCACCGCTTCCGCCTCTTTCGTCACTAGGTTCAAGAGGAAGTACCGGATCCGGTCCCGCCAGACAACCAAGTTTGTCTCTACGGTCAACCACGACCAGTCGGCAGCGATCAAAAAGGCGGCAGAGGACTTCGTCTCCGGGATCAAAGACGAGATGAAGACTCGGCCATTGAATACCATCTGCAACGCTGATCAGAGCGGGTTTCTCAAGGAGATGCATTCCAAGAGGTTCGTTTTTTGATCTAGCTACCGTACTATTTCGATCACTCACCTACCGTAATCATCAAACAATTGATCTACCGTAATCATCCTATACCTACCGTAACCCTCACCTTGCAGAAGCCTGGCTCCGATCGGCGTAAAGGCGGTGGTGCGATGTGTGCAAAGCAAGTCATCCTTGACTCACTCTTACACTGTCATGCCCATCGTCTACGCAGATGGAACAATGGCCGATCTTCTCTACGTCGTGCTGCAGGAGCCGGGAGGATCCTTCCCAAAGCGAAAGCCCATCTTCCCCGCTCCCAACCTCTATGTTAGCGCCGGCCAATCCCACATCATGACGAAGGCACATATGAAGGAATGGATCAACAAGTGCATTTTCACTTCCTCCACTCCTTCCAATGACCTTCTGATCCTGCTGGACTCTTGGACGTCCTTCAGAGACAGAGCCGCCATCGACTCCTCCCTCCCTCCTGGCAAGACACTCGAGACTCGGCAAATCCCCGCTGGAGCTACGGGAATCTGCCAGCCTCTCGATGTATTCTTCTTTCGGCCTTTCAAGGGACTCGTTCGCCGCATTCAGGGTTATGGATTCAAGAATTTCCCAACTTTCGTGGCCTACCAAAGAGATAACATTCTCAAAGTCATCTCTTTGTCTTATTCCATCATGCGCTGTCCAATGTTCCGTCCCCTCATCCAGTACGCTTGGCATGCAGCGGGCTACATCGACACCCCTCCAGCTGGTCGTTTCAAAACCCCCGTGCAGTACTGTTTCCCCCGCTCCATCTATTCTACCCCTTGTGTTTCCCCTAGCTGCTCCTCAATGGCATTCATACTCTGTCCTAACTGCCAGAAGGCCCATTGTTTCAAGTGCTTCGTAGTAGATTACCACACGTTTTAATCAAATAAAGTGTTCACCTAGATTTGCAAGTTGAAAAATCACACAATAAAAGTCTGCAAAAGACATGTGCAGCAAGGGGAGTCGAACCATAGCCACTCGTATACTACCCTATCCACTTACCCACTCGACCACCGCTGCTGTTGGAAAGCACAGAGATAGAACTCCTTACAACGCGCGCGGAAATCGCTAGAAAAATCGCATGAAAACTTCAACATGATGGTGCTCGCCTCAACGAGCTCGGTTGCAGGTTTTGAAAACTGATTTGGAATCAGCATAGCCGACTTAATAAAACCCCAAAGTTTCAAAAAGATCGGGATATGTGAGTTGAGGTCATTCCCATGTTAGTAAAAAATGTGTATCCTTTTTTTTCTCCTTAATCCAAGTGTGATCGCAATGTAATTGGAGCGAAACGAAGCTACAAATAGAACAGAAACGGTAAAGCTCCTAGAAAGAGACACAAAGGGAGAATCCTAAAGATAACGCGGTTGGACGTTGCAAGTCAAGCAATTGCAGCCTGCACACTCGATGCGAGATCAATCGGACCGAGCTGCCACTGAGAAAAGTGGGGGTTATTCAATTCTTTTCAATTCCTGATTGAAATAGTTTACGTCTCGACTGAATATCTGTTCTCGGTAGAGTAGGGAAAACATGCGGTTCAGATCAGGAGTAGAAGGGAGAACCCGTAAGAACACTTTCGAGGCGGGAAAGAGGGTGGGGAAAACGGTTCGTAAGCATTAGAGATGTAGGATTTCGAAACCTCTTCTATTTTCGTGAGTGTTCCAATTTACTGATTCGATTGAAAATGCCTTTTGATTAGGGCTGTCAGAATGAAGAGATTGAGGGAGAATGAAGAGGCCATTTCTCTCCTCTCATTCTCCCTCTTCATTGAAGAAGAGCGCGGTCGCTCGAGCTCTTCAATGAAGAGGTGAAATGAGAAGTAGGTCGCGTTCACAGACACGTACATAACACAATATTTTTACGCATACCTGTCAACTTTCATGAGCATCACC
>LS489039.1:562241-572921 GCA_900490845.1 Pristionchus japonicus | reverse complement strand
CTGGTTAAAGATCAATACCATTATTTTCAACGCAGATATGGGTGAACTAACCACTCGAAACAGAAACACATCTGGAAACAGGCTAGATCGATCGGGCTCGACGAGGGGAATTCAATGGTATGCTGTTATCCATATCTAAAGTGTGGCTAAAATGCCCTTTTCCTCGAAAAACTAGATCTGACAGATTCAACCGGAGGAAGCAGTGTTTACGAGCCAGAGGGTAGGGAAGGGCAGGGCGAGAGAGCATGGGATTGTGAGAGAGCGCAGAGGGAGAGGATGGGAAGAGGTCACAGGAGAGGAGGGAAACGCGCTGCTCCTCAGCAGAACGTAGTTTTTCGAGGAAAAAAGCATTTTAGCCACACTTTAGATATGGATAACAGCATACCATTGAATTCCTCTCCCCGAGCCCGATCGATCTAGCCTGTTTCCAGATGTGTTTCTGTTTCGAGTGATTAGTTCGCCCATATCTGCTTTGAAAATATTGGGGTGTCCCAGAATTTTTAGTAATCTTTTATTTTCTCCACAGTTTTCAAACGAATTGAAAGTAATCCATATACAACAGATAGACAAATTACTGCTCTTCGATTTCGGGTAATAAGGTAGTGAATTCGTTGGACTTCCAATAACCTACACAAATTTAAGTGAATTTTTTTGAGAAGTATAATTTTCGTTTTTCTGCAATATTTCGAGAATGTTTTGAGGGAATATTAGGCAAAACAGCTTATCAGCATGTACAGCTGGGAAGAGTCAAAATGAGAGCGATTCAGATCCTGCAAATACAATTGCATCATTATTACGAAATATTTTTAGAAATCAGCAGTTTTTATTTATTGCTGAAACGTAAAATCTGCAACTTGCCGTTTCTAGCCTACCATTCGTTGAAACACCTATGACGCTCTTTGCCAAAAAAGTTCGAACACTAGAGGATGAGAAAAAGCCAAGAAATTTTGAAAATATCAGTAAAAGTACTCTATAGAAAATGAGATTTTCTTCAAATCTTAGACCTCCTTTCTTCAACACTTGAGATAAATGAAATATTAGTGCTCGATAATGATGTCTACATCCACGCCCTACAGTGCTGGAAACCGCAACTGTCAATCTTTATTCCCAGTGAAGTTACAAAAATTCAAACAAATCGCTCAAATATCGACTTTTTTGAGTATTGCATCATTCATATGAAACCGATACCAAATATTAGGGTCTGGAAAAATTCTTTAGGAATAGCCTCAACAATCACTAATGACAACGTGCATTCAAGTGCTATGGTCATTCCGAAATATTTTTTTGAAAAATATTACTAAAAATTGTGGGACACCCCAATAATGGAATTGATTTTCAACCAGTTCTATCTTGAAGAGTAGCTCAATACGCACATTTTAAGCTCTTGGGCGAGTTTCTAGCTCCATTTTCACGAGAGATATTCGCGAAAAACGGCGCCACAAAGACCAACTTTGACGTGGCCTCCTGGAGCGGTCTTTGATCTACCACCTCCAATACTCTGGCTCAAAGGTCCCCTATACAGGGACTATCGAAAATCGATGAGAGATTGTGAGGCCACATCGTTGATGTGCAAAGCGGTATGCGATTCTACCCTGAAATGCGTGATATGCGTCGGCGCCTGTGAAATTTGTATTTCTTGATTTCTTTTCGGATTTGAAACACTTTTCCCTGGAATCAATGCATCAAATACTTACCATTGTTGTATCCGAAGGTGATTCCATTGAACCGACTGCTATTGTTTACGGGCAGTATTCTCCATCGAAATCGATTGTCTTCTGAAGCGATTCTGCTCTAATTGTGAATGCCTAACAAGCACTAACCTATCCACCCTTCGCAAAATTGCAGATATTCGTTGTTCCACAGATAAACCTTTCCGTTGTGAACGGTTACGGCCGATTCGGCCAGTTTGTCTATTGGAATGCGATAATCCTAAAACTTCGATTTTCGAAGCACCGAAATCAGGTCTATGTGAAAATACAACTAACATCCTGCTCTATGGCGATATTCTCCAATTTTATTGATTCTGTAAACAAGTTGTTCGTAAAACGACTTCAACAATAACTTACTAGGGTCTAGCATTTTCATGCGCACATCGGTATTATCACAACTGCCTTGCAAGAAATATATTTTGTCGTTTATAAGAAACTGAAATTAGAAATTTGTTAAGCAGTTTGGTGAATGTGGACAACACACGTTCACTCATTATGAGAATACCCTCACTCTAATAACAATATCGCATCCATTTTGTTCGGCGCATAGAAAATCATAGCTGCTGCTCTCGACTGGAGGGAAAATGATCATACGGAGAGGACCTGAGAGCTGCAAAACTTGTTTTCCAAATCGGTCTGAAATATTCAACAGCTGATTGAGTTACAGCTCAGTAAGATAAACCAGTCAGACATTTAGCAAATTCTTTATTTAAAAAAATCAGCAGAATCGTAGTGAAAAGGAAAGACAGATAATTCGATCCTTGAGCTTACACAGAAAATCACGAAAGGGATTATGAAATGTAATATATGAGATCAGACGAAATCAAAACGAACAGCTCTCAATACAACATCCAAGGAACGACTGCCGAACCACACTAAAAAGTCGCGAATTCTCTCGTATCGTTGCGCCGCGTCAAACTCTCTCTTCACTCTCGCTAGCAGTGCAACGATGCTCGCCTCTCCCTCTAGTGGGTCGTCATAGTTGTCGTTCATTCGGACGCCCCTTGGAAGGAACGGGAGAAAGTCGTCGTCCATTCCGGCGATGACAAGCCAGTCAAGTGCGCCCCTCAGACCCTTCTCAAGCGCCAGTTTCGCGACGTAGCGCTTGTAGAGGTATCTGCAGAGCGCCTCTCCGTCGTCGACGTCCTCATCCGGTTGAAGCTCGAACGTCCAGTCTTCTTCCGTGATTGGGACTTCGTCCTCATCTTCCTCCTCATCCTCGTATTCTTCCAGACGCCAATCCTCCTCCAAACTGAGCACGCCCTTAGAGAGCAGAGTGTCCCTGAAAATGATTTACACTAACACCTTCAATTTCCAAGAGACCCTATCCCTAGAAGAGCTATGAATAATGTACCGGAGCTGCTCGGGAACTGTTTCAAGTGCACGCTGAGCTACTCGCTGATCGCTCGCTATTACGACAGAAGCTCGCTCGAATAGCGTTGGTTCTGAAATTGATTTTGAGAGATGACAATTGGACAATAATGTTCTCACCGATCTCGAAAACGTACAGCAACGGACGCGGCTTCCTGAAATATAGCGAATTACGATACGAACATCGTTGGCTAATCTTTAGCCATCGTTGGCTGTGGACTTCCAGTTATGATATTGAAACATGTGCTTGATCAACTCACAAATCCACCCTCAATTGCGATGCTCTCGTGAATAGCACTCGCGAGCCAACTTGCATTGGGCATTCTCGGGCGCGAAATCGAAAATCATCATCGATGATTGAGTAGGGATGCTAGAAAGGGATTAACTTGGGCAAAGTTTGTTTCCGAAAACAATATTGTTTAGCAAAAGAACAAATTGATCTGTTTGATAACAAATATCGACGAATTAAATAATAAAAGAGTTCTACCTTGATCCATCGCTCGCTGTCTTCATCATAACGATGCAGAACCGATCTGTAGTTCTCTTTTGCATTCGAAACAATCCACAACTCTTCGTTCATACTGACTGTAAATTCTCCAGTTAACATTGTATTCACAATCATTTGCAACGATTCCAGAGTGGGTGCATATATTACTCACAGACTTCTGAAGTGGCAGGAGGCGGAAGGGCTTTACTCGCTCGTTTTGGAGACCAGGAAAGGTACCCGATTTTGACAGAAGAAGGTAGCGAATAGTAAGCTGTGTCGAGGTACCACTCGAGCGCGGCGAGATTGAGGACCTTAAAAATCGTGTTACCGCTGAGACTCGGGACTAACTAACTAAATGACTCCTCAGAGGTGAAAAACTCGTATCACTCTTGTAACAAGTTGTGAAGAAGTGCGCACGCAATCCAACGACCATTACCTGAAATTTAAACTTATTCATTTTCGAAAATCGTTTAATTTTCACGTACTCTGTCACAGATCCCATCTTCTTCGAGAAAACCTTTGATGAAGTTGTCAGTGCTCTGAAAAGAACATCATTGCGATCACTTCGAAATGTGAATGAAAACAAATCATTTCACGATTCAATAGAGTACGGTATCGCGGGCCACGATAGTCGATCGACTGTAGCACGCAATTACCTGATCTCGTAGAGTAGCTTCTTCTCTTGTCCATCTCAAATCGTCCTCGTCCACGTTGAGATTTATTCGGTAGATGCAGTGGTCATCACCATCCTCTTCGTCAAAATACGCGAAGCAATGGTACGCGTCTGATCCTTAAAAATGTTTTGGTGTCAAAACTGTTCATAGAACGATATCTTGTAGTCAAAATACGCAAAGCTATGATATGCGTCTGATCCTGAAATGCGCATTCCATTAGAACTTGAAGGTTACGAATTGATAGCTAGGATGTAAGATTGCGTCGAGAATGCTATTATGCGACTGCTAGAACGGTTGCTTGAACGATGTAATCTTTGCAAGGAGAGGTTTTTTGGACATATGGTGTGAACAAAAGTTGATCAGCTCGATCAGCTCTACAAAATGGGTACCATAACGAGGGTGCTAGGAGAGTTTTATTTTTTCGTGATTCACTAAAATCGATGGGAAACATCAAAATGTAGGCTTATATCCTTGACCCCATATAGAATAATTATCGGGAGAACTTGCTCTATCAAACGTATGTAAGCATTAGTCGGCCAAAACGACGGTTCGAAAATCTTATGTTCTGTGCATACGAAATTTTCGAAAACCAGAAATTTTTTTTTCATTCGATAGAGCTCGGAATTCTGGTCGGGTATGTCAGATTTCGAGCCATTTTGACCAATACACGGCGAAAAAACTCGCAAAAACACTCTCATGGCCAAAATGAGGGGGGTGAGCCCCCGGAGCGAAAAGGGGACATATGATGAAATCAAGTAGCCTATCGCGTAGAGGGTCCAAAATAACCCCTGGAGCCACTTTTTGGGGCCTCTCAACTTTTTACCTGTTCCAGACCCCATTAGACATTTGTTGAATCTTACGCGAACGGCCTCATATGAATGATGAACAACTCACCAATGTTGTAGCTAAAAGTCAATCCCTTCAATAGAAATAGTGTAGAAGCGTCGAGCGTTCTCCAGTAGAAATTATCTCCTTCTGAATCAAATATTCATGAGGATACTCTTGGCAAATGATTTCTAACCAACTCGCCCCTCATAGAAAACCTGTGATTCATTGTTCCAGAGGTACACTTTCTCGTTGCATATCGTCACTGCGGACTCTAACAGTTGGTCCATCGGAACTTCATAATCCTGTAAGAAATTCAATTTGCCTCATCCTTGTCCGACCACCAACCCTGCGGAAAACAGTTGTATTTAGGGAATCATTGAGACTCATTTCATGTTCACTGTGTTGTCCGGGACAGTGCATTTTAACTTTACTCACCTCGATATCTGATTCGACGCTTTCCACTTGGAGCGTTTCTGAAACGCACACTCTCTGTGAACACTATCATTTGAGAAAATTGTAAGAAACCGCTCACTTGTATTTATTGCCCTCAGACTCGCATCCGAATGGCTTTCGTCTCGAAGGAAGTAGAGCTTGTCGTTGAGCAGAAACTGTAAATTACCATAATTAGATCATTTTCTCAACAAGTTCAATGCCGATTCGCATGTCTTTCTTAAAATTGCCCGTTTGTGGTTGAAAGACTTTCCGAGTTAATCCAAAACAATTAAAGGCAAGAACTTATCAAAACTCACTCTAACACTATCGTGACTCCAGAAGTCAGAGGGAATAGGAATGAGGAAATCATAATCGCTGTTCTCGATTGGAGGCAAGAATATCATGAATCTGTGTGAATTAGAGTTCGAAATACGTTTCGAAGTCTCGTCATTTCGCACGCTCTCTCACCGGTCAGAGCGACGAGGGAGCGTGTGAAATAAGGAGACAGTGATGTCGAACTCTGGTGGGAAGCAATCCCGAATCAATGATGAATCAATCATACAGATAGTTTTCACCTGATCGCATTACAGGTTACAAGAAAATACAACAAGTTCAGAGAATGATAAATGTTTATCAATTGATAGACTTTGAAATGTTCAACACTTAGGGTATTTGGTAAGGAATGCAAAGCAGATACTCGTCACTAGAGTTCGAAATACGGGTAATCGGCATTTTACACACTCTCTCGTCGTTCTGACCGGTGAGATAGTGTGTGAAATGAAGAGACGATTTCCCATATTTCGAACTCTACTAGTCATGGGCCATTCAACAAAAGAACAGCAACGTGAAAATATTAGTTTCGAGATCAAGGTAGCACACGAGATGGCGAGTTCAGGCATTGAGAACCGCTCACGATCAGAGCTCTTCCGAACATTCGGATCAACCCGTCATTCACCCGCTGCTCCTCATCATAATCTTGCTCTCCCAACTCCATCTCAGCTATGGTGATCCAATCAAGAGCACCCATCAAACCCCTCTCAAGCTGTTGTCTCTCTAGGAGTAAATCGCCTAAAAATCGCGCATAGTCCCGCTCCACTCTCGCTTCGGGCGTCAAGTCCTCATTGTCCCAAGAGGCCGTTCCTTGCGGATCCAGCTCGCCAGAATCATCATTTCCTTCTTGATCGTTCCCTTCGTCGTAAGAACCTCCCTAAAAAATAAAGTCCAGGAAACACTAAAACTTAAACTAAAGCCGGAAAGAGTGACCTCTTCCACTTCCTCCTCCTCCTCTACTTCGTCCTCAGACTCTCCCTAAGAACAGAAATGATAAACGTGCGAACTAAGCAATGGAAAAAGTGACCTGGTCAGATATGTATTCTTCTTCCCCTTCCTCCTCCACCTCCTCCTCATCCTCGTCTTCCTCGTATGGTTCACGTCTTCTCAACCGTGCCTCCCATCGCAGCCGCTCCTCCCAGTCGCTCGCCACAGCTTTTCCTTCACTATCGGGCCGATTGGAAGCAATGCCCTCATCTTCGTCTTCAGAATCCTCCTCTTCGACTAGACGCCAGTCCTTTTTCTCTTGAGCGAGGAATATTCCAGTCTTGATTAAGGTGGTTCTGAAGGAGATGTGCAAGTCAGAGCCATGGTTTTACGGTCTCTCATTTCACAATGCTCTCTCGCAGGTCAGACAGAATGAGAGAGCATGGAAAAGGAGGGAGACAAAAAAATGAAAATAAAATTATCGCCCAACCCCGGTTCGAGCGGTAAAATCAAGATCATTACCGTATGTTCTCGGGAAGAGCTGAGCGGACTATTCGCGCGATATGTCGGTGGCTTGCCAGTGAGACTGCTGCTCGATCGAATAATGTTGGTTCTGAAAATTAAGATAAATAGAACACGTCCCACATCCTCCTACATCCCTGACCACCAGCTCTTTAAAAACACGTAAACTTCAGGGTCCGGGAATGTGCAAGAGCGTCGAAATTTTGGAAATCTGTATGGAGACTCACCCAGTTTTAGAACGTAGATGAGTGCTCGAGGTTTTCTGAATTGTTCGTAATGTACTTTTGAAGTACTACTTTAAACTCGTCAAGTTTCAAAGGAACCGCAAAAGTTGTTCTCGTTCCCGTCAAAATCCGTTATGACAGGTCGATAACTACCCTCAGGGGTTCCCAAGGAAAAACTGGTAAGGAACTCACAGGTCCATCTGCAAATAGGCAGCTTTTGCAAAGATAATTCGGTTTCCAACAAGCATCGGGCTTTCCCGAACACGAAATCGATAGTCGTCGTCGGCAATTTCGTTCATCTGCATTGAAGATCATGAGTCGAACAAACAAATAAACAATCTGAATCGCCGATATTTTGGCGAATCAACCAACCCACTTTTACCCATCGCTCGCTATCTTCATCGTACCGATGTAGTAACGACTTGCAATAGTTGCCCGAGGCTGACAGTAGCCACAAATGTCGGTTGTCCGTAACTGAAGTGCGTTTACAGGATTTCGAAAAACAGAAATTTTTTTTAAATTTAAAAAATAAATAGCACTCACAGACTTCCGACGTCGCTGGTGGCGGAAATTCCTTGAGCATTCTGCGAACAGACCAGGCAAGATTGCCGATCTTCATCGAAGGTGGAAGAACATCATACGAAGCAATCAACGACCACTCCAAAGTCGAGAGATTCAGAATCTGATAATGACATCAGCTTTTGCAGCAAACCCTTGATAATATTTTGTCGACAAGCGAGAAAAGTTCAGAATTAACTCAAACAGCTCACCAAATGGTTCTTTGTCGCCGCAAAATTTTCAAAGTCTTCATGATAGGAAGTGAAGAAATGGACGAGTTTCCCAACAACGATAATCTAATTAGATTAATTGTTCATCAAACAATAATAGTAAGTAAATAAACCTGTCTCTCGCTCAACCGCGGCGATCCTACTGTGGCCTCCATTATGTAGCCTGTGAGCTGAAGTTAATTAATTAAGTAATTAATTAATCAAAATAAAATCAGAAAATCATCACCAAATCTGAATAGTGCGTTAGATGTCTCGTCCACATCCGACTATCTTCATCCTCATTGACATTGGCCAGATAGAGAAAGTATTCATCATCGGGTTCATACTCAATGAAGCAGTGGCAGCAGTCTTGCCCTACAAATAGAACTTTCAATCTCTTCAAGGTAAAGGCAGAGGTATGAAAGCAAATTGCTTTCAGTGAAAATGCCACAAACCATTTTTGTAAGAGAACGAAGGCCCTTTGAATTCCCGACTTCCTCCAACAATAACTTTCCTCCAGTGGAAACAATCGCTTTCTGAAAATGCGTATCATTACACTCTTACAAAAAAAGAAAAGCCTAGGTTGTGCTGTACATTTTCTAAATTTACTACCAACCGTCTCTGCCCTCGTAGAAGCATCGCTCCTTACTATTCCAGAGGTACACTCTATTCTTGTGTACCGTAACTGCAGAGTCGTAGAGATCGAATATAGGAAAATCGTTGAAGCCCTGATACAATAATAAATTGACATTTAAAATTCCCTCAAGACTCACCTCGAAGTGCATATTGATACTCTCCAGTATGAATCTATCTGAAATAATCAGCTCTGAAAATATAAAAGACGAAATGAATGAAGAGACAACTAACTTGTGTCAAGAGCCTTCATAGTCCATTCATCTTTTCGTTTCACTTTTCGAACGTAATAGATTTTGTCCGCGATCAGGAACTGGAAAAAGACTAATGCTCAATTAATATTGTTTTCCTCAAGAAAAGATGTGTAACAATTGTCGTCTTTTTTTGTGAATTTCAAACGCGGAGCAAAGCTTCAATCCTCTATAAAATTGCAGAGCACTCACTCTTAGCATGAAGTTGCTCCAGTAATCAGAATCCTCGCAAAGGAGAAAATCATAACGGCTGCTCTCGATTGGAGGAAGGAATAGCATGAGCGAGCCTGAGAAAAATTCAAAATAAAACCGCTTTATAATGTCAAATGAGTGTGATTTCAGGTATTCAGGGTCTGATAGCATCACAGATCGTATAGTGGAGGAAGCCATCTGGTAGACAACAAACTATTTATGCAGACGAACAACAAAACAATGCGCATATAGTATGAAACAAACATTCGATACCTAATCTTTTGAGCATTGCTGAAAATTCGTGATATTGTTAAAGAAATGGTGACTATGATGATGCAAATTGTAGCCCTTGTAGGTAATTGAGGCTGTGTGGATACAAATTCACGGTAGAAATCTACCAAGCGACAATACTGCCGTCAGGCATCGATAGCCAAATCTAACCAGGGCTCGGCCGACCACTCTCATGACTACATGAGTCCTGTTCGGCTCTACGGCACGTTCAGGAGTTTCCTCCGCTCGAAAGATCCAATCAAACCGCTTGATCAGACAGTCCAGCAGTGCCTCGCTTTCCCTGGTCCTTTCCTGCCCATATCTATCCATAGCTTCTTCATCTGCTTCGTCCGGAGGGTAATACTCCGCCCAATTGACTGGTTCATCATCGGATTCTTCTTCATCATCCTGCTCCTCGGCTCTCCAATTCTTGTCCTCTTTCAGCATGAGCTGGCCCCTCTGGAGCAGCGTGTCTCTGCAATGAGCTGCAAGTTCCATTCTTCTGGAAGTGTTTTTGCATTCGGCTTAGCTACAGCTAAGAATTGCTCCTGGTAATCGTAGTATGGATTTTGAAACGAGTAAGCAACCGTGTGTTCGTCGGAAGAGTGACCAGAGCTCGCAGAGAGGCTGCATGGTTTCTCGCAATTACGGCTGTTGCGCGGTCGCTTAGAGTCGGGTCTAAAAACTTTTCTCAGAAAATGGAAAAGGGAAAATAGACAAGCGAAACTCCAATAATTGCTCACCGAGATTGAGTATGTAGAGCAGTGGACGCACGCTACTGAAATCAGTTATTTATACGCAGTTTTTATGTTTCATTGGAACTGAATCGATGCAACTCACAGATCAGCCTGTATTTGTGATGATTTCGTGAAGATGACCAGATTTCCCACTTGAATGGGACATTCTCGCATGCGAAAACGATAGTCATCATCAGAAATTTCGTGCATCTTAATCAAATAGTTCCATTCTCCATTCTCCATTCTCCATTCTCCATTCTCCATTCTCCATTCTCCATTCTCCATTCTCCATTCTCCATTCTCCATTCTCCATTCTCCATTCTCCA
>LS489039.1:530161-541223 GCA_900490845.1 Pristionchus japonicus | reverse complement strand
GGTGATGCTCATGAAAGTTGACAGGTATGCGTAAAAATATTGTGTTATGTACGTGTCTGTGAACGCGACCTACTTCTCATTTCACCTCTTCATTGAAGAGCTCGAGCGACCGCGCTCTTCTTCAATGAAGAGGGAGAATGAGAGGAGAGAAATGGCCTCTTCATTCTCCCTCAATCTCTTCATTCTGACAGCCCTAATCTCAATCCTATTTGGAAAACAAGTTTTCAGCTAATTTCAGGTCCTGTCCGTATGATCATTCTTCCACCAGTCGAGAGCCGTAGCTATGATTTCCTTTGTGCCGAACAAAATGGATATGATATTGTCATAAGAGTGAGGGTATTCTAAAAATGAGTGAAAGGGTGTTGTCCATATTCTCCTAACTGCCTACCGAAGTTATAATTTCAGTTTGTGATAAACGACAAAATCTACTTCTTGCAAGGCAATTATGATAACACTGATCCATGCTTGAAGATACTTGACACTAGTGAGTTGTTTTTAAAATCGACAGAATTTTATGAGCAATCTATTTTCAGAAACACTCAAATTGGAGAATATCGACATAGAGCAGGATGTATGTTTTAATTTTCACTGAGACTTTTTTAGCTTTTCAAAAATCGAAGTTATAGAATTTTCGCCTGCCAATAGACAAACTGGCCGAATCGGCAGTAACCGTTCACAACGGGAAAGCATATCTATGGGACAACGAATATCTGCAATTTTGCGAAGGGTGGATAGGTTAGTGCTTGTTAGACATGCCCAACTGGAATCAAATCGCTTCAGAAGGCGATCGATTTCGATGGAGAATGCTCCCGGTTAACAATAGCAGTCAGTTCAGTGGGATCACCTTTGGATACAATCATGGTGAGCCTTTGATTCATGTGTTCTTTTTGAGATTGAGAAGGCTAATGCAGACGAAATACAAACGAAATTCATAGGCGCCGACGCATATCACTGCTTCGCTGATTTCAATGAAACGACACATGAACATAAACTATTTCGCATCAATCTCAATGAAAACATGGAGGATTTGAAGTGGACTGAGGAAATGATCAGTTTTCGAGATCAGGTAACATATTTGGCATTTTGTCGAAGAAGTTGTCGTACTTTTTTTCCAGGATACTGCTGACCACATTGAATGCTACTTATCGGAGGATGGAACATGCGATAGAGTGAGTCATTATCTCACAAACTTAATTTTTCAATGATTTAAAATCAGGTTATCGTCGTTGGCCATATTGCTCACTTTTTCACGTCTGTCTACAAAAGTTCTTCAAGTTTCAGACCTGTCAGAAGCCATTTGGTATATTCTAACTTTCAAAATTCTGTTGAAAATAATGGCCTCGTAGATGCTGAACCTCTCATCTCTCGAACTGTCCCTGGATAAGTCCTACTATTCCCTTCCCTCTACTATGAAAATAGGCAATGTTTCGTGGTCTCCGAACAGAGCATTCAAAGAACTTCCTCCGTCTATGTCATCGGAAGTCTGTGAGTATTTCGCCGAGTTTATACAACTTGATCGCTTCCAAAGTGTAGGTGCTAGGTCGGACGAGAACCGTCGGATGAGAAGCATTTGCATGTTCCGTCTACTACCTAACACTTGCCGTTCGCCCTCATTTCATCCGACCTAGTTCCTGCATGACTGATTTAGAATCTTTCCAGTCTCCGCTATCGAACAACTCTGGATCGTTTCCAATGCCAAGGATATCTTTAAATCGGTGCTGCACAGATTCGATCAAGATAACGAGGAGTGGATCGAGGTTGCTTAGTAGAATATTTCTGCGCTATCCATTTAAGCCACGCCCCTTTTTTTGGTCAATACGAGATAATACAGTGAGACAGTTAAATTCTACTTTTTTTTCTTTGTTTTCCATGTCTACATTTTATTCTTCTTCTAGGTGGCAGAGATCACCGATGACGATTTCCGCTTTCGCGTTCGTCAATGTCCTATTCAAGTGGGAACGAGAGTGATCTTCACCAGAGCATCTGCGTTGCGAGTTGATCTGTGAGTTGTGCCAGATGGGCCTGTAACCTGAGAACCTGAAAGTTTCTTCCTGATAAGAGCAACATTGTTTTCAGAAGTACACGACCGCTACTATACGTTCTCGAGTTTAGTGAGTTCAGCAACTTCCTACATATCTTTTCTAAGAGATAAATTCCAGAACCAACACTATTCGACCGGGCCACAGTCACGATTGCGCGAGATCAACGGGTTGCTGAGCTTACTCTCGCCACTGTTCCGGAACAACTTCGGTATGTATTTACCCACTACTTCTACTGAACTGATAGTTAACTATCACAATCCTAACAAGACTGATGATTTGAAAATCGACCAATTGTTTCGAATTCATCAGTTAGCTATTCCATTCCAGTGAAACCCTGCTCGACAAGGGCGTCCTGCATCTAGAGAGGGATTGGAGGCTCGACGAGGACGATGATTCTGAAGGCGACGACGACGTCAGCGTTGATGACTTCAGTGAGGACGACCTTCCCCCTGACGAAGACGATGAGGAAGCCACCGCGCGCTTCTTGCATCGACGTTTGCTTCGAATACGCGCCTTCGAGCAGGTACAGTAGGCCCGCTGAATAAACTAGGCGCTACGGACTGAACGCAGGACGCAAGTGCCTTGAGTACGGGGATACCCTTACCTTGGCAGCGATATTGGCAGCGATTGTGGCGGAGCTTGTGAGATATCTGTCATGATTTTGATCATTATGTTCCTCGTTTTCTAACTCTTGCTTCGAGCAGGGCTGGATCGGCGCTCAACGCTGGCTGATCACTGCGGAAGGAGATGATCCAGACCGCTATCCGACCTTGAGGATCGTCCCTTACGCAGACCCGCTGAACGGCATGAGCATGGACGAGTATGTGGTGTGGGCACAAAGGCAGTACAGGAGGGGGTGGTGGTGCTGGGTGCTGGCGAATATAGGGGTAGGATGTTTGAAATTGGCAGCGATTGTGGCGGAGATGGTGAAATATCTACCATGAATTAGCCCATTTTTTTTTACTTTTGTTTAAATAGTCTCGCGTGCTTGAAACTTGCGGCGGAGCTTGCGAAATCTCTGTCATGATTTTGATCATTATGTACCTCGTATCTCCCTTTTTCATTTCGTTGCTCATTTCGATCTTTCAACCTCACTAATTGACTGTCATTCATACATTTCATCGTTTGAATTACTCTTGAACGCATAAATAATTTTGAAATGTTCATTTGTTTCCATCAAGATCTGTCAACCGATCAGACGCTTGCTATCTACGCATCACCGAAGGTTCTGAATTCCGGAAAAGCTGAATTCGGCTGGCCGGTAATGTATCACGGAAGGAAGCCGCTGTTTGAGTGTGGCTATGCGGAGGTCAGCTGTTACCCAAGAGGGTCACCGGCAAGCACTCTAGACTGTACACTCTCAGAGAGGCCCCAGACTGGAGGGGACTAGAGAGTGTGGAGATCTAAGAGAGCACCAGAAAAAGTGAATAAACAGAGGAGGGGCATTACAACGCCGTTCCACTGCTAGAGGCACCTCTTATTCGGCCTTTTACCTGTGCTTCCCCTTTTTTGTTGCGTTTTCATGCTGTTTACATAGTAGCTGTTGGCCTTAAAAATAGCGTTTTTCAGGCCTTTCCTATGCTTTTTCTCCCTCCAGTGGAGAGCGACAGCTATGGTTTCCTCCTATCCGAGCACTATACGAAACGGGTGTGCAGTGACTACTTCATTCACAGCTCCTCTTTTGGAAAAAAGACTGCTTTTGTTTGATCCAATTCTCATTTTTAGTTTCTCATCGGGGACACTCTGTACTGCTTGCGTGCGAAGAGTCGGAAAGTGAAGACGATTGATCCGAGTGAGCTCCCATTCGATTTGGACAAACTTTTTTAGGCCGGTTCGTCGAGAGAGCATTATAGAACGATGTATAATTTTTCTGTATAATTTTCGCATTCCTGTGGTTCCCATTCGATCTATCGTTTAGTAAGAAGAGTCGAAATCCAATTCGCAGTTATAGTTTATCTTTTAGAATCTCTGGAAGTGAGCTGCCTCAAACAGATCACGGAGGTAAGGTTTTGGCTCGAACAATGTTCTCTCTCCATTATGCGCGATCTCTCGCCTCCTTTTAGGATAATAAAGTGAGACAACTTGCACTTATTTCAGGGCTTTGATAGCATAATGATATCGCAAATGCTCGAATAGGCAGTGACCGTGCACAATGAGAGAGCGTACCTCTGGAATAATCGCGATCAGTTCTTTTACGAGGGGCGAGCAGGTTAGATTTGCTCACAATTTTCGCTTTATTTGCTGAAAATACGTCGAAAAATCACGAAAGATCTTCAGAGAATGATGGCTTTCACTGGCGAATTCTCAGAACCGAAGGAAACAAAGAGTTCGACGGAATTTCGCTTGGATATAGTGATGGTGAGTTCCTT
This sequence comes from Pristionchus japonicus, assembly GCA_900490845.1. Classification (NCBI taxonomy): domain Eukaryota; kingdom Metazoa; phylum Nematoda; class Chromadorea; order Rhabditida; family Neodiplogasteridae; genus Pristionchus; species Pristionchus japonicus. Next base: position 536,812 of record LS489039.1, on the reverse strand, counting down.
GCACATCTTCGATATGGATCAAGCACAGAGAAATATAATCAGAAAGTATGCAGGCGCAGACTCCTACCACTGCTTCACAAATTTCAATGAGGGTTCAGATGAGCACTTCCTTTATCGTATCAATCTGAATGCTGACGAGGACAGTTTGAGGTGGAGAAGAGAGGCACTGAGAATTCGAGATCAGGTGATTTTTCTCGCTTTTAGATCCTTGTTAAGCCAATTTTTAGCCAACAACGTATCGACTGTCTTGTTTCGCTCCGAACGAGGGAACCTGCGACAGAGTAAGTTCATGCAAAACTTCCTTGGATGCCTTCAGCCATTTACACAACGTTTTCAGATAATCGTGGTTAAACAGCACGCTCATTTCTTCACCTCTTCCTACAATAACTCGACAAATTTCGCTGTGATGAAAAGCCATTTTGTAAAAATTTTCAGCAAATTTCAATCAATGAACAAGATTATTTTGAGATGCTGAACCTATCAACGTTGGAAATATCGCAAGTCAATGGCTATAACGCCCTTCCTCATCACGTGAAGATTGGAAATCTTGCACAACCTTTCAACATGAACAAACGAATCCAACGAGCGTCAACGTCGGAAGTATGTGAGTGTTTGATAGTGCGTAATAACTTTAAAAAACAAATTTTGAATTGTTTATTCACGCATTTCAGTCACCGCTGATGATGACCTCTGGATAATCTCAAATGCGGAAGTGAATTACAAGTCTATAATGTACCGATTCGACCAGCGAAGCGAGCGATGGATCAAGGTTAGCAAATCTGCATCATCGATCTCCAACCCTGGGAGAAACCATTCAATTTAGGGCATCATTGGATCTAATTTCGTTTTTACTATATTGTCCGGGAACGTGCAGGAGCTATACAATTCGATAATACATTGACAGAATATCCTTTAGACGTTCCGAATCGCTGACGATGACTGTCGATTCCGAGTGCGAGAACACCCTTTTCAAGTTGGAAGCAAAATCTTCTTCACGAGATCCTTGTCAGTGCGTCCCCATAGGTGAGTTGATTCAATATTTAGGGGCCACAACGCCCATAGCCGATGTCAAGAAATGGGCTCAAAAGTGTGTCCAAACTATTCAAGAGGACCCCAATACCAACATGCTTTTTGCTGTACACATGCTTTACACTCTTGTTCACTCAAAAGGGGCGGAGCTTGTGGCCCCTACCTATATTTTTGCATCTAATAGTGAATATTGAGGCCCGTCATTCCGCGGATCTGCATTCTCGAACTAAGTGAGTATTCGGATCTGATTTAATACCCCAATGACCAAAACCCATACGTTTTCACAGACCCAACACTATTCGATCACGCCGCGATGGCGATTTCGACGAGCAGCGAAGCTACTCAACGAGCAATCACAGCTCTTCCGGAACACTTACGGTGATCTTTTATCAGGAGTATGCAAAAATTCAACGGTCTCTCACTTTCCCATGCTCTCTCGCTTCGTCTGACCGGCGAATGAGCATTGTGCAATGAGAGGCCGTATTGCACCGCCCTGTTATTTATTCTGAGCGATATAAACACATGTTTTTTTGCAGCGACATCCTGATCGAGAGGCGAATGCTGGCTTCCAACAATAGTAGTTTAGACGAAGAGAATGAGGAGGAGGAAGACGATTGGATGGACTGCAAAGCCAGTTCGCCTTCCGATGAAGATCAAGAACAGAAGTTCTGGGAAGATCGGAGATTCGAAGAAATGATTCGAAAAAGATTCTCGGAGGAAGATGAAGGTGATGACAAGTCTGCGAGCGAGGAGGGGCTTTGTCAATACTTGTTCCACAAATTCGTTCGCACGCAATCCCTAGAGGAAGGCTTGATGGGCGGATACAACTGGATAGAGACTGCCGAGAGGATCGAGACGGAGGAGAATGGTGATGAGCCCTCGGAGTACGATGTTTCATCGGATTCCGATGACGACTCTGACGAGGATGAGGATGATTATGAGGAAAATGAGTCAGAAGATTCTAATAATGATGAAGATGAAGACAATTCAGAGGATTCTGATAAGGGTGATGAGGAGGATGAAGAAGAGGAAGAAGATGACGATGACGATTCAGTTGCAGAAGACACTGAGTCAGAAACTGAGGAAGATGAGGCTACATAGTTTTTCCATTGATTTGAATCTGAAGCTTGCGGCTAGAACGATTGCATATCAAATCCAACTGAACATTGCTCACTAATCTTTAGATATTTTGCGCAATGGATAAATATGATTATTCTACTGGTGATTAAGTTCTTCTATTCGATGATCTGTCATCCTGTCAGATGATGAATACCTCAATCACTGAGCACATTCGCTGTGAGTGAATCAGTTCATTGAATCAGGCGCTTCTCTGATGCTCTTTCTCCCACCAGTCGAGAGCAGTAGCTATGGTTTCTTCAGCACCTCGGAATTCAATATTCGAGTATGTTTTGCTTCTACTACTTGCTTCTACTGCTACAGTCGGCCTTTCCGTGCTGCCCCACCTAGCTTGACGTGGAATCACCATTACCTTTTACCTTTTTCGAAATCAAAGCGGTTCCCGAATGAATTCTCTTTTCAGTTCACGATTGATGACAATATGTACTGTCTACGAAAAGGCAGCGACAGAGAAGTGTGCATGAAAGCATTGGATCTGAGTGAGCTAATTATTTAGTGAAGATACAATTTTGAACCTGATCTCCAGGTTTTATCGATTGATTTCATGAAATGTAAATTTCAGAATCTCTCCAAGTGGAGAACGTCAAGATCAAGCGACATGTAAGTTCAGAGAGATTGAAGTTAAGAAATGCCCAAAAAGACTTACTTTGAGAACAATGAACATAATTTCGAAAAGTCGTGAGCTTGAGATTATCAACGGCATCATTCTAAAGTATTATAGCGATAAAGGAAACGCCGTATCTTTGCAGGGCATCAACATTCAGATGCATAGCCTACACGGCGTTGCAGTTACAGTTCACAACAAGAGAGCCTATGTGTGGAACAATGATGACTTATTACTTTACGAAGGGCGGGCAGGTATGCTCTTTTTCGAAACTATCTGTCTCGATAATGCGATTTCCGGGATTTATGTTCTTGCTTTTCAGAGAAGAATAAGTTCCACTGGAGGACAATTCCCACTAGAGAAGGCAGGCAGTTCGATGGATTTTCATTTGCATACAATCAAGGTTTGTGTTGGCCCTACTGAAGGCAACCCGATGAAATTCGTTCAGGACCCAACTCTCTACCTTTGCTATACGGATAACGATCGGGATGCGAACGAGTTCTTCCTCTACCGCATAGAAGTATCTCTCGTGGGCGAAGAACCTCTCCAGTGGAGCAGAGAAGGGATGCGTTATCGAGATCAGGTAGTGAGCCATTTTTAGCGTCAAGCATCTCTAAATTCAGGAAATCGCCTATCATCTGGCGTGCTACCATTCGGGTGATGCGAACTGCGAAAGAGTGAGTATACAGCATGTGAATTCAGTGAAAACGAAATTACTGAATAGACAACGAAGATACAAATATAGCAGATTCCTAAAGAATACGCGGATTTAAACAGTAAAATTTTGAATTCAGATTCTCGTTATCGGACCAACAGTGCATTTCTTCATTACTTTCTACAAAAGCTTCTCGGACTTTACACCGATTCGGAGTCATTGGGTACGATTTTCTAGAGCCCCTTTTCTGATAAATAGAGTGAAATCTCTCACCAGTCAGAGGAGCGAGATACTGTGCGAGTGAACAGATCTATTTTCAGATACTCAACCTCCCATATCTCGAATGGTCTCTCGACAGAGCTTACCAGGCGCTTCCCCTCTACGTCAAGATCGGCAATCTCGCAGGGCAATGCAGCGAGGAGTACTTTTCGATGATTCGCATTCCCTCATCGGGATCTGAAACATGTTAGTTTATTTTATAGGTGTTTTAAATGAACTTTGCGAGGACATTTTTATTTCCCGTATTTCGTACTCTACATTTAAGTCAGCGCAAATGGCGAGCTCTGGATTGTCTCGTGCGGAGCAGCTAATTTCAAATCTGACTTGCATCGGTACGATGAGGAAAACGAGGAATGGATCGAGGTTGGTCGTTATTCGAATTACCCTTTTTCAATCGATCCACTGACTGCGTGTTCTCTTCTAAAGTGTTTTTTGGGACGAGGGATTATAGGCTATGGAGATATGGGCTATCGAAAGCTCATTTTATGCTCATTTCTCGTTCGATGTGCCAGCGTCTATGCCATTCTTACGCGACACGCGTGTTATGAATGAGATTTGAAAAAGAGTTTAAAGAGAATTACCCTTTTTCAATCGATCCACTGATTGTGTGTTCTCTTCCAACCCGTTTTTTCGGGATGAGGGATTATAGGCTATGGAGATATGGGCTATCGAAAATTCATTGTTTATGTAATTTCGGTGTGCCTATGCCATTCTTAGGCGACACGCGTGTTACGAATGAGATTTGAAAAAAAAGTTTCCAGGTGAAAGAAATCGACGATGACGACCATCGACTGCGTGTGAGAGAGTGCCCGATTCAGTGCGGAACCCGAGTGATCTTCACCAATTCCTCTTCACCAGCGTGAGTACAAAATCAAATATCAACGCATTCAAAGCACTCGCGTCCTTCGGGAACCCGATTCTAGGACAGTTCCAGTCTTTTTTCCATTTTTTCCTGATAATGCTGTCATTCAGGAAGGCGAATCATCTGCTCTACGTGCTCGAACTCAGTGAGTTTATAGCAACTAAAAATTTTTTTTTTAATTTCTGGAAATTCAAAGCCTATTTTGCAGAGCCGACTCTGGCCGATCGAGCCACTGTCGTGATCGCGAGTGATCGACGGGTTGCCCAGCAAGCCATGACTGCGCTGCCCACGAATATGAGGTATACGAACCACGAGTGCGAATATGAATACTAGTCGCCAATGTAGAACCATCTACTCTCAAGCAAATGTGTAGTTCTTCGGCAATTGAAACGTACATACAATTTCAGAGACACATTGATCGCGAGGGGAGTCCTGCCCTACAGTAAGGATGAGGGAGACGGGGAGGAAGAGGAGGAGGATGAAGAAGAAGCTAAGGACGATGAAGAAGATAAGGAAGTTGCTGAGACGGAAGTGGGGGAGACTCCAACCTGGGAGGAGATTCGGTTCGAACTTCGACGTTGGCAAAGTGAGAAAATATACGCACGTAATAGCAATGGGATTCGAGTGCAACAATCTGCTATTGTAACTAGAATGCGGGTAGCAAGAGTTGACTCTCTTCATTCTGCACACTCTCTCGCCACACTGACCAATGAGAGAGTGTGTGTAATGAGGAGAGCAACTCTGCTTTCCACACTCTAATTGTAACACTCGAATCGCAGCTGTTATCGCTGTGTAAGTTACAATAGCAGATTCTTGAAAATGAGGCAACTGTTCCAGAGAACAATGCGTTAGATTAATTGGAGTTACTCATTCCAACGGTTCTAAATCCCAGGAAACGGCCAACTCCAGCAGGAGAATGACGAAGATCTAGATGAGGAAATGGAAGGGCGATATGCGATTTTCATGGAGAAGAATTACCTCGAAATGTCTGCATTGGAGCGAGATCTGCTGTGCAAACTGAGGTAATTTTCTTTGTTTCGAAACAACAACAAAAACGTACATTCGACTATTGAAGCATTTGTAGTGGCCTACGGTAACCACTTCATGGAATTTTCATGATCAAACATCATGCTCTTCTCGGTGTGGTGGCCGGGATGGACACATCCTTTCTTGTGAGATGATCGCCATTTCAGATGGTTAATGCGATCCGGAGGAGAAGATCCGGACCATGATCCGCTATTGAACTTGGATCGCCTTCAACAAATTGATCGAAATCGTGCAGAGCTCGTCTTCCTGATTGGTCAAAGGAACCATGTCGACCAAGGAGTTCAGAATTCATATTATTCATTCTTCCGAGGCCTTTGCAGGGTCGTAGTCAGTATTTGTTGCTGCTGTAAGTAGACGCTTCTTTACTTGTGGAGTTCCCCGGAAGAGTGTCTTTCCACCATCCACCCCGACCAACAACCCTGTTGAGGACAATAGAAATTATAGAATGTATGAAACACAACCATTTTTCCGGGGAACTCTACAAGTGCCGACTCTTCGTCAAAAATGTTAGAAATTAGATACAATTTTAGTGGTGTAGAATATAGAACTCCTTTTTTTCGAAATTTCAGAGTCAAAATTAGAAATAGCCTTCAATATGACAACATGTATCCTAGAACACTACCTCAACCAAACCCTCAGGGCCTTTCATTCATATGAACATATTTTTTATCAAAGATTCCTTGTTTGTCGTTGTAAATGCTGAGCTCAAGTATAAAATTTTTACAAAATAATTTTCTTTGGCGTAATATTCTGTAAGTTCAGCCATTTCTTACGACAACAGTTATTTCGAAGTTCTCCCGGTGCTTGCTGATTTCATCAACAGTTCTTTCTAAATTAGTTTAAGAGACCAGATCGGTAAAACTCGAGTTTCCCCCGGACACGCTCCTACCGATTTGAGATCCGCCAGCCCATACTCTAGCGTTAGGAAGGCCTTAGCCCTACAATACCCATCGCGCCCCTTATTCGGGCTTTTCTCCGTTACGGAAGGAGAAAAGTGAAAATATGAGTGAAATGGTTGAAAAATCATAAAAAGTAAAA
>LS489039.1:503415-527777 GCA_900490845.1 Pristionchus japonicus | reverse complement strand
CTTTTACTTTTTATGATTTTTCAACCATTTCACTCATATTTTCACTTTTCTCCTTCCGTAACGGAGAAAAGCCCGAATAAGGGGCGCGATGGGTATTGTAGGGCTAAGGCCTTCCTAACGCTAGAGTATGGGCTGGCGGATCTCAAATCGGTAGGAGCGTGTCCGGGTAGTAGGTGAAAATCTTCGATTCTTACCGAGCTGGTCTCTTAAGTATACATGTTCATTATTCATCCGAAAGGAACACAAATCTGAAGTGTAAAGGCAAAAAGTCATTTGGCGATTCTCAGTGAACTACCGTAGCATTCTTTATTTTCACAGTCTTAGCAGTTTGCCAAGACCCCGCTCAAACCAACGTCTTGCTGTGCCTACTCTTTCGTTTATATTTTACAAGTGTTCTTCGCGACTAATGTTCACGATTTGCTCTCCAATAGATGCTTCGGACTGCTTCGCCCTAGAATTACCGAGAAATCTCCATTTTCGTGCTCATTCATCGATGTTTTGATTCAATTACGACCGTTTCATCAATATTTTCGCTCAAATCGACTCTACTCCGTCCAGTGCACACGTCTAAACGCCTTTATCGAGTGAGAGCATGCTAATTTGCGTCTGAAAAGGAGCGCCAAAAGAGAGTGACGCAGCGTGAGAGCGAGTAGAGAACAATCTGAGAGTCCTCTGGGAACGCTCAGGAGGATCATCTGGCACTTTTGAACCCTTTTTTTCTGCCATAGATGCGTAAAAAACGCGCGAAAAGTACAAACAGCCGCGTCTAGTTACCAGTCTAGGTTCACTCGTCATCGCTGTTTTTGATTATTTTTCGAAAATATAAAAATGATTGGAAAATTGTATTTTCAGAGATTCGAGATGCTGTTTCTTCCGCCGGTTCCATACGAAGAAGCAACATGGCTAAACCGAAAAGTCAGAATTTCATTTTTTTTCGAATATTTGATTTTTTCGATTATTTGACATCAATTTAGATTGCTGCATGCCAATATCATGGTCAGCTTTTGTGATAACGGAGTGAGGTTCCATCCTCGTCTAAACAAAATCAGTCCCGAAAAATCAGTACAGTCGTGCATGTATCAGATATTTCACCCGTTATTTCAGTTCCTCATGGGTGGATTGATCTATACGCTGGAAAATACTCCTCGAGAGAATTCAGTCTTCGCGGAGAGAAATTCCGATTGGACAATGAAAGCTGTTGATACAAGTATTTAAAATGCGATTTTGTGTATTGATTACCAAACGGAATTGCAGATAGCTTCCAGACTTCGAAACTCAATGTGCACTTGCAATTGAACGAGGTACACCAAGCTATTGCAGTAATGATACTATCTTCGTTCCAGAACACTCCTACTCCTAATATGAGAGATTTATGCTATACTGTGCTCATTCATAAGAAAAAGGTCTATATTTGGAACAAACAGCTTCATTGTTTTCATGTCGGAACTTTAGGTGAGCTGCATTCGTTCATAATGCACGATTTAGAATAAATATCATTAATGAGATCAATTCAGAGAACGGAGAATTCTTCTGGGAGACTGTATCGGCGTCAAATCCTCCGAGTTTCCGCGGACTCGAATTCGCCTATTCAAACGGTTTGAGAGTCAACCTTCAAACAATCAAAAGATTAGTGCATTTTCATTACAGGAGAGGAGGCTTTCTATTGCGTTACATCAATGGATGAAGAGACCAATGCCCATTTCGTTTACCGAGTTAATCTGAATGCGGATACCAATGCGCTGCAATGGACTCGAGTCGCTGTGAGCCTCAGGGACCAGGTTAGACGAGATATTCCGTTGAAACATTGATAGTTTTCATTGGAAAACAACCTTTTTAGAACACAATCGATCAATTCGGAAAACGTCCTCCATTAAATCGCAAATATTACGTAAGTTACGCTGAGTTCTATATCAAATATTTCTTCAGGAATACGTGATAGACCAGATGGTTCACTTTTTCACTACCAAAAAACCTTCGGAAACAGCAGAAGAAGCTCGAGAAAAAATGGCTCACATGGTGAGGCTTCACAATGAATTGCACTTTTCAGGCGTACTTGACCGTGCTCTCACGCGATAAATGCGCTTAGACATGTTTGCATGAGCAAGGCGACGGGTTTGAACCGATTTGCGCGAAAATATTGGTGAAAAAAAGAAATAATAGGGCACATGGTGAGGCTTCACAATGAATTGCATGAAGTGCCCTGAAATTCTCATTATCCATACTAAGCAATAGAGTTGGCAAAACGGTTCCGGCATTACGGCGCCGAAATTAAATCGCCCTTCCATTTTGAAACAGCTGAAATGCTTACTCTACGATGCACTAATTTCTTCAGATTCTGGACTTGGATACGATGGAATGGTCGAGAGATCTAGCCTATACACAGCAGGAAGGATTCCCATCTCCCGATGGAACTTGTGAGTAAAAGTGATCGTTCATTCGCTAGTTTGAATAGTGCTTTGCGCGCGTGATGATATTGATATTTTTATGATATTTGATGAAGAAACGGACCAATATTTCCAGTCTCATATGGCCAATCAGTGTGGTCGATTCATGAACGATTTGACTTAAGGCCTTACAAAGTTGAACTTCACAGATATGATATGGAATCCGGACGATGGGAACAGGTAAGCGGCATTTCACAAATGCCTCTTAAAATTTACAGCTGAACAGAAGCATAAATCATTCCAGAAAGGACTGATTCCAGCTAAAAGTCGTAACTACGTAACAAGAGATGATCCATTTACTGTTGGTACGCGCGTTATCTTCACGAGTGCAAGCGTCGGGCTGCGAATTAATCGAGCGAAAGACGAAACTATGCAAGTTTATCGTTAATTTTCCGAGTACGTTCGGTTTTTCGCGTTTGTTTTTGAAAACAAATATCTTTGTTACGAAAAAACGAATTAAACACTTCTAAATAATGATTCATAATCTTTCAGACTTCCTGTGCTGTTCGTTCTCGAGCTCAGTGAGTTTTGTCCCAATTTTCCCTTTTCAACAGCACTAGTATTTCGTGTTGGGCGACTCAAACCGGTTCTGTGAGGGACTGACGGGGCTGCACAACCAGGGTTGAATGTATCTTTAAGATCCGACACTCCTCGATCGATGCGCCGTCGTAATCGCGAAAGATCCCCGGCTTGCCAGACTTGCTCGAGCTCAGCTGCCTGAGAACATCAAGTAAGTACTTCATTCCACATAGATTTTAAACATAAAAATGATAACATTTATAAAAACAATTCCTAAATTTCAATCAATGATCCAGGACTTAGGATTGGGTGCCTAGCTGGGTGATTGAGCAGTTCAATCTGACTGTCTCAGCTATTTTCGAAATGTTCCAGGTCGGATCTTATCGCTAGAAAGATCCTCACAGCAGAGGAACAGCCGAATTGGGATGCGGAAGATATGGCGATCGAGAAAAGGGAAAAGAAGAGAGCTGAGCTGGGGGCAGACTACAAATCTGACGAGAACTACTCTTCCGATGGAGGACCAGATGATCTAGAAGAGGATGATGAAGATGAGGATGAGATGGAAGAGGATGATATGGAAGATGAAGATGAAGATGAAGATGAAGAGGATGAAGAGGAGGAGGAGAATGAGGATGGGGATGAGGGTGGGAACGAACAAAATGAGATCCGTAATGAGGACGATGAGGGAGAAGGAAGAAATGAAGATGATGGTGCGGATGATATCCCGGCTAAGATGAGGCGTACGAATTAACTTTGCATCCCGTATCCATTCCATCAACTTTTTTTCATTTTTCTTTTCGAACCTTATGTCCATATTTGCATTCACACTTCGTATCTCGTGCATCATGAAGTATAAAAATGTTCTAACCATCGAGTTGTTTGGTATTGTTTGAGCTGTTGGTCAATCAGCAATTGTGTACCTTTGATCTTGTTTGGAAACAGAAAATACTCAGAGCTCAGCATGATCATTTGGCACTTCCAATGAATTTCCAGATGCTGAGTTCTTTCAAACGCGCAAAAAATACAACCAGTCGCGTCTTTTCGTCATTCTTTGTTGACTCGTCATCGCTGTTTTAGAATTTAATTGAAAATATTTACTTTAAACTTTTCGAAAATTATTCTGCACGATTTGATGATGGTTTTTTTTAGAAATTCGAGATGATATTTCTCCCGCCAGTTCCATACGAACAAGAATCATGGGAAATCCGAAAAGTCAGTATTTTTAAAAAAAACTTTTTTTGTAATTTAAACTTTTCAAATCTATTTCGAAGGTTATTGTTCGAGTAAGATACGCATTATTTAACAAAAAGCTGAGCACATTTTCATTTTTTTTATGAAAAAGGAAAAAAAGTCCATCACTGAATCGATTTGCATCCTTGTTCAAACATTGAGAAGAAAAAAGTCATGTATATATCAGCCATTTCACCGTTATTGCAGTTCATTCTTGACGGACTGCTCTTTACGCTGGAAAACACAGCTCGAGAGAATGCTGCATACTCTGAGAATAATGGCGATTGGAAAATGAAAGCTGTTGATACACGTATTTAAAATGCAATTTTGTAAATAGATTAGAAAATACTTTTCAGATACCTTCCATAGAACAAATCTCAAAGTGCACTTGCAATTGAATGAGGTACGCCGAAGTGTTATAAGTTAAATAACTTATAATAATTAGGACTAGAGATGAGAAAGGAAGAGTGAAAGGAAGAGTTTGCCGCTCTGCGCGGCGAGGAATGAGAGGAATGGAAGAGGAGGGGAGAGGGATTAACTCTTGTGGAAGAGTGAGAGGTCTTGTGGAAGAGTGAAGATTTGTGGAAGAGTGAAAGGAAGAGTTGGTTCGGAAATGGAGGTAGTTTGAGAAGTTTTAGACAGTGGTTTCTGCACGATCAGTGTCCTAGTTGCGTCTTCGAGACAAATATGCCTCTAAGACCTTATTTGCGTGGAGGTTCGGCGTTTAAAAATCGATCGAGTAAGAAACGGTAGTGAGCACACGAAATATGTGGGAGGGATCTCTAGAATACGTTATAAAGGTTGGGCACAAAGCAGGGATACGGTTGAGATTACTTGAGAGTCTTTTAGTGAGGTTTGGAAACCCACGGGTTACGGTAATGGAGTCGAGGGGTACGGTACAAGGTAACGATGGAGTAGGAAGACATTGTATTCTCTATGGTAAGGTAAACTGTGAGCCATACGCAAGAAACCCCAGCGAAAACCGTTAATTCCCAAGCCTTACTCTTCCACGCGTTCTCACTTGTGGAAGACTCTTCCACAAATCTCTCACTCTTGTGGAAGAGCAATCATTCTCTCCTTCTCTTCCACAAGAGCGCGGCTCAATTAGCATAGATTCGCCCCTCTTCCCTCTTCCTTTCTCATCTCTAATTAGGACACTAACTACGTTTTAGAACACTCCTACTCCTAATATGAGAGATTTATGTTATACTGTGCACATTCATAAAAGCAAGGCCTATATTTGGAACAAGGAGAGAAACTACTTCCATGTGGGAAATTTCGGTGAGCTTTATGAGTACGTATCCGATGCACGATTTGCAGTAAATATAGATCAAAAAAGATCAATTTAGAGCGAGGAGAATTCTTTTGGACATCTGTTTCGGCCGCACATCCACCACCTTTCCGTGGAATCACATTCTCGTACACTAATGGTACAAATCGAGGCAAACGAGAACGATTTCAAATAATCATGAAAAAGTTATCACACATTTTCATTTCAGGGGAGGATGCTTTCTATTGCGTCGCAGCTAAAGATAATGTTACAAATGCTCATTCCATCTATCGAGTCAATCTGAACGCGGATATTAATGAGTTGCGATGGACCCGAGTTGCTGTTAGCCTCAGGGACCAGGTAAAAAGATATAATCCTATGAAACATTGGTTTGATATTCTTCAATAACAAACACCTTTTAGTGTACAATCGATCAGCTCAATAAACTTCCTCTAATGAACAGACACAATGGCCAAAACTATGAAGTGAGTATGTTAATGTGCTAAGTTCTCAAAAAAGACCATGACATCTCGGCAATGAGCTATGTCTCGCAACTAAATATTGGGGAATATGACGAAGGTTTTGATGTGTTCTCTATCAAATATTTTTTAGGAGTTCGTTATCGATCAAAAGGTTCACGTTTTCACAATCACCGAAAGAGGTCCACCAATTCCTGGGTATATAGAAGCTGCTCGAAAAAGAATGGCTCACTTGGTGAGGATTCAAAAAGGAATTGTATGATATTCTCAAATACTCACTTTCAATTCATTCAGATTTTGGACATGAATCTAATGCAATGGTCGAGAGATATGGCCTATACGACGCAAGAAGGATTCCCATCTCCCGAAGGCTCAACAATTTGTAAGTAAAAGTGATCATACATTCTTTAGTTTGGATAATGATTTGTATCATTATGTAATGATATTTATAAATATTTCTAGTCTCATGCGGCAAATTTATGTGGCAAATGAAAGAACGCCGAGATTTGCAGCCATACAAAGTTGAACTTCACAGATATGATATCGAGTCTGGACGATGGCAAAAGGTGAGTTGCTGGCGAAAAAGGTGCCGAAAAGAGTTCTAAATCTTTCCAGAAAGGACTGATTCCGGCTAAAAGTCGTAGATATGTGATTCGAAATGATCCAATTCCTGTGGATTCACGTGTTTTCTTCACGAAAGGAAGCGTCAGTCTGCGAGTTAATCGAGAGAAATATGGAACATCGCAAGTTTATCATTCATTTTCCGAGTGCTTTCAGTTTCTCGCGTTTTGTGTCTGAAAACGCACATCTTAGATACAAAAAAACAATAATGCATCTTCACTTTTGAACAATGATTCGTAATTTTGCAGACTTCCTGTGATGTTCGTTCTCGAGCTCAGTGAGTTTGGTCCTATCTAAGTTTTTTAAATTTTTTTTCTGCAGAACTAGAATATTTTCATAGATGAATCACCGAAACCGGCTCTGTGAGGGACTGACGGGGCTGCCCAACCATAGGTTCAATGCATCTTTAAGATCCGACACTACTCGATCGATGCGCTGTCGTCATCGCGAAAGATCCTCGGCTTGCCAACCTCGCTCGTGCTCAATTACCTGAGAACATCAAGTAAGTACTTCATTGTACATGCATTGGATGCATTGTATACGGATACATGTAATATATAAAAAAAAACAATTCGTACATTTCAATCCATGTTTCCGGTCTCAGGATGGGGTGCTCATTGGATGAAGATAGAAGTTCAGTCTGAGTCTCAAACATTTTCGAAATGTTCCAGGTCGGATCTGATCGCGAGAAAGATCCTTACGGCAGAGGAAGAGCCGAATTGGGATGCGGAAGAAATGGCGATTGAGGAAAAGGCTAAGAAGAGAGCTGAGCTGGGGGCAGACTACAAATCTGACGAGGAACGACCGGTTGATAGGGAAGATGAAGATGATGTTGAAGTGGATGAAGTGGATGAAGAAGATGGTTCTGACGACGACGACAATTCGTCGGAAGGAGATTCAGATGCTGATGGAGGGGAAGAGGAGATGGAAGAAGAGGAAGATGATCACGTTGATGGAGATGGGGTGGAAGATCAGGATGAGAATGAAGAGGATGAAGATGAAGATGAAGATGAAGAAGAGGATGAAGAGGAGCAGGAGGATGGTGGAGATATGGAGAATGAGGGCGGGGATGAGGCTGAACAGGATGATATCGGTAATGAGGACAATGAGGGAGAAGGAAGAAATGATGATGATGATGATGATGATGATGATGATGATGATGGTGCGGATGATATTCCTGCAAAGATGAGGCGTGTGGAGTAACGACGAATACTTTTATGGTCAATCTGAGCACACTCTTTCATGCTTATCGACTTTTTTGTATGTCAACATCGTATTTCATTGAAGTATAAATATATTTTGCTTCAGTCTTTTTGGTGAATTCAGAGCTGTTGAACAATCAGCCTTCGAGTATTTCTGACCTTCATTCCACATCTCATCTCAGTATTTTACACAAGCCGACCTCTATTATGCATTTCAGTGCAGCGCAATGATTTTCCATCCACCGTTCAAGTACGATTGCGATAAATTATCGGAGTACCGAGTGAGCCATTTTACATTTTTATTCCTTTTTTTGGTCCTATTGGTTCGCTTTCTAATCAAGTTTGTTTTCAGTTCGTCATTAACAATGTTTTGTACAATCTCATGGACAAATACGTCAATCGTGTGTACATGTGGACGATCGATGCTATCGATCTAAGTGAGTTTAGCACAACAGGTACTTGTCTGGTTCCCCGGAAGATTGACGAACCTCATCCACCCCGACCACCGACCCTGCTATTGGAAATTTCTTATAAGGAATGAGTGAAACTCAGCTATTCTTCCGGGGAACTAGACAAGTGCCTCACAACTTGCATAAAGTTGTGTTGATCGATTTCGAAGGGCTTAAATAGAAAAAAGACCTTCACCTAGAAACAGAAGGATGGACATAAATAAATTTTGGAGATGCGCTTTCCCTTAAAAAATCATTCGGTAGTCATGTTTGAATTCCAGGAACATTCGAGCAGACTGAAATCGAGTATCATTGCGAGGTATGTACACTCTTTCATACATTGTCACACTAGTGGTAATTCACAGACGTTGAACAAGGTGTATTTCGCTGAAAAAGTTTCTTTCCGACACTCTAAAAGCAATATTAATTTTCAGAATTTTGAGCTCTTCAATATATCTTGGCTACAAGAAGCTGTGCACGTTCACGAAAATATGGTGTACCTTTGGCTATCGACGAGAGGCCTCTTCTACGAAGGAAGAGTTGGTAAGTGGATCTTTCATCTTTCATCTCTTTTTTTATATTCACATGTTCCAGAATCTGACGTGCTCTACTGGAGAGAAATTAGCGTCGAAAAAGCTCAACAGTTCGGCTTTATATCTGTTTGCTTTGGCTATAGCGAAGGTTAGCTTCTACAGGGTTTTCATCCACTCTTACAATTACGATATCTTAGAAAACCGAAATCTGTTCTCCATAGAAAAATGAACTTGTGGCGATAGAGAATATGCAATTGACGTCTCCATGAGAATATGCAATGGACGGAGTCTCATAATAACTCAACAACAAAAAGTACATTTTTCAGGAGCAAAGGCTTTCTATTGCTCAATTCAACATGATAAGGATACCGGAGCACTTACACTTAGTCGAATTCAATTAAATGCGGACAATGTTGCATCTACTTTTTCATGTCAAACCATCA
This sequence comes from Pristionchus japonicus, assembly GCA_900490845.1. Lineage (NCBI taxonomy): Eukaryota > Metazoa > Nematoda > Chromadorea > Rhabditida > Neodiplogasteridae > Pristionchus > Pristionchus japonicus. Next base: position 518,587 of record LS489039.1, on the reverse strand, counting down.
CATTGCGCGATCAGGTTTATTATTACCAATATTATTCATGTTGTCGGGTTAAATTCCAATATTCGATATCCTATAAGCAACGCTTGACCAAGCACAGTTGATCATCTCCAAATTTCAGTCTGTTTCCGAAGCTCTTAATAATTACGAATTGAACAGAAACCATTATGAGGTATGCACAAGTTCCGCAACGCACATTCTGGTACCCTACCGACTGCGACGACTGCGATATGAACAAATCAGCAAGGAAAACGTTGCAGGCACTCTGCATCGGGCACTCTGTTCACATCCTCACTAAAACGGATAGAATAGGGCCTTATCATTGGGGAAAGATGTCCAGAGAGGATTCGCATCATCTGGTAATAGGATCGACTCGTCATTTCATGTTCATCACATCTTACAGATACTGAACCTCGAAACGTCGGAACTTTCAAGAGATATCGCATATACCAATCAGGAAACACTCCCGCCCCCTCGGCATTCGTATCTCTGTGAGTTTTGCACTCCAATCGATCACCAAACGATGTTTTTAAACTCTTTTTTTTAAATTTCAGTCACCCACGAACAGCAAGTATGGATGATAGCAGAGAAGATCGTGAACGCGAAATCTGTGCTATTCCGATACGATTCTGTAGGGGAGGAATGGATTAAGGTGAGCCTCAGAAACCATTTTCGAAACTCCCTCTGCTTGTCAAATCATCAATTCCAAGATAAAGACATTTCAAAAATAAAATTTTTTCAGACAGCTGCAATTCGCGATTTAAATTGGGGTCGATATGAGCACAAAAAAGTAGTGCAAACCAATTCTAGAGTCGTTTTCTTCAACATGCGCGTGAGAAAACGGTCAGTTTCGACACTCGTCAAGTGTTTTAATAATAATCATTCTTGTAAATGGAAATTATCTGTAAAACTGAACAAATTCACACATTCTCAGGCAATTACAATCCGCGGTTTACGTACTCGAACTGAGTAAGTGCACAATTGAAAGGTTTACAGAAGAAACCCTTGAGCTCATTGTACATTTTCTGTAAAATGGATTCAATTCGCAGACCCTACGCTGTTTGATCGTGCGGCAGTCGCCGTTGCAATGGATCGCCGAACGTCTCATCTCGCTCGCAGTTCTCTCCCAGAAAAGATGATGTATCATGTTCTCTTTATTGACGAAATATTTCAAATGAATAGTACCTTTGGCGCATTAATCTGCGTACGATATTTTAGCGAAATCTCGAATTTATTTGTAATTCTCAACTTTCAGCAATGACTTGATCGAGGCAAGGATCATGCCCGTCGACGAAACCGAAGAAGTGGAAGAAGAAGTTGAGAGTGAAGTCGAGGAGGACGTTCAAGATGATGAAGAAGAAGAAGAAGAAGAAGATGATGATGAAGAGGAGGAAGAGGATGATGAAGAAAGAGAAGAAGAGGACGAAGAAGAAGAAGAAGAAGAAGATGCTGATGACATCAACGATGAGGAGGTTCAAGATGAGGAAGATGATGTGAATAATGAAGGCGAAGGGGAACCGGACGAGGAAGATCAAGATAAAGATGATAGAGAAGATCAGATTGGTGATGAAATTGAGGCGAAGAGAAGACGAGTGGAGTAACCACACATCGATGTTCTATTCGCAAATGACAATTTTTTTCGTTATCTGTGTATTTTAAGCGTTGTCTCTATCAGTTTTTTTTTCTTTTCACTTCAGTTCAAGAATAAAGAATGTCCAAAACGTTGTATTTTGTTTTTGTCTTCAAAAAGCTGTTGAGTGATCCTAATGAATGCTTCATTTTGTATCGATGAGTTCAAGCTCGGCAACTATAGATTGAAATTTATTTAAGAAACGTACTGTGTCTCTCGTTGTTCATAATATTCTTCCTTGACTGAAAGGGGTGGGAAAGAGGGTATGTTCGGCTGCTCGATTTACATGAATAGAACGGTAAAGGCGTACGGGAGAACATTTTATTAATCAGAAATGAAGACGAATGATTGAAATATTCAAATCTCTTTTCTTTCAATAACTGTAACATCAAAAATGATAATAGATTTATAATATTCGCTCGAAAAGAATAAGAATCTGAAGCGGAAAGGCAGAAAAGTCATTTCTTGATTCGCAGTGAACTACCGTAACCTTCCTTTTATTCCCAGTTTTGGCAGGTTTCCCGCTCTACTTTCAAACGCAGCCTCTCTATTTATTCACTCATTCTAACTTATCTTTCAATAGTTCTTCAATTCAAAATAAACATCTTTTGCCTTCTAATCGATGCCCCCGACTGTCCTCACCCATAAATACAGATAAATCATTTGTTCCGCGCTCATTTACCTTTTGATTTAATTGTCAGCATCGTTCGTGAATTCTCCACAGAAAACTATATTTTCATCAATTATTGCGCATAACTATAATCAAATGTATTGTCATTCTCTTGTTTCCACAGAGCCGAGCGCGCTTGAGCGATCTATTTTCCGTGGAAAATGCGCTCAAATAATGGCAGAGAGACGTTGTGCGAGAGTTCAAAAATGTATCTGCTTCTTGGCTGGGTGGATCATTTTGGTAGATTTTCTCTTCCAGACATTGATCGAGCACGCGAGTAGCACAAACAGTTGCGCCCTTAGTTAACTCGACGTTTTTTTTTAAATTTGAATGCTAATGAACAGAGGCTGCCTTGAAGCTTGCCTTGAATTTCGGTCAGGCGATGTTCATTTTTAAAGTACGAAATAAAAATATTACAGATGCTGTTTCTTCCGCCGTTCAGTTTGGAAACGCATTTGGACGAAGAGAGACAAGTGAGATGGCCAGATTCCAACTTCATTCTTTGTTGTGCGAAGTGGCTAATTATCGATGTTTCCAGTTCGTGCTTGGGAATACTTTGTACTATCTCGACGATACCATAGGCGACAACACGGAGTGGATCATGACTGCAATTGATCTCAGTAAGTTGCAACAACTTAATTTTTGGTCGAAATTGAATCGAATTTATAGTAACCGCAATGAGTTTAGAGCAATCGATTGTTTTCGTTATTGTCTAATTGGCTGATATTAGCTTTGTTTAGCAAATCTTAAATTTGAATTTCAGAAAACTTCGAGCAGACCGACGTTAAAGTTCACTTAGAGGTACGACCGCAATGTATTTTTTTTTAAATGTACAGTTCAAAACTCAGCTGAAACAGCATAAGTGATTTTATGCGCGTAACCAAGCGATTTTTTCCAGGGCTTCGCAGCTTTCGATCTGTACGATCCGCTCTTTGTTCATGGAAATAATGCCTACCTTTGTGATGCATTAAGTGATTCTGGATTCTACGAAGGCAGGCTCGGTTAGAACTTTGCATTTTTTTAAATATTAGAAGATCAACATAATTGAGAATCGAATGGGGTTCACTGGAGAAAAGTCAAGGCGAGTCCCCTACCGCCTTCCGATTTTCGAATTGGTTTCCTCTACAGCGAAGGTTGTTTGTTCTTCTCAACCTACTTGTTTGTCCAAATATAAATCACAGGTGCAACCGCTTGGTATTGCGCGATCGATAGGAATGCAGCTAACAACGTGTTCACTTTGCTCCGAATTCAACTGAACGCAGATAATGTTGATTCTACCTTGACCAGACAGAGCATAAAATTGCGAGATGAGGTGGAATTTTGATTGTTTGTATTGTAATGATACGGTTACGGAAGATTTTCAATTTCAGTCTACTAATGCTGGGCTGAAACTCTGCAGTATAAATGGGAAAAACTCATATGAGGTGATTCAATATGATTTATATCTTCTGAAAAATGAATGATGCGATTTAAAAAAAAAGTGATATTATCCGATTTTTGAAATCAAGCCTGTTAAAATGCAAAATTCCGATCTTAAATTTGAATGCGCTCATTTTTTTGTTTCGCTTATATCTAGGCAACCATTGAAGTTAGAGACTTGAACTTTGAGATTATAGACAGTATTTCTGACAAATGTACGGCATTTTACATGGCTATTTGCACTGATCAACGAGATAATCGATAAAAACGAACTTAAATGGGAATTTAAATAACAGATCTTATCTTTGAAAGACGGGTTCTTTGCACGATTTTTTAACAGGCTCGATGTCAAAGATAGGATCGTTTCTCCGTTTTTTAACACCACATGATCTTAGGTATTTGTCGTCGGTGAAATTGCTCACTTCTTCTCAAGAAAAGATCGACGACGTCGTGATACTGGACATTCGGAACAAAAGTCGAGGGATAATTCTATTCACTTTGTAATAAGAGCAGCTCCATATCTATTTTCATCACTTTGTTTAGACGCTAAACCTCCTAACGATGGAGCTATCGAGGAGTAACGCTTACAATACGCAAAAAGATTTGCCTCTTCCACGCAATTCGACTATATGTAAGCTTTTCTTGTTCGATTTTAACAACAGTGAAAAGAAAACATTCCCGCCCCGTAAGTCTTTGTGCACGCAAGTAACAGTAACATTTATAGACGACTTATATTCCTTGCATATTACAGTTAAATACAACAACGCGATGTGGATGATTGCCGACAAGGTAATGGAATCGATGTCTGCGATATATCAATACGATTCGGATGCTGAAATATGGATCAAGGTACTCAATCAATCCTTTGAAACGGATAAAAACAAAGTGCATCATCATAAATATTTCAGAAGGGTACAATTCATGATGACGATAAGTGGGGACACAACAGGCGTACGGTGATGACTTGTGCCGACTCTCGAGTCATCTTGTTCGTCGATGTTGAATGTCTACGAGATTGGTGAGTTGATTGATTCACTTTACCAATATTCCGGTACAGTTCGAGTGGTTAGATTCCGGAAAGTGTCCGAATCATAAAATACTATATCCTCAAATTGCAGCGTATTTCGCAGTGAAGTTTACGTTCTGGAGCTCAGTGAGTTCGAAATACTAATTATGATAGTTTTTCATAAATTCACACACGAGTATTCACAAAGTGAGCCCTCAGAACTGGAAAAAAATTTACAGACCCTTCGTTATTCGATCGTGCTGCAACTGCCATTGCACTTGACCCTCGCACATCAATTATGGCTCGCAGCGTTCTCCCGCAGAATATAAAGTCGGTAAAACTCGTTTATAGCAGTTTTTGTACCCCGTGCAAATAAGTTCATTTACTTCGTTTTAGAAGGGCTGATGATGGGTTTTCTTCTTACAATTTAGATAATACTTTTAGAAATTCAGTCACTGTAAGATATTCTGGTTGCAGAGATGATTTGATCGAGAGAAGAATTCTTGAGTGGACTGAGTCTGAGGATAATACTGAAGAGGATGAAGAAAAGGAGGAAGATTGTTTGTTTGCAGTTTCAGTTTAAAGAAAGTTTAAAGAGCTAAAAGCCGCATTCCTATGTCCAAGGCTACGTAGTACACACACTATCTCTTAATATGACTATGCATATTTTCAAAGTTGATTTTCTCACATTCAGATACGTCGGAAGATGACGAAGAATCGAATTCTACTTCAGTCGAGAGTTTAAATGTTGCAAACATTCCTGGCAAGAAACGACGTCTCGAGTAATCATCCAACAGCGAATATGTAATGCCGCTTTCGGATCTTCGCGAAACTCCTTCATTGCACATTCCGAACAACATCGTGCTTACTTTTCCTGTCTTTATTTCCGTTTGATCTCTATCTCTATTTTTTCCAGTTTTCTATTTATAAAATCATGATAACCAATTAGAAATGCAATAGACATACCATAAGACTTTTTCGAAGCGACTGTCTACAATAGATTTCATGTAATAGGGGAAATACAGAAAAGTTTTGCGACTAACTCATTCAAATTTAAATTGATGCACCAATTTTGTATACGTTGGCCGTGATTGGTCGGTTTATAAGAAAACCGTTCATTTCTGTTCGTATTCCAAATTCATTGTTCACAAATTTATTTCCATCAAAACAACGAGCTTGCATACTCAGACTTTTATCTAAACCTCGTCAAACATGCTCGCATCCAAGTTCCTCGCGGCTTCGAATGCTCCAATCGTGACGCGAGCGAAGAAATCAGCCAAGGGATTGGATCCGTCATCTGCGGGGACGAGCGAGTCTCCGCGAGCATCGCGAACTAGTTGCTTTCTGAAATCGCTTGAATCGGCACCTGGTCGGATCAGAACTGGATGAGAACCATTCGCATATTATGTCCATCTCTCGCCTTTATTAGGTGCTCATACAGTAGATTATCATCCGAATGTTCTCATCCGGCCTAGTGTCCATAAATCAGAATATCCACTGTCCTAAAAAATGACGCTAGTCAACATCAACATACCCAAGGTTCAGTTCTTGCACAGCAACCTTTTTCAGACCCTCATTGCGAAGAACTGTGGCCATTGAAAGATCGACGAGTGAAGGGTCTGAAAAATATTCCACAACTGAAGACGAGCCGCATCACCAGGCCAAATTAAATAAATTGTATCTAGTTAGAATCGATTAAAGTATCGACAGAACGCTTACCCAAATCAAAAACCATTACGTGGTCGAGTCGATTTCTGAAAAGAATGAACGATTGTTTATCGACACTTATATCCTACAACGAAGATCCGCGATCCTTCTACAATAACATTGCAGTCTTTGACAGTTATTTGGCGGAAAACGCTTGGCCATTCAGCAACCTGTATACAATCAATACTTGCTGATACTTCTCTACCCCCCCCCCCCCCCCGGAAAGACATCTAACCTCCATCCATCGCTGACAAGAATGGGTTACTCTCAGTAAACATTAACCTGCTCCCAGTCATTTGCCTCCGTCAATCGAAGAACAACCAGAGCATGCCCATCGCCTCTCTTGATGCATCCCAACTTAAACACATTGTCCAGGGCAGCGACTAAATGGATGGAATTTAATCAATAGAGAACAATTTGAGTGTTGAATCCGACGCTACTTACAAACAGTGCAAGAAACATCGTCACAGAAAGGTCACTTCACCACGCTCCACTCATCCGTTACTCGGTCCAACACCTAAGTGAGATTGTTTACCTTATCGCAAAATGAAAAAAAATTCTACATGATGTTCTCCATTGTCGATCGAAAAATATCGATTGAACGTGTGGAAACGATCTCGAGTCGCCAGAATACGATGAGCCGTGAGATCATAGGGGCTGTTCTGCAGAGTAAATTAATCATTCGACAATACCGACAAACTATACAACGAATATCTAACCAAATACTGACCGAAAAATCGCGAATAGTCTCGGTTCGAGTCCATATGAGGCCGTTCGCGTAAGAATCGAGCAACGGCCGGCACAGCCCAAAAACATCAAACCTCTTAAAATGTCTGAGTTGGGGTTTTCGAAGGTGCTAATGAAGATAGGCATGCTCATTTTGTTTTTTGGTCCGTCGTCGACTTCAGATGGCGTCACGTCGAAAACAGATTTCCCGCTGTTTATCTGCACTCGAGTTCGCTAAAATTAGACGCGTATGGCCCCTAGGGTAGAATTTGATGCTGATCACGCCTGTCAACTTCATTTTTCATGAATCTCAAAAATTAATTTTAAAAATGGAAAATTTCTTAGAGGCCCGGGCATCCTTGTTCTTTAGTATAGATCGAACCGGAAGAGTGTGAGGATTTCAAATCTGTGCTCAGGGGAGGGATAGCGCATGCCACTTTTTCACAAATCAACTTTTAGTGTGCCAGCAATGTCTGGAAATCTGCACTTTCCTCCCTTGTTTACGTCATTCCTTTGATCTACCTCGAGTCTCGCCTCTCTACCTGCCTGCGGTCTCTCATTTCCGCATGCTCTCTCGCCTCTCTAGGGGAAGAGGGTGGAGGAATGACGTAAACAAGGGGAGCACGTGCAGATTTCCAAACAAGGCTGGCACACTAAAAGTTGATTTGTGAAAAAGTGGCATGCGCTATCCCTCCCCTGAGTACAGATTTGAAATCCTCACACTCTTCCGGTTCGATCTATACTAAAGAACAAGGATGCCCGGGCCTCTAAGAAATTTTCCATTTTTAAAATTAATTTTTGAAATTCATGAAAAATGAAGTTGACAGGTGTGATCAGCATTGAAATCTACACTAGGGGCCATACGCATCTAATTTTAGCGATCTCGAGTGCAGAGATACAGAGGGGAATCTGTTTTCGACGTGACGCCATCTGAAGTCGACGACGGCCCAAAACACAAAATGAGCATGCCTATCTTCATTAGCACCTTCGAAAACCCAAAATCAGACATTTTAAGAGGTTTGTTGTTTTTGAGCTGTGCCAAACACTTCCAGCTTTGCTCGATTCTTACGCAAACGGCCTCATATCAATGTATCCAGGTCAAGTTCACATTTGTAGTAAATCTCGTCTCCTTGCCACTCTTCCAATTCAGCAAATTCTTCCTCAGAATGTGAGTAACTGTCTTGAACTATGACAACGTATTTAGCCGAACCACCTGAAGAGAATAAATCTGAGACAACGCAAGAGAGACACTTCTTACTTTCTGCTAAGCCGACCGAAGTGTTCAAAAAGTGCCGAGGCTTTGCTCCAGTAGTCTCGATCTTTGTCCAATGGAATGTGCCATTTTCTGAAAGACCGCATAACAAACACGTTTCGAACAAGAACCAAAGTTTCAAATCCTAAAAAGTGCCAAAAATCCCAAAACAACGAACTAATTTGTCCAGCAATTATCTCCAGGTCTCCAGGTTGTTGTTATCAGTAGGGTGAATAGTGTACGCCACTCCTTTGTGAACGAGGATGGGTTGGTTTTTGAACGACAAATAGGACGCATCGAATTCCTATAAGAGAAGTTTATCTGTGTTGCTTGCTCAGTTTTATTTTTCTCTTCAAATGAGATATACTCACGTTACAAACCGCAGGGACTTCCTTCAGAGCAAATGTGTCAGGAATGGATTATTGGACTGTTTTCGAGTTTTTCAACGGTTTTGTCACAAAATCAGAAATCCTGTTCTTCCATCCTCGAACCCGGCGATAATGTGATATTCAGGGAATCATTGAAACTCGTTTCAGTTTCACTCCGGGTGCAGGAGCGCTACGAGACCCAAACGTTATACTACTACTGACCTGTATCGATCGAGTACATCCTCCATGATTCCTTCTCTATGTCACCAATCACGTAAATGAGACTGCCGATTTTGAACTGGAATAAATTGATCTGGTCTATTTTCTAGTCGCTCGTTGGTCCACACTTTTGCAAAACATGAAATACGCACCGTGTTTGTCACTTCCAACCCTGAGCACGCGGAGAGATCCTCGTCGCGTATCCACAGCATTCTGGATGATAATTGAATTAAATTACAAAAATCAGCAATATTCAAAGCATCAAGCGTTGAAAGTACACTGAGAATGATGCAAGAAAGGGGAATGCAATAGACGCGACGCCAAATCAATCACAAGCGTGTGTGTGTGTGTGTGTGTGCGCGCTTGCAAGATAAGTGCGTGTGTAAGAGAGAGGGAGAAAAAGATAAGATCAATGTTGCTGATAGTCGGGCGAGATCGTAAATCAACTCGTGTGAGTATAGGAGAGTGGAAGAACAATCCAATCATTTCACTTGATCAAAATCAAATCAAGCGTGATAACGAGATGTTGATGTATTCATTAAAGCTTTTTATCGAAAACAACAAACAACAAGATCATAATTTCATGACACACCTCTTACAGAAAGCGCTCGGTATTATAGCAATAACCTCGCTTCTCCATTCTGCATGCTCTCTCACACATTTGTTCGAATGAATCAGTATAAATAATTTTAATTTAAAATAGAATCATAGCATAATTCTTATTTCGCCTTCTTCATTGGCGGTTCCTCTTCAGATTCCTTCTTCTCTGGCTGTGGCAACGGAGGAAGGAACTGGTCACTGAAAATCGGTTGATAAGATATGCAATTTGGACAGACTGAGTAAAAATTTGCCAAGAATTCATTTTGGTTTCTCTGAGAAGATTTGAGCAGTAAATACATTGTAGAAACTCGAAAAGATGTGAAAAATTTCATGAACTATTCTCTCCTCTCGTCTCACTTCTGGCTTAACTAAGAAGATTTCAATATAGAAACTCACACTCGATCTCTCGGAATGCACTCCCTCACCAGCCTCTTCCAGTCATTCAATCGCCTCGCAGATGCAAGGGCATGGTCGAAGAGGTTCGCTTCTGGAAGAATTGTTGATATTTTTTGGAAATGAAAAAATACTGTTTTACATTACCAAGCACAGAAAAAACCAAGATCATGATTTCATGACACATCTTTTACAGGCTAGAGAGGCTCAATCGTTACTATCCTCTCGCCATTATCCCAAATGCACAATGAATGCTGAACTAACCAGTTTCCAGCACACTGACGAAGGTGAGATTCACTCTGAAAATGGGAAATTAGAGTCGCAGAAATCTTGATTACTATAAACGCTCAGGGCAGTGCAACGATCATCTCAATACTATGATGAATATCTCATTTTGTGCAAATTCAGTGCTAAATTCTCGTGAAAAAAATTGATGGGTACACCTAAACTGAACTTCAAGTAATACTCACTTGTTATATTCTTGGAATCCCTCGAGGAAGTAGATCCTGCTGCCTATAACGTGCACGTGCCAATTGTTAGACAGGGACTGCTCGGGATGTATCGAGGAGAAGAATACCTGTGATAAATTCGTTTTTTTTGTGAATCTGTAATTCAATAGAATATCAGTGTCAGAAGTTATCATCATCTACTATTTCAGTTTTTAATATTTTTTTTAATTCCCATTCTCTGTAGTCAAATGATTGACCCTAAATATTTTTTTCAAATGAATTGCAAGCAATTGTTACTGCACCAACCTCATACCACCTCTCTGTCTCTTCTTCGTACCGATAAATACCCAGTCCATTCTTGGGATTGTCAGCTGGACAGCCAATCATGTGCAGATCGTCTCGGAAGGAAACTATAATTCGTACATGATAAACTCTATGTTTTCAACAGTTCGTTCATGAGTGATTCGTTTAGCCAGTTCTCTGGTGCATGTGAGGGTCAGTCCAACGCTGGTTTAAACTCACAGAAGCCAGCCCGTCGATAGAGTGGTTGCTCATCACGAAACGGGTCGTGCTCGATGAGCGAAAGGTATTGCGTGACGGGATTGTACGTCTGCAAGAATAGCACCTTGGTGGGCCTGCTTTATAAGACGACTTTATCTTGAGGAATATTTTCAGGCCCGTTGTGGGGCATGGGTCTTCTATCGATTTTCAATTGACAAAACTAGCAAAAGGAATCTCTAATAAAGACAACTCCCGCTCACTATTTGGTCGTTGAGGTCGTACTCATCGTTCATGATCCTCAGGATTCCTCTTGTTAAGATCATCTTTGCACCCTTGCCAAGCTTGCCCTCCTGCAAAGCGATTCATTTTGATTGAAAGGGTGATGGCATGGTTTGGAACCGTTGTTTTGGAGCCCTCTAAAACATACTTTATGTTCGTATTTGGGTAGGTTTCAGAACATTTGGAAACTTCTGGGCAATACAAATCATAGAATGAGTGAAACACAACCATTTGTTTCCGGTGAACTCCACAAGTCCTCACCCCTCCAGTAATCGAGATTGGCACACTCCAGTGCATCGAGAGCAGTGACAGTTCGTAGAAGCAATAGAGATTCAGCCCGCTATCCCGATCGTACGCGCGCACCTTCGGCTCTCCGTCTGCAAGTGGATAATAATTATAATAGTTGATCTACGCCCGAGGCGCGACGAGATCGAAGGTTTCATTAGGAAAGCTGGAAAGTAGTAAACGCGCGCACATCTCTATGCTTCCATTGCTTTAGGCTAGGACGCGCACACCTTGGGCTCTCCATCTGCAAAGCTGTCAGACTCAACCTAGGGATGGCTTGGCAAGAAATGATTCTATTTATTTCGCACACTCTCTCACTTTTCAGACCGGTGAGAGAGTGTATCAAAAGAAGCGAGTGTTTCTTGCGAAGCGATCCCTAATTCAACCAACTACGTGTGAATTTTACAACAAAACAATGCAATATTTAACAGAATCTGATATCTTGTGGCTTTTTTTCCGGATACAATAGACCAAATTGATGTTAATTTTAGCGAAGCTTCAAAAAAGATTGAGCCCCACCTTCAACCGTAAAGCATCGAAAACCGTATTTTCGCAAGGGTCCGTGCGGACGCTGCCCGGTCGTAGGCCGCGAGTGCCAGTGGAATCCGTCCGCTTCTGAAACAAATCAGTTAGTGGTTCGTTTACAGTAATCTTTCGACCAGTAAGGGGGAAAGAATTTGCTTGAAGTGAATAGGGACTCCTGCACATCTCCGGACATTTCCTAATACCACCGTAACTTCCTTCCATCCCCATCCAATAACCCTACAAGAACCCATTGTGAATCTCTTAGTGAACCTCTGAAACGCAATTTACTTTCACCCTAATGTCCGGAGAGCTGCAGGAATGAATCTAATGAATTGAAATTGCAACATTATGCGTGATTTAGGTGAGTGATTGACAGAAAATGTTGACAGTACTTACCCTGCTTGCCCACGTACACTCGGTTGAACTCGAATGATGGCCAGTACGCCTGTCGATTGTGCACGAAGACTTCCGAGTCGCCCGCATCGGCTAGTGCATTCATTGCTTGATGAGCGGTCCGCGTGGTATCGCCCTGTCGGTTAGGAATTTATTGTCTCGAATAATTCATAATCGAACAGCCCAAGCCGTGTTGAAGCAATTCAAATGTGCTCATCGTAAAAAACAGCACAGTTGTTAAAAATCAAGATAAAACTCACAAGATGCATGCGGATGCTCTTGAACTCGAGCGTTTCTGGAATCAATTAGCTATTTTAGGCATCTGAACATGATTTTCACGGATTATTATATCTAATTTAACGCAAACAAGTTCACAAACTCGAATCAATCGTCCACATCTGCCCGTGCTCGCCAACGATGTATATGAGGTTGTCCAGGGTGAACTGGAATTAGTGAGAAATTTCTCTTTTAGGGGGGCTTCAGTTCGTTTTAGTGACCAATTCATAGTGAAAATAAATTTCCGTCGAATTTCCAGTTCGATTTATCAATGCAGCAAATGAATCACAAATCTCGCTAATAAACTACGAAATAGAAGGTATGAAGGTCTCTAACCGAGCGAATTCTCGTCGGCAGGTAGGATCCGCATGCGAGTTTTGGCACCTCCTCCCTTGCATACCACAACATCCTGAACTGGAGCCTATCAAGTACCCGAAATGTTCGAAAACAATGAAGCTACAGCCTGAGAACCACGCAAAATGAAGACAAGAACGGAAGAGCCAAGCTCATGCACGAAGAATGAAAATGCTGCTCGACAAGGAAGGAATTGGGGCAAAAAAGAGCATAACAATCGTGCAAAATGAACTAGAATCGAGGGCAAATATGCCTGGGCTGCATCAAGGTCGGGGAACTGGGGTATTTCCTGAGGCTCACTGCGAAAGAAGCGGGAGGGAAGCAAAGCAAAGCGCCAGATGTTAACCCCCGCGAGCAGTGAGCGAAGGAAGAGAAGCAGAGGAAAAAAGAGAGGGAAGATAACTGAGGGAGAAATGAGAGGGGCTGTTCTGATGTAAAGCTATCTTTGCCGCACGTCTCTTTCTTGCGACGCATCGATTCCAGAGGCGCGGCGCGCTAAGTCTTTTTTTTCTCTCTTTCTCGTTCCCTAGAGTCAGGCGAGTTCCCAGTTTCTCTAGTCCTGCGGGCTTCTAGTTTGTAGAGCACGAGTGGCGCGCTAGAGAAAAAGGAACTAAGAACTAGGATTTCGGAACCGAGTGGACCCCATTCCTCACATACGTGATGAACTTTGAGCTCAGAAGTCGATTCAGCGTGACGAATAGATACGAAGAGAGGTTGAAATAGGACATAGCACGCGTGTTACCTAAGGATCGAATAAACCGTGGCACATTGAAAAAGTCTAAAATGAGCTCGAGGCATTTTGGATAGCCCTTAGGGTCCCTCACAAGATAGCGTCGAGCTTTGTTCGATTTTGCCGATCTCAACGACGTGGGACGACGTCAAACTTTTTTGGCGCCAAAAACGGCCATCTTTGGAGGGCTTTATCTTCTTCCAGAGTGATTTTGGTGAAATTTTCCCAAGGACATAAAATGTTCCAAATTCCCAGGAGAATACGCCTGAGCGGTTGGCCCATCGATATTTTCATTATTATTTATGCAAATCGTTTAAATCTTTTAATTTGTTTCACAACTTCGGGCCCAGGAATTTTATGAGCTCAATCGACAGAGCTCGTCGAGACGAATTGACTGATATAGGGGTTGTGGGGGTTATTTTACCGAGCACCTGGTGAAAATGGCGTTTGAAAGTCTGATGTCACCCGAGATAATCGTTCGTGAGTGCTCAAAAAGGCTCATACTAGTACTCACCCTTCACGCATACACAGAAGGTGCCTAATGGCGTAGTTGGTAAGCTGCTTGATTACTCATGTCAACCTTTTTTCACGAGCTGAGTTCAATCCCTTTTCTGGTGAAATTATTTTTGCAGCTTTAAAAATATCGTATCTTTCAATAATTCTCCATTCTGAAATTATAAAATAATGTTTTAAAATGTAGCAAAAACATTTTCACAGGGGAAGGGATCGAACTCATCCCATAAAAAAGAGGGAGATAGGCATTCCGATTCCTTACCAACTGCGTCATTCGGCACGATGCGGTTGCATGTGGAGGGTGAATACTAGATCGAGTCTCTCTCTGAGAAAGTGCACTCACGAACGATTATCTCGGGTGACATCAGACTTTCAAGCGCCATTTTCACCAGGTGCTCGGTAAAATAACCCCCACAGCCCCTATATCAGTCAATTCGTCTCGACGAGCTCTATCGATTGAGCTCATAAAATTCCTGGGCCCGAAGTTGTGAAACAAATTAAAAGATTTAAACAATTTGCATAAATAATAATGAAAATATCGATGGGCCAACCGCTCAGGCGTATTCTCCTGGGAATTTGGAACATTTTATGTCCTTGGGAAAATTTTACCAAAATCACTCTGGAAGAAGATAAAGCCCTCCAAAGATGGCCATTTTTGGCGCCAAAAAAGTTCGACGTCGTCCCACGTCGTTGAGAGCGGTAAAATCGAACAAAGCTCGACGCTATCTTGTGAGGGACCCTAAGGGCTATCCAAAAATGCACAGATATGCATGGGTCAGAAAATGTGCCAAGCGACCACTGAATTTATTCGATCCTTACGTGACACGCGTGATAGAGTTGCTGTTCGTTCCCTTGTCTCCGCTCCTCCCTCTAGTACTAA
>LS489039.1:477581-490172 GCA_900490845.1 Pristionchus japonicus | reverse complement strand
TATGACGATATGGGTATCATTGTACTCCTCTCACCGAAATACGATCAGCGATGATATTGATCAGGCAATCGATTAATCGCAAACTATCGATTTTATCTATCTCACCTGATAGATGCCCAAACTATGACGATATGGGTATCATTGTACTCCTCTCACCGAAATACGATCAGCGATGATATTGATCAGACAATCGATTAATCGCAAACTATCGATTTTATCTATCTCACCTGATAGATGCCCAAACTATGACGATATGGGTATCATTGTACTCCTCTCACCGAAATACGATCAGCGATGATATTGATCAGGCAATCGATTAATCGCAAACTATCGATGTTATCTATCTCACCTGATAGATGCCCAAACTATGACGATATGGGTATCATTGTACTCCTCTCACCGAAATACGATCAGCGATGATATTGATCAGGCAATCGATTAGTCGCAAACTATCGATTTTATCTATCTCACCTGATAGAGGCCCAAACTATGACGATATGGGTATCATTGTACTCCTCTCACCGAAATACGATCAGCGATGATGTTGATCAGACAATCGATTAATCGCAAACTATCGATTTTATCTATCTCACCTGATAGAGGCCCAAACTATGACGATATGGGTATCATTGTACTTCTCTCACCGAAATACGATCAGCGATGATATTGATCAGACAATCGATTAATCGCAAACTATCGATTTTATCTATCTCACCTTTTAGATGCCCAAACTATGACGATATGGGTATCATTGCACTCCTCTCACCAAAATACGATCAGCGATGATATTGATCAGGCAATCGATTAATCTCAAACTATCTATTTTATCTATCTCATCTGTAAGATGACTAAACTATGACGATATGGGTCCTCCTCTCAACAAATCACAATCAGTCACTCGATTTATCAGTAACGGTCGAGTATATTATTGATTCTCATCTCTAAGAGAACCTATCATTCGAAAATCGCACGTTTATCAGGAAATGTACTAAGTCATATCCACAAGGAGTGTAAGTGCAAAGGCATACCCATTAGTACAGAGATGCAGTACCACTTAAACTGATTTACTTTCCGGCTCTAGAATACGGTCAAAGTTATTAGTTTCATGGGTCATCTTGTTTACGATCAGATGAGTCAGATTTTAGTTGTCACGTTTTTTAGTTCACAACAATCTAATGTCAGCTTTTAAAGATATTCAATTTGTGTGCATTTGAAGATACTTGTGTGTGATAAATGAAGTACATAATCGAAAATACACTTTTTACTCTTCTTCAACAAACTGAAAATACAAACGTAAGAGGGGCATGTGAATTCGTTGAGAATCTATCCAATGATGAAAATTGTTCAATATAGTGGAGTATAGTGCTTCCGGGATTTATTCCGGGCTGTCCTAAGCTAAGGCACAATCCATAAAAAGGAAAAGGAGAAATCATCATCAAATGCACATCTGTCGCTAGGAGGTCCAATTTCAGAATTTGCATCGCAAAAACGTAGAAAAAATGATTGAATGTATCTATTGCGGTTAATTTCACATTGAACTTGGATTCTGAGAGGTTTCTAAACTTGAATCCTTCAAAAGTGTACGTTCTACTGTGTTTTACGCCCTTAAGGGTACAAGTCTGGGAGGCAGTAATTTGAAAGAAGTGATCCAGAGGAAAGCCTGTGTTAGTGATTACAAAAAGAGGTGGGAAAACAAACTTTACCATATAAGGCTATCTGCTCTTCTCGCGTAGGCTCATTGGGCCACGTGACGCGCTCTTCCATTGCGTTCAACCTACAAATTACAACCTTGACTGAGTTGCTGACAGAGTAGCAAGTGGTACAGCACGATAAAATCTTGATGAAATCGTGTTACAAAGCCTCCGAATCACAGAGTACGCAGTTCTCCGAAACTAGATTCCAACACCTTCACGGAGTACACATCCGCTAGGAAATGGACCAAAGCTACTCCCTCTGTTGCAGAAAAAAGTCAAAATGGCTCACCTTGTAGCCGTATTCGTGCACCTCGTGTTTGATGGTTGGCCACTCTACAAGTCGTTACAATCTGAAAGTCAAATTCTGACAAGGGCATTGAGCGCATATTCATTTCACATCCTTATCATCTATTTCTTCAGGTAATCCGTATCCACGGCCAGGATCAGTACAATACTTGATTATGGGCAAAATTATTCATGCATATACATACGCACTTTCGCACATTATCTTGCCAACTATAGAGAGGACCAGTAAATAATGTACTGAATGTTTCACTCCTCAATATCACACCCTATCTAACCAGTATCAAATTGAGCGTCAATACAGAAGAAAATGCACTTGAACTTTTCCTACATCACTTAATCATTCATATCAGTAACTTAATATGTCTCATAGTATCCCTACAAATTCACGGCAACACTCCACATAGAGGCCCAACAGTATCCCAAGAGCGTACTTACAGTTTATGTAAAATGCCCCACACCACCCACTCACTTTCAATGACGATCTGTGGAAAATGGCAGAGGAAGTGTAGAAAACTCAGTCGGCGATTGCATTTGCTGTAGGGTGCTTTGTGTCCTCTTTCTCTGCAACAGCACAGATACAGCATGATATCATCAGATTGCAGCGAGATTGCGACAAAAGAATAACTCATCGCTTGCAGAGGACCATTTCAATGAAAATGATTCCTGAGTTTGTAATATGTGACATGACAGACCGAAACAAGTAAGTGAGTGAACAATGGGAAATAGAGACAAGACTCATCAAACCACATATTATGATGTGCACCCCGAAACAAGCTCCTGAAGCCTGAAATATATAGGGAGAAGTGAGGCAGTAATCTCTAGGTCTCTTTGGGAGGTATTCTCTCTACTCACCACACTCAAGATAACCTCTTGGAGAGATTCTTATCTCTGCCTAACAGAATAAAGAGAGACTTGACCCTCCGAGTATGCCTCATTGGGCTTAAAGTAGCCCTCCAGAGAGATTCTTATCTCTTCTCAACAGAATAAAAAGGGACTTGACTCTCTCAATATGCCTCGACAGTCTAAAAATAGGTTTATGAAGAGATTTAGCGCTCTACTCGTCAGAGCAAAGAGAGATTTTACTCTCTCAGCATGCCTCATTGGGCTAAAAATAACCCGGGGAGATTCTTATCTCTATCTAACAGAATAAAGAGAGACTGGACTCTCTCAATATGCCTCGACAGTCTAAAAATAGGTGTATGAAGAGATTTAGCTCTCTAATCGTTAGAGCAAAGAGAGATTTTACTCTCTCAGCATGCCTCATTGGGCTAAAAATAACCCGGAGAGATTCTTATCTCTATCTAACAGAATAAAGAGAGTGCCTCGACAGTCTAAAAATTGGTTTATGAAGAGATTTAGCTCTCTAATCATCTCAACATACCTCAATAGTAATCAAATTATTATTTATCAATTCAATTTGATACATATTAAACGATTATGATGTTTATGAGTTCTCATGGTTTTTACTGAGGTAAGCAGAGTGAAGAGGGACACGACTACTGATTGTGAAAGAATTTGGGGGAGTATTCATCATCTCTATCGAGGGAAATGCTGTCAAGGTGCAAACATAATCGAATTGGGAAGGGTGCTCAGGTCCTTGTTCATTTGGCTCTGTTACTTTGGTCGTTTTTCCTTCATGCACTTTGGCATGTCTTTTCTTCGAGAAATGGGATGGAAATATACGGTCGCATACGGAGCAATGAAGTGTATCTAGAAGGTAATTCTTGCGATAAGTAATCTCGTCAATTTCCACAATCTTCTTTCCAGGGTGATGCTTGGAGTAATGAGCTCGTAGTCGGGTTGGATTAGTTTGATGTTTCTTGCAAAGTACACAGAACGAATTCATTACGACCGCTCAGGATGACACTAAACGATTAGAATGAAATATATATTGTGCTTGCAATTAATAACAACTTTGGGGGGAATGGTCACTGCTTATCTTTCAATTGAGTGATGCCTAGTCAATGGTACTCAAATCATTTTATGCGCAAATGCGCAAAATTCACTGTATTTTGGTTCTTTATTTCTGACGGGAGATCATTCTTAGCAAGATTTTCTTAGGGATACGTGTTCAATCGTGTAATAGGTGGTTTAGAACAACAAGTATTGATATTTCACAGATTAGATGTGAATCTCACCTTCCATTGCCTCATTATCCCTTTCATCACTAATTGATGTACCAATATTTATTGCATATTCATTTCGGCAGATGTGACTGATTTCCGTCATCATTCTAGAATCATCATTTTGAATTCGTATTAAACAGCTCTCACACTTTACCCAAGCAAACTCGTTACTCGTTGATTTCTGTAGTCGCTCCATTTTTCATTCTGCTTCACAAAAGAGCGACTCATTATGGTGTGCAATGCAAACTGTACACGATCATTTGAGGCTTGTTTCCCATTGGAGATCGTGAGATGACGTCTAATTCGGCATCAACAGAGGATCAAGCGAAACTGTACGGTGCGTACTCTTACACAAAATCCATCTCATCGTTTCATTCAGGACACCCACTTCATCACTTTCGCGAGCGTTTTCCCAGTCGCAATGACACAATATTCGATGATATTCTCGAATGTAGAGTGAATTGTACTGTTTTTGGGTTCTCAATAAGGAACCTTCGTGATGCAACTCGGTCAGATAGGCCTACTGTTCATTGTATCTCTGAAGTGGAGGTAGTTGAGGCCATAATCAATGATTTTATACACGAAGTGTTTCTCATTGACATTGGTGATCAATTCATTGTGAAGAATATTTCATTTGCTGTATATCATTCAGAACTGTTTGATCCCCTACATGGCCCCTATATGACTAACGTTGATAACAATTTAAATATAGGGAAAGAGGTTGCACGATTGTGTGAAGAGCTAAGTGACGATTATCCAACGGGGTTACTCGTAAAATCGGATTTTCCGATAACCTTTGAACTGTGGTTGTCTTGATAAAGTGTTTAACTATCACTTCTCTCGTTGTCACTCGTTGAAGCAAGGGAATGTGATTATCAGGATCAACATAAGATGATAGCCCCTACGTACTATTGTTTGTGTTTCAATCACAGTGTATGATTTTTTTATTATCAGTCATCGACGAAAATTACACAAATCATTCGAATGGGTGTAGAATTCTAAGCATAATTATGGGATGATTTTTTTCAACATTTGCTAAACTCTTTGTCAGTGTTAGCTTCACCTCAAGTTTTACTTAACCTCGGAAACGCATGTCTGAGTTTCAGCTTGTGAAAAATAAATCATGTAAATTCATGGAACTATATACTCAATAGAGATATTTAGCCTATTCATGTCTTGTTTTCTACCTATTTGATCATGCCAATTTTTAAAGACTTGTTTCGGGCCATGAGCAAGTTTTGCGCATTGAAAAGCAATGCACTCGGAAAATGTTTCACGGAAGGGTTTTGGAGAATAAGTTCAATCGAATCATATCATACACGTTGATAAAGTCTCAAAGACAAAGGTAGGAAATATTGTATTTTCACGTGAGATTCAGAAGGAAACGTTATCAACATGTAATTCTGCCTTTCAATATGGTTGGCATGCATCATTTCTGACTAATTTTGTTATCGCTTATCTGTTGTCTAGTAATGGCATCAAAGTAGTACACCGTTAAGCTCGTTATTCATTTATTTATCGATTCTTCCTCCTCCCCTCCCTCCCCCTCCTCGTTTGTTCTCCTCTTCTCTTAGGGGAAACCGCCGCGAGAATGGCGAGAATGGGCGGTTTCCCCTAAGAGAAGAGGAGAACAAACGAGGAGGGGGAGGGAGGGAGGAGGAAAAATCGATAAATAAATGAATAACGAGCTTAACGGTGTACTACTTTGATGCCATTACTAGACAACAGATAAGCGATAACAAAATTAGTCAGAAATGATGCATGCCAACCATATTGAAAGGCAGAATTACATGTTGATAACGTTTCCTTCTGAATCTCACGTGAAAATACAATATTTCCTACCTTTGTCTTTGAGACTTTATCAACGTGTATGATACGATTCGATTGAACTTATTCTCCAAAACCCTTCCGTGAAACATTTTCCGAGTGCATTGCTTTTCAATGCGCAAAACTTGCTCATGGCCCGAAACAAGTCTTTAAAAATTGGCATGATCAAATAGGTAGAAAACAAGACATGAATAGGCTAAATATCTCTATTGAGTATATAGTTCCATGAATTTACATGATTTATTTTTCACAAGCTGAAACTCAGACATGCGTTTCCGAGGTTAAGTAAAACTTGAGGTGAAGCTAACACTGACAAAGAGTTTAGCAAATGTTGAAAAAAATCATCCCATAATTATGCTTAGAATTCTACACCCATTCGAATGATTTGTGTAATTTTCGTCGATGACTGATAATAAAAAAATCATACACTGTGATTGAAACACAAACAATAGTACGTAGGGGCTATCATCTTATGTTGATCCTGATAATCACATTCCCTTGCTTCAACGAGTGACAACGAGAGAAGTGATAGTTAAACACTTTATCAAGACAACCACAGTTCAAAGGTTATCGGAAAATCCGATTTTACGAGTAACCCCGTTGGATAATCGTCACTTAGCTCTTCACACAATCGTGCAACCTCTTTCCCTATATTTAAATTGTTATCAACGTTAGTCATATAGGGGCCATGTAGGGGATCAAACAGTTCTGAATGATATACAGCAAATGAAATATTCTTCACAATGAATTGATCACCAATGTCAATGAGAAACACTTCGTGTATAAAATCATTGATTATGGCCTCAACTACCTCCACTTCAGAGATACAATGAACAGTAGGCCTATCTGACCGAGTTGCATCACGAAGGTTCCTTATTGAGAACCCAAAAACAGTACAATTCACTCTACATTCGAGAATATCATCGAATATTGTGTCATTGCGACTGGGAAAACGCTCGCGAAAGTGATGAAGTGGGTGTCCTGAATGAAACGATGAGATGGATTTTGTGTAAGAGTACGCACCGTACAGTTTCGCTTGATCCTCTGTTGATGCCGAATTAGACGTCATCTCACGATCTCCAATGGGAAACAAGCCTCAAATGATCGTGTACAGTTTGCATTGCACACCATAATGAGTCGCTCTTTTGTGAAGCAGAATGAAAAATGGAGCGACTACAGAAATCAACGAGTAACGAGTTTGCTTGGGTAAAGTGTGAGAGCTGTTTAATACGAATTCAAAATGATGATTCTAGAATGATGACGGAAATCAGTCACATCTGCCGAAATGAATATGCAATAAATATTGGTACATCAATTAGTGATGAAAGGGATAATGAGGCAATGGAAGGTGAGATTCACATCTAATCTGTGAAATATCAATACTTGTTGTTCTAAACCACCTATTACACGATTGAACACGTATCCCTAAGAAAATCTTGCTAAGAATGATCTCCCGTCAGAAATAAAGAACCAAAATACAGTGAATTTTGCGCATTTGCGCATAAAATGATTTGAGTACCATTGACTAGGCATCACTCAATTGAAAGATAAGCAGTGACCATTCCCCCCAAAGTTGTTATTAATTGCAAGCACAATATATATTTCATTCTAATCGTTTAGTGTCATCCTGAGCGGTCGTAATGAATTCGTTCTGTGTACTTTGCAAGAAACATCAAACTAATCCAACCCGACTACGAGCTCATTACTCCAAGCATCACCCTGGAAAGAAGATTGTGGAAATTGACGAGATTACTTATCGCAAGAATTACCTTCTAGATACACTTCATTGCTCCGCATGCGACCGTATATTTCCATCCCATTTCTCGAAGAAAAGACATGCCAAAGTGCATGAAGGAAAAACGACCAAAGTAACAGAGCCAAATGAACAAGGACCTGAGCACCCTTCCCAATTCGATTATGTTTGCACCTTGACAGCATTTCCCTCGATAGAGATGATGAATACTCCCCCAAATTCTTTCACAATCAGTAGTCGTGTCCCTCTTCACTCTGCTTACCTCAGTAAAAACCATGAGAACTCATAAACATCATAATCGTTTAATATGTATCAAATTGAATTGATAAATAATAATTTGATTACTATTGAGGTATGTTGAGATGATTAGAGAGCTAAATCTCTTCATAAACCAATTTTTAGACTGTCGAGGCACTCTCTTTATTCTGTTAGATAGAGATAAGAATCTCTCCGGGTTATTTTTAGCCCAATGAGGCATGCTGAGAGAGTAAAATCTCTCTTTGCTCTAACGATTAGAGAGCTAAATCTCTTCATACACCTATTTTTAGACTGTCGAGGCATATTGAGAGAGTCAAGTCTCTCTTTATTCTGTTAGATAGAGATAAGAATCTCCCCGGGTTATTTTTAGCCCAATGAGGCATGCTGAGAGAGTAAAATCTCTCTTTGCTCTGACGAGTAGAGCGCTAAATCTCTTCATAAACCTATTTTTAGACTGTCGAGGCATATTGAGAGAGTCAAGTCCCTTTTTATTCTGTTGAGAAGAGATAAGAATCTCTCTGGAGGGCTACTTTAAGCCCAATGAGGCATACTCGGAGGGTCAAGTCTCTCTTTATTCTGTTAGGCAGAGATAAGAATCTCTCCAAGAGGTTATCTTGAGTGTGGTGAGTAGAGAGAATACCTCCCAAAGAGACCTAGAGATTACTGCCTCACTTCTCCCTATAAGACACTTTTTGAGAAAGTGAAAATATCCTTGGCAAAGTGGAAAAAATCGATCTGCTCCAAAACTGGTGCACAGGCAGTACTCACCGAGAGTAGCACACCTGCACCTTCCGGAACCACCTGGGCCACTCTCCGAAGAGCGGTGAAGTATGTTTCATTGAAACGTAACCCAGCCGACTTTGCGATTTCGCGATCATTTCATACAATCGATGGTGTATAAAATGCGCAATATTCAGGTGAACATGCACACCAAGTTTCATCCCATTTGCTTTAAAACTCGATGAGAAAAAAAAAATTGTTTCATATTTTAATTTGCAACTCAGCGGGGAGTTATGGTAGAACCCTTTTTTATTTCATAAATCGGAAGATAAACTATCAAGCTAGCTTCCATTCAAAAATAAAAGGAATCAAAAATATAGTTTTGGAGAATTTCTACAAAGAACGAGCTCAACTTCGAATAAAATCAGTTCTCGATAGGCCAAAATACCATATTCAAAATTAATCGCAGCCTACCGCTCGGCAACGCATCGTAGTTTTAGCGTTTCTTCATGACTGTGAATGACTGTAAGAATCAACGATTGTATCGCGTCTATAGAAAGTATTTTCGCTTCTGTTGTGTACTTTGAAAACAGTCAGTTCTCGATAATTCGAACATTCGAGAAATGATCGAGAACTGATTTTATTCGAAATTGTGCGCGTTCTTTGTCGAAATTCTCCAAAACTATATTTTTAATTTCTTTTATCTTTGAATGGAAGCTAGCTTGATAGTTTGTCTTCCGATTTATGAAATAAAAAAGGGTTCTACCATAACTCTCCGCTGAGCTGCCAATTAAAATATGATACAATTTCATTTTTCTCATCGAGTTTTAAAGCAAATGGGATGAAACTTGGTGTGCATGTTTACCTGAATATTGCGCATTTTATACACCATCGATTGTATGAAATGATCGCGAAATCGCAAAGTCGGCTGGGTTACGTTTAAATGAAACATACTTCACCGCTCTTCGGAGAGTGGCCCAGGTGGTTCCGGAAGGTGCAGGTGTGCTACACTCGGTGAGTACTACCTGCGCACCAGTTTTGGGGCAGATCGATTTTTTCCACTTTGCCAACGTTATGAACAAAACTTTTCACTTTCTGAAAAAGTGTCTTCTATATATTTCAGGCTTCAGGAGCTTGTTTCGGGGTGCACATCATAATATGTGGTTTGATGAGTCTTGTCTCTATTTCCCATTGTTCACTCACTTACTTGTTTCGGTCTGTCATGTCACATATTACAAACTCAGGAATCATTTTCATTGAAATGGTCCTCTGCAAGCGATGAGTTATTCTTTTGTCGCAATCTCGCTGCAATCTGATGATATCATGCTGTATCTGTGCTGTTGCAGAGAAAGAGGACACAAAGCACCCTACAGCAAATGCAATCGCCGACTGAGTTTTCTACACTTCCTCTGCCATTTTCCACAGATCGTCATTGAAAGTGAGTGGGTGGTGTGGGGCATTTTACATAAACTGTAAGTACGCTCTTGGGATACTGTTGGGCCTCTATGTGGAGTGTTGCCGTGAATTTGTAGGGATACTATGAGACATATTAAGTTACTGATATGAATGATTAAGTGATGTAGGAAAAGTTCAAGTGCATTTTCTTCTGTATTGACGCTCAATTTGATACTGGTTAGATAGGGTGTGATATTGAGGAGTGAAACATTCAGTACATTATTTACTGGTCCTCTCTATAGTTGGCAAGATAATGTGCGAAAGTGCGTATGTATATGCATGAATAATTTTGCCCATAATCAAGTATTGTACTGATCCTGGCCGTGGATACGGATTACCTGAAGAAATAGATGATAAGGATGTGAAATGAATATGCGCTCAATGCCCTTGTCAGAATTTGACTTTCAGATTGTAACGACTTGTAGAGTGGCCAACCATCAAACACGAGGTGCACGAATACGGCTACAAGGTGAGCCATTTTGACTTTTTTCTGCAACAGAGGGAGTAGCTTTGGTCCATTTCCTAGCGGATGTGTACTCCGTGAAGGTGTTGGAATCTAGTTTCGGAGAACTGCGTACTCTGTGATTCGGAGGCTTTGTAACACGATTTCATCAAGATTTTATCGTGCTGTACCACTTGCTACTCTGTCAGCAACTCAGTCAAGGTTGTAATTTGTAGGTTGAACGCAATGGAAGAGCGCGTCACGTGGCCCAATGAGCCTACGCGAGAAGAGCAGATAGCCTTATATGGTAAAGTTTGTTTTCCCACCTCTTTTTGTAATCACTAACACAGGCTTTCCTCTGGATCACTTCTTTCAAATTACTGCCTCCCAGACTTGTACCCTTAAGGGCGTAAAACACAGTAGAACGTACACTTTTGAAGGATTCAAGTTTAGAAACCTCTCAGAATCCAAGTTCAATGTGAAATTAACCGCAATAGATACATTCAATCATTTTTTCTACGTTTTTGCGATGCAAATTCTGAAATTGGACCTCCTAGCGACAGATGTGCATTTGATGATGATTTCTCCTTTTCCTTTTTATGGATTGTGCCTTAGCTTAGGACAGCCCGGAATAAATCCCGGAAGCACTATACTCCACTATATTGAACAATTTTCATCATTGGATAGATTCTCAACGAATTCACATGCCCCTCTTACGTTTGTATTTTCAGTTTGTTGAAGAAGAGTAAAAAGTGTATTTTCGATTATGTACTTCATTTATCACACACAAGTATCTTCAAATGCACACAAATTGAATATCTTTAAAAGCTGACATTAGATTGTTGTGAACTAAAAAACGTGACAACTAAAATCTGACTCATCTGATCGTAAACAAGATGACCCATGAAACTAATAACTTTGACCGTATTCTAGAGCCGGAAAGTAAATCAGTTTAAGTGGTACTGCATCTCTGTACTAATGGGTATGCCTTTGCACTTACACTCCTTGTGGATATGACTTAGTACATTTCCTGATAAACGTGCGATTTTCGAATGATAGGTTCTCTTAGAGATGAGAATCAATAATATACTCGACCGTTACTGATAAATCGAGTGACTGATTGTGATTTGTTGAGAGGAGGACCCATATCGTCATAGTTTAGTCATCTTACAGATGAGATAGATAAAATAGATAGTTTGAGATTAATCGATTGCCTGATCAATATCATCGCTGATCGTATTTTGGTGAGAGGAGTGCAATGATACCCATATCGTCATAGTTTGGGCATCTAAAAGGTGAGATAGATAAAATCGATAGTTTGCGATTAATCGATTGTCTGATCAATATCATCGCTGATCGTATTTCGGTGAGAGAAGTACAATGATACCCATATCGTCATAGTTTGGGCCTCTATCAGGTGAGATAGATAAAATCGATAGTTTGCGATTAATCGATTGTCTGATCAACATCATCGCTGATCGTATTTCGGTGAGAGGAGTACAATGATACCCATATCGTCATAGTTTGGGCCTCTATCAGGTGAGATAGATAAAATCGATAGTTTGCGACTAATCGATTGCCTGATCAATATCATCGCTGATCGTATTTCGGTGAGAGGAGTACAATGATACCCATATCGTCATAGTTTGGGCATCTATCAGGTGAGATAGATAACATCGATAGTTTGCGATTAATCGATTGCCTGATCAATATCATCGCTGATCGTATTTCGGTGAGAGGAGTACAATGATACCCATATCGTCATAGTTTGGGCATCTATCAGGTGAGATAGATAAAATCGATAGTTTGCGATTAATCGATTGTCTGATCAATATCATCGCTGATCGTATTTCGGTGAGAGGAGTACAATGATACCCATATCGTCATAGTTTGGGCATCTATCAGGTGAGATAGATAAAATCGATAGTTTGCGATTAATCGATTGCCTGATCAATATCATCGCTGATCGTATTTCGGTGAGAGGAGTACAATGATACCCATATCGTCATA
>LS489039.1:458214-468229 GCA_900490845.1 Pristionchus japonicus | reverse complement strand
TTCTCTAACTGTCTGACTCTCTTCAATTCCCATACTATCTCGCTTTCTCTAACTGTCTGACTCTCTTCAATTCCCATACTATCTCGCTTTCTCTGACTGTCTGACTCTCTTCATTTCCCATACTATCTCGTTCTTTCCCTCCTCCCGCCCTATTTCTTCCCCTCCGCCCGCTCAGCCCTATTTCCTGGTATATACTACTGATATGCTTCACCCATTCTATAAATGAGAACGCTGGGTAGGTGGTCGGGGATGGATAGTTACCCCTCCACACTCTTCCGGTGAACTCCACAAGTACCGAAAAGCCTACTTCCTCGTCTTCTTCTTCTTCCCTTTCTTCATCAACTCTCCAACCAACGTCCGCACCTGACAGAGCTCCTCTCTTGATCAATGTGTCCCTGAAAATTAGAGGAAATTGGAGTAAGGGTAATAGTACGCTTCATAGCTGCAAACCTTCCTACCGCACCTCATATTTGTGGGAAGCGTAAGCAGCGCTTGTTGAGACACTCGTCGATCGCTCATGATCACAGCAGTAGCACGGTCGCCCAGTGTCGGTTCTGCAACATCGATTTGAGGGAGACGAGCAGAAAATCATGAGAAAAGTCAACTCACTGAGCTCAAGAACGCATAGTTGAGGGCGTGTCTTCCTCACATTATCGTTGTTAGAACTGGAAAAAGTGAGTTGTGAATTACATAATACTCCTCGTTACTTACATATTCGTTAGGCGTGTTGAAGACTTCGTGAAGATCACTCTAGTACCAACTTTTATAGGACATTCTCGAACACGCAATCGATAGTCATCATCAGGAATTTGTTTTACCTGCAACAATCATGATGATTCTTAGAAGAATCGGCACTCTGAGTTCTCGGGAAGAACGATATTATAATGTGAACTCCACAACCGATGAATCGTTCAATTCGAGCAAAGTGAAACCACCTTGATCCATCCTTCACTATCCTGATCGTATCGATGCAATACTGATTTGAACAGTTCATTCGCTCTTGATACGATCCACAGCTCGCCGTTGGCACAAACTGTAAGTTTCATCTAAGTTGAGTTCAAGAAATCAGAACACTCACAAACTTCCGATGTTGCTTTCGGTATTACTTTCATATGGGCCCTTTTGAGGGACCATGGCACATTTCCGATCTTTGCAGACGGAGGAAGGGTATTGTAGGCTTTGTCCAGTGTCCATTCGCGATAGGACAGATTTAGCATCTGCAAAATGGAATATTTGGTGCCGAACTGTGCAAAAAAAGGATACGACCTCTCATTTCACAATGCTATCGCCGATCAGAAAAGCGAGAAATCTTGGGAAAGTGAGAGGAGGTAAAATGATTTGTAAAGCTCTGGTTTAGGTAACAAGTAACCTCACCACATGGATCAAATTCGGCGAAAATTTCGATGAGCTTCGGTAGCAAGATACGAAGAAGTGAACGGTTTGCCCGATCACTATTGTCTGAACGGTTAACGTTGGGATTTCGAAACTGTTTTTTAAAGTCACGACTCACTCGGTCGCAAATTGCTTCATCTGAATGCACGCAAGCTATTTGGAAGGCTGTGTTCTGAATTTAGATGGTCAGAATTACAAAAAAAAGGTTCTGATTATTCCGAAGAATGAAAATCAAAACAAAACAGAATCGCCTCTCAAATGCTACACTAAGAAGACCAGTATCTCCCGGTGGTAAGCATGACTTCAGAAAACGAGTTCACCTCGTCTCGAATAGTGAATATTTCTCTTGTCCACCGCAGATTGTCCTTGGCATCGTTCAGATTAACGCGGTAGAGAGAGAACTCCTTAGTTTCCTTGTCGTATTGCGTATAGCAGTGAAAGACAT
This sequence comes from Pristionchus japonicus, assembly GCA_900490845.1. NCBI lineage: Eukaryota > Metazoa > Nematoda > Chromadorea > Rhabditida > Neodiplogasteridae > Pristionchus > Pristionchus japonicus. Next base: position 466,392 of record LS489039.1, on the reverse strand, counting down.
TTGTTTCTGGAACTTAACTAATTATCATTTCAGCACTCCCACTGACCTTGCTTGTATCTAAACGACAGGCCATCATCAAACTCTCTGCTTTCTTGAGTCTGTATTATTCTCCAGTGGAATTCATTATTCTCTGAAATATCGTCGATGAACTCTCACAAAACTCGTACATTGACAATATTTGTCAAGGTTACTGACCTTTTTGGCCCTCATAGAAGAATTGTTCGTCATTAGGGATGGCGAATGAAGAGGTTGAAATGCACCCTTCATTCTTCCTCTCACGAGCGCGCAGATCGGTGTCATTCTTCATGAAGAGCGAAGCGACGCGGCGAGCTCTTCATGAAGAATAAGAGGGAGAAATGAGAGAGATCTCCTCGTTATTCTCCCTCTTCATGAAGAGGGAGAGCGGCCGCGTCGCTCTTCATGAAGAGCAAAATGATAGGGAGGGGAAATGACCTCTTCATTCTTTGATATTCTCTTCATTCGCCATCCCTATTCGTCATTATTCCAAATGTACACTTTCTTATCGTGGACGGTTACGGCATCATTTTGAAGGCGATTAATTGGAATTTTCGAGAACCCCGGAAAAATATCCATTGGGAAATTGTTTTGATTATCATCAAAACTTCTCTAACTCACATGCAAGTTCATCTCAACGCTTTCCACAAGGAACGAATCTGAAAATGTTGTTTTATCATTCACTGATTTACGTCTCCGGTCTCCTCTAGCGTATAAACCATAGCTTGTGAAAAAGTGGCGTAATGAAGTCACTAACTCAAATCCAACTCTTTCATGGCCAGTTCCGAATCATGATAATGCAGACAGTACATCTTGACGTCCATAACAAACTGCAAAGCGCTGTATGTTAGCAAAAAAGGGACTTCTCTAGTTCATCGGAAAAGTGTCCAAAATCCATACCAATCATCAAACGTACGTTTTAAATTTATCAGGAATGAGTCTCAATCATTTTCTAGGGGAAATGAAAATATCTGGTTGATTCAAAAGTCTTTTCCATTTTTTGGTCTCGCGAATTTCGCTCATAACTTCATGAGCGAAGGTCCAATCAAGTCATACTTTTTCGTCATTTATGCAGGCTCGGATGTTCTATATTGAGTACGGGATCAAATCCCAGATAGCCCATTTAGGCAGATACAGTTGGCGGGCAAACTCAGAGCACTCGTTTTTGAGTCATCGAAATTCGGAAATTTTTTTATTATTCGCCCACATCTCAGATCGAGAGCCTGATATTTTGTGGATTTTTGGAAGGGACTGACCCATCCCTATCACTTCCTGAGCAGGCATATTTTGCGATGACTGGCTTCAGTGTAAATGAATGACATCGTAAAGAGTTCAAATAGCAAATTTTTCTTGAATTTTTCGTTTTCTACTTTCGAAATATATTTCTACTGCCCGAAGTATTTCTGACTCAATCCCAGCATACGAGTGTGACCCCACAACATCCCCCTAAATCACCATACAGAAGAATTTGGGTTCATGCTAAGCGCGAGTGCCGAGAGCATGCAAAACAAATTGGAAAAGACTTATGAATCAACCTATTAGGTTGGTGCATAAGTTTCTGAGGTTTTATTATATTCTCGTATCTTCTCATTGGCTTCAGCTGTCAAGGAATCTTCAATAGCGTAAATTACGGGGAGGTGTGACCAACATAACCCTATTTTGAAATTTGGCCACGTGCGCCTAGAATAGGAGAGACAATTTATTGCGTGGATAGAGGTGTGACGAGAAGAAAAAATTTATAATTTTCAGATCTATGTTCAATGCTCTCTTTTGCAAACTAGGTATCGCCAGAAGTAGCCCGTCAAATCATCAATCTATCTAAGGTCCCTTGTTCAAATGAGCGTTTAAGTTTCAAGTTTTGAGACGAGTGAGAAGCGGGAGTCGCATATAGAGTCAAAATTGTTGAGGAATTTTCGAAGAAAATCTTTGAAAATTCGCAACATTCGAAGTAAGAATCGCATCACTTTGAAACGGATATGGCTAACTAATCAACCAAGGTGCTTCACTTTTCATTATCAAAGATATCTCTAAGTACACAGCGGCATGCACTCGACGATATCTAGTCAACAAGATCAAAAATCACAAACTATGATCTGAGCTTAGGCGCCTGCCTTGGAAACGTCGATGACTGCTGAGCGACCAAACAAATTTTGTACAGACACCATTTGAGTGCCCTACAAGTCACTGTGTTTGTTTGGACTCTACCTTGCTCCTAAATGGAGTTGTGATTTATTGAAAAGTTAGCTCTGATCGCTCTCACGCTCACTTCAAAATGAAACTGTAACGTTCTTTCTGATGGTATTGGTCTGTTTCCAAGCGCGCTCGAAAGAGCATCCACGCCCTCATCAACCATGAAAAACCACCGGTTGATTGGTTGAATATTAAAGACGGGACAGGCTCATACATTGAAGCATAAAAAACCTCAGAAACTTATGCACCAACCAGATAATATAGCGAGAAATCAACTAACTCGAACGTCGAAATCTTCCGAGCACAGGAAATCATAACAGTCGCTCGTGATTGGAGGAAGAAAAAGCATTGACGCACCTGCAATGGTCAAATTTCGTTTACTTGCTTGGGTTACCAGAGACTCAATAAATACACACTGGGCACATGTCAGAACTCGGGAGAATAGGTCAGGAAGTTATGCTTTCAAGTGCTATTTATAACCTCCAGCCCAGCGCGTTCTATGAATCTAGCAACGAAGAGAGGAACATGAAGAGACCAAGAGTAAGCAGGATGCGTCAGCGCGCCCATCTCGCCATCGCTGCCCTGTTGTAACATCGTCCGCATCCCATCTGATCTCGACCACCCTCTTTCTCTGGCAAGCTCTCCCCGAATGCTGCGCTCTTTCGCCCCCCCCCCCTTAGTCTGGGGCTTCTCTGCCTTCCCATGTATAAGGTACCCGAGAAGGCAAGATATGCTCGTTGATGACTCTGCTGACGCATCAACTAAGATCACAGTGCTAAAAATAAGCGCAGGACGAAGAAGAGTAGATGGATTGATGACGTCAATCGTGAGTGAGAGAGGGAGGATGGGCTAGCGGAGAGGCGGCGGGGGGCCGAGATGGCCAGCAACAGCTGTTGAACCAGCGGGAAGCAGTGATGCGTCATTTTCCCACACTTGCCTTGAGCAAAGGAAAGAAGTTCCAGTCTAATATGTGTTATTTGTACGCAGTTGATGTAACAACTGATATGAGAGCTTCGAATTTCCACCAAACATCGCATGACAACAGTTCTTGACAATCGGACAGATGCCAGATGCACTTGACTATTCTCGAACGTGTCGGACGGAAACAATTCCTTGCCATTACACCGCAACGCGGAAACAGGAGCGCCTTCACAATAATCAACGCTGCTTATTTGTTCCTGAACACTCGTAGAGAGTTGTAGGGTTGTTTAGCGCTAATCTCTAGAGTACAATGAGATGTATGCACTTGTACGCATATAAAAGTACGGCTTCTAGACATTTTTTGAGTTCCTCTTCTGAATCCTGTGAAATTCGGAAGCATGGCCCGACCATGGCTGGTTATGCTGAACTCGACTCGCATTTCGCTCGCTCCGCATCTGTTCTCAGTAATAATAACAACAGAGGTAGGCAAATTTGCATAATTTCTAGAATATGTAATTATTATAGATTTGTCTATCCCTCATCTCCATTGTGTGCATGCATTTTGTCACGAAAGCGATCTACAATGCAAGTAAGAGTAATTGACGAAACCAGTTCATTGAATTGCAATAAATCGAATTGCCTGAATCAATAAGGCCGGTAAAACACTGATTTTCGAAAATTTATCACTCAGAAGTGCTCCACCGAAACATGCGCATGCAGTTTCGACTCATTTTTGTCAATTTGTGCATTGCAACTATCGCTCGATACGTCCTTCTCTACTATCAGATACTCGACTTGCCATTGAAAGGTAACAGAATTCAATAATCGGAACTCGGAAAACATCTTCCAGATAATGATAGACTACTTCTCATTGCGAATATTGCGCGAGACTTCTCGTTCGGCTACTTATGTGGACTGTAAGCTTTTGATCCCTAAACAATAAATGCGTTGCCTACCCCGCCTGAAAATAAAATCCTCGATCTCGATCGAATTTCACTTTTATCTTCAACGCACTCAAAAAATCTCAAGCTAATCATTTCCGTCCTGAAACCATGACGCATTCTAATTTGTTGATAGGCATGCGCAACTTGCAAGCAGGAAATCGGAAACCGCAATTGCGTTCACAATTGCAGTAGCAACGCTAAAAATACCTTCTCCTTTCCTTTCCCGTTTCATAAGTGCTCAGAATTTTCGATGATTTCGAAATTTGGACTTTCGTTTATTTCTCGTTCCCTAGCATTGTCTTCTTAAAAATGCTTTTCCAGAATCGCTATATTCGGAATGGAGAGGGCAGTTGCAACTTTCTACTGGGAATGGTAATGAGATTCACTAAATGAGGACTTGCCGAGAATTCAGCCAACAACTGAAGAAACGAACCATTTTAGGTACGAACCGCAATCCCCATCGACCCTCTCAACACTTTTCTTGTGCGAGCTCGTTAACATTACGTTTGCACTCTCGAATTCAGCAGGCTATATCTTGGGTAAGGGTTTACCGTAGTTATGTGACCTGTTGGATTAGTCCCTTGTTCATTCATCTATTTGCTACTCAATTTGTTAGCTTCAGAATACTGTACCTTCGAAGCCAACGTATTCATGCTCATGTTCGCTGTTGTTTGCGGATATATCGTAAGCTACTTCAGTATCTAATTCGCATTTTTTAATAATTAAATATATTCCAGTTTTTCCTCACTACGTACAATTACAATATTTCCCTTCTTCACACAAAGACAAAAACAATATTCCCTGTTTCGAAAACGTTCCAGATTCGTGAGAACGTGGAAATGATGAAGGTTTGAATTGGTTTCGCCAGATTGAACAAATCTTACAAAAATTTCAGATTGTCTTGCGCATTACCACGCCGTCTGGAATAATCTCTGTATTCGGTTTCTTCTTTTTCTGCTATTACATGTGGGCACAGCAAGAGTGGGAACTATCCCGATACCTCTCCATCGCACTTTTCGACCTGTTTATGGCATTGTAAGTTTGTTATTCACATCTACCATGAGGAATAATTGTATTTCTGTTCCGCTTCTGTGGTTTTGTGTAACCTCATTTAAAAACAATTTTATTTCTGTTTCTCAAAATGCCACTCTTCCAGGTTCTATCTAATCCTAATGGCAATAACAATCAACGCGGACTCGGAGTTCGAGAGACAGTTGAACAAAATACCGACTATATGGAAACTAAGGAATCTCCTGCGCATGAAAGTGCGTTTTTGAATCCCAGCATTATTAGTGCATTGAATAATAATGTGCATGCTACCGGGCTTCAACTGCAAGACACTTCCTCTTTCACGAATCATTGTTCGATTTGTATTCCGGGCAGCATAACATCCTTTACAGCAGCCCATCTACAAAGCCTCTCTGCTCAAAACCGCACACGTCTCTCCGCCAAACGCCGAAGCCACCACGCAATCCTACTTCATGCAGCTGGCGCAGTCGCTGAGTTGACACTCTACATTATCTTCTTAGCATTGCTTTCCAAAAATTTTCTTTCTTTTTCTTCTTCCAATACTGAGGATAATGTTATTTCAAAGAGTCATACAAAAAGTTAAAGCGACCACGCAATCCTACTTCATGCAACTGGCTCAGTCACTGAGTTGACGCTCCGAAAGTTGGCTCAGCATACGAATCGTAGAGACTCCTTTCTAATCCAAATCTCTTTCTTCATTTGTTGAACCTTGTAATCTATGCGAACCCCAACCATGATAAACCCGTATCAGAATTGTGATATTTATCAGCAGAATATGAAGTATAGCTGTTCAGTACACGTAGAATTGCACTCTTCCTCCATCTTGCACAAGACCCTTGTAGTAGGTATTCTCTTCGAGGTCACATCAGATCTGAAATCCACAATGAGTTCGGGTGAAACGAAAAACACGTTAATGTTGATCTTTCGTATTTGATGTCGCGGCTTAACTCTAGTTGACTGTGATACAGTTAGTCATATAAAAAAAATTACCTTCGCTGAAGTGACACTTCCATCTCTTGATAGGAACGGTTGCACCGCAGGCCCCAGGCGCGATTGATACCCATCCTTGTTTGAGACCGGACTGAAGAAGGATAAATTTCCAACTCTTTCATGCTCCTTTTCCTATGTAAAAAATAACATGAACAACAAATGGAAAGAAAATCAGCTTACCCCACTCAGGTTGTGTTCGTAATGGTTGCCGACTTTAGTGAATCCGAGGTTTCTCAGATTTGCAGAACCAGTGGGGCATACGGCTCTCACTGCTGCTATGGCGTCCTCGCGGATCGCTCGGCCTACGACTCCTAAAATATCGATTTATAAGGGCCAATAAAGCCTAAAACTAGCAGTTTTAATAGATCTGCCCTTTAGGGTATCCACACACATATAAGTCTCGTGCGCGAAATCCATATCTTCCAAGCAACCTATCCTTGTCAGTGCGATCATTTGCGAAATGACTGCACATACCTTTGTAATTGACCAAGTCATAGCCGATTCCGTTGTTCTGAATCACATTCACGCACTCCTGATCGGCACAAAACGCGTGCAGAACGAGACCGACGTTGTAGTAGTACCTGATTTGATTCTCATAACGAAGTTATTTTTTTCACAATTGTGGTGTGCATCTTTCATCGAGGAAGACAATAATCTAGACTCACATCACATTCCACAGCTGGGCAGCGGTTGGTGGAACATCGGGCTGAAGAAATAGCTATTAAATAGATCTCAAACTGAAATTCGTTGCCTCAACTTCAACTGTATATGACTGGTTATCCTAGAATGTGATATCGTCCACGTTTCTTTTACTACTTATGTATTAAAAGTGTGGCCTATCGATTTCTCAAGTTTCAAAGATAGAACTAGATGAAATGCTTTCCTACCGCAACAGTAGTGGTAGTAGTAGTTGGAGCTGTTGTTGTGGTTGACGTGGTTGTAGTAGGGGCGGTGCAGACTTGCTTGCAAACGCCTGGAAAGGTTTGCTCAGTACCAAACTGTACACGAAATACACCATGCTCAAAGATTATGCCTAAGATCGCAATAAAAGCAAATCGCAATAAAAACACTCACCTGGCACACATTTTAGTGTCGGGCGAACGAGCGGTCGAGGATGGGAGATGACTCTGCCGTCTTCTGTCTCGACCACAAGCGCGGATCCTGAATTCGTCTCATTTTGCTATCGTTAACCCTCTGTGAATTTGAAACTTTAAGACTGAGCTTCTTACTCGTGCACTTGATATCGTTCAGGGGTTTTCCATCAGCTGTTGCAACAATTTGTCCACTCGGACAGTACTGTTCCTTTCCCTGTTCGATAACAATATTGGCGAATGCACCGCTCGGAAGCCAGTTTCTGATCGGGCACGAGGCTAAAATAAAGGCAAAGTTGCGACCACAATCAAAGCGATTTTACTATCGCCTAGATGGCAACGCCTGGTGGGTTGTCAGGCTACAATATTGCAGCGATAAAAAAATTTGCCTAATTGACAGTCCACATTGTTCTATTTTGAGCTCGAAACGATCAATAACTCACTGAAACATTTGAGCGTGGGTGGAGTGTACACGATTACTCCCTCGTTCTCCGCGGTGATTTCGAGTCCACTATCTGAATCGCCCATATTTTGTTCATACTACTCGAGCATCTAATCGCTATCCTTTTCTATGTTAGTCAATCTCACTACATCAATGCGCCAGCGTCTAAAAAAACGACTACGGGACAATAAACAATAAATAAAAAAAGGGACAATAAACTTAAGACTCAATATTAAGCTTAAGACGAGCTTGCCTTTGCACTGGATGTCCTTGAACTGTGCCCCATGGTTAGGGGCCGCAATGTAGATTCAATATTAATCACTATGATGTCAAATATGTGTTCAAGGTATCCCTCGAGATCCCAATAACATCCTACTTTTTACCGAAAGTCGATATCTTGTCTCTGAGGCGCGCTAGAGCCCAAGACGTGCGCGCGCAAAGGAGGGGAGGAGAGGAGGGAGAGGCGAGAGGAGAGAGAAAGGGGCGGAGCCTCTCTCGCGTGTGTCTCTCTCCCTCCCCCCGCCCTCTCGCCCCGCTCTCCCCGCGCTAAAAACAC
>LS489039.1:446724-457517 GCA_900490845.1 Pristionchus japonicus | reverse complement strand
TCTAAAATTCATGAAAAATTCTGTTTAGTCCGAAAATCGCTGTAGGTTTGACTTTACTATTCGGGAAAGGGTGAAATAGGCCTATTTCCGACTTTCACATCGATTTTTGACCAACAAAGAGAAAACTTTTCCCAGGTCTACAGGGCTCAATCGATAGTGGGTGGTATTAGCTACAAAACGCGCTTTTGATCGAGTGATTCGGTTAAGAATGAGCTTTGTGTTTTCTCGCGCACGCTCGTTGGCCGCGCATCATGCCCGTTCAAAGTGGGCGGAGCTTGCGGCCTCTACCCATGGTTAAATCGAAGTATCTCTCCGCTCGGACAGTACTGCTCTTTGCCAAATTCGACGACAACGATTTCAACTGTGCCGTCCTCTTTTTCATTCTTGACCTGGCAGGTGGTAGCTGCAATTTGAGCATTGCGAGGGCGATAAGGACTGATACTGGGCCCCTCAATCGATAGGGGGTCGGAAAAGCTACATATTTCTTTTTAGAATGAGTGATTTGGTTTAGAATTCGATTTGTGCTCCCTCGAACACGCGAAACTGGCAGGTGCCATGTCCACAGAAAGTGGGCGGAGCTTGCGCTCCCTATAGGCTATACAGACGAGCTGTCGACTTTATTATGCAAGCATCTCATTCGCATGAACTCAGATTGGTTCAATGTTCTCTTTATAGGGTTCTCACTATGGCATTGTTTACGAAGGACTGCACGATTTACTCGCGACTCGAGACAGCATCCACGCCTTCCATCGAGACGTCGTGATTGATAGCGGAACGCACATTGTAAGACTGAGAAAATTAACGCAGATTGGTAAAATTATTCCTTGTCTCAGGTCATGGATCGCGACAAATCGTTGGAGCATCGCGAGTGAGTCCGGTCGAAGCTCCTTCGAACTGAGCCAAAGGCCGAAACGTGAATGCGTCTTTTGTATGTGACTTCTCTCGAGAATTATTCAGATTGAGATCTCATCCTTTATAACGTGTACATTTTGTGTTGTTTTCGAAAAATAGCTGACCATTGCAGTTACTCTTCGGAATGATGTGTACAAGATTGGATGCATTCCTAAAGATAATATGCACGCCATTGTGATCTACAGATATGCTTCAGCAGTCAATCAATGGAAAAAGGTGAGTGATTTCAAGCCATTCCTGAACCTTTCTATCACATTTCCTTGCAGATACAAGAATGGCCGTCTCGTGAGGTGAGTATGAGAAGGTCACAAGTGGTTGTCGACGGTTCTCGAGTCTACATTATCGGTGCTGATTCGCGCATTGGAATTTCACCGTAAGATCATTTTTCACCCAAGTCGAGAGCGCACTGAAAATGAACCTGAATCATATTTCCTTTCCAGTAACAGACTCGGCTATGTGTTTGTCTTCGATTTCGGTGAGTTTCACGTTAAAAACATTTTTAGAGTTACCCTGATAATTCCATTGAGTTGAGAACTGAGAATTAAACAGAAAATCACAGAGCCATCGCTTCGAGATCGTGTAATGGCTGTGATCTTGAACGATGCGTCTCTGAAAGAGCGTGCAATGCTGAGACTTCGGCCTGATCTCACGTGAGTAGTTGCCGTTTCGAAAACCTTTGAATGCCAGTTCATGCCCGTTCATACAGAAAGCTGCTGTTTCGGGATGGCAGTGGAGATGTTCTTATTCCCACAGGGAAAACTGAAGTTGAAATCGTTTTTTCGCAAATGGTGATGGGCCCCTCGAACGATGAAGATGACAGATCTGATGATGAGTTTCACGAAGGATCCCTCGCTAACTTCTTTCATGCAGTGAAATGATGAACCATGCTCAACACAATACAATGCATCGATCCAAGCAAAGAAGTGATATTTAATGTGATTATACGCTATGCAAGGCGCATTTTGTCTGTTCAATACACGTTAAACAATTCTGAGTACAAACATAGCAAGTGAACACATAATCGAAACAATATGATCCGAGCATTCTTGCTTCTACAGGGTGTTCCAATTCCCCTATGGTGACAAGCACTTTATTAAATATCTCGCGAACCGTTCTGGGCTACATGCCCCAGTCTCTACTGTACACTACTGAGTATCCGTGCTGTAAACTGTGAGCATCTGGTCAACATCAATGAACGTTGACTGATAACGCCGAATCAATTTCGATTTCGAAAAATTAATTTTTTTTAAATTAATTAAATTAAATTAATTTCGATTTCTTAATTTGTAGGTTAATTGGAAATCGTGAATTACATTTGAACTTCTCAATAACTAGCACAACCACAGGCCTTTCTAATACATGTGTCCACTTGGGTATTGGTTTCCGATGCAGAGGGAAATAGCTCATTGAATTCAATCATAGTTGCGGAAAAATCAAATCCAAAAATAATCAAAATCTCGGAACTCAAGTTCAATGAGACTCTAATTCAATGTAAACTCATGTGGCGTGAGGTACCGTTAAAAGATAATTTTTGAGAATGTTACTTTGAAGCTACAGTGAGTTTGAACACCTGATCCATGATTCATGATTTTGATCAAAATAGGCCAAATTCCGGCCTTTGGAAATTTCTCCTGAGTTCAAAAGAGCTGTCATGGCAGACTTCTCTGCATAATTGAACTGCACTATTAAGGGAAAATAGGAGATTTGTTCCATCGCAATCCATGTTGCTATGTGACATCATAATATGAAAATAAAAAAATAGCTAGCCGTTATTCAGAATTTTTTTCAAAAATTGTCCTGAAGTATTATTAGGTTGATGCGTAAATTTCTTTCTTTTTCTTTTCTTCAATTTCTTCTCTCCTGTTCTACTCGTTTCAAAATCTTCCACAGCATCTTTTAGGAGTATGGTGTGGGATCACAGTCGTATATTGGTATCGAATCACGATTGCACAAAACATGAGAAAATCAATTTAGAGTGTGAAGAGAGAAAAATAATAAATTATTTGCACTTTTGCAGACTCTCGTTCGAGAGCTTCTGTAGAAACACCCGAAGTCCTAAAAATAAGCCCGTTCAGGATGTGATAGGGGACCACTAACATCGATTAATCACAAAAGATCCGATTCCCATCCACTGCGGGAGGCAGGGAAACGACGGATTGTACTTTTTCGATGGTCAAATTTCGACCTAGACCTTTAAAAAAATTCAGTTCTCGGTAGGGTAAACGTATCATCTTCCAACTAAAAACTGAAACTTGGCTTTCAAGCAACTTCAAATTATTGGATTGGTGGTTTTGCCAGCTCCGTCGCAACTAGTTTCTGAGAGCATAAAATGATTTGCAAAATTTTCGGAAACATATTGAATTTGAATTTGGAGGTTGGCTTGGCGAGTAATTTGTGCGAAAAACAAAATTCTACGTATAAACAGTTGTCCATTGGTTATGCTCTGCAACCGTAGTTTGGACATGGCTGTAACTCACTTACCCGCGGAATGGAGATTGAATGAATTATCAGTGTGCGCATCGGCTACTCTTACTTTGGGAGCATACTGCTCCCCTCTTAATGATCAGACTGACTTTTGGATACGTGCGCTGTAAAGAGCATCCAAGTCCTCACAGATGACGAAAAACCATTAGTAATTTGGATGCATGTGAACAAAGTTGTTACCGAACTCCCAAAGTTTCAAAAAAGAAAGAATCATACGCATCAACCAGATAACTGAATTTAAAATTGAATTGCTAAGGCAATTGGGCCTGTTGATGCATGCACTACCAGGAAAAAAATTATCAATACTACACCGCTGTTAGTTGGCCTACATTAATTTCGAGAATGGAGTGTATAAATCCGGGGATCGGACCACCTTCGCTACATTTATGAGTTCAAGCAAATCATAACCCTCGAACGAAAGGGGTAAGAACTCTAACTTTCATAGCATAAGTATCACTATTCCTGAGCTACATAAGAGAGGAATTAGGGACTGATTGTTCAACGGAGCACATGTCACGATAAATTTGGGACACGCTGTACTCCACACGATCTCGTCTTCCCCTTTTGAACGGAACTTCCTCTTCCTCTTCCTCTTCATCTCTCTCCTCCTCCTCTCCCTCCTGCTCATTCTGCACTGGCTCCTCTCGCGGAAAAATTCTTCTATCGACCAAGTCTTTCCTGAAATACTGCTGCTTCAGTAATTTCTACTTCACAGCAGTCTCACGGAAACCAGGACAGAAAAAAAAACCCACAGAATATTAGCGGGCAAGTTCCTGCGAGCCACCTCCACTCTTTGAGGATCCTTCGACAAGGCCACTGCGGCACGCTCGAGTAAAGTAGGTTCTGCAAGAATTGCGACTACTACTTAGTTTAGGGAATCGCTGAAAGCCATTTCATTTCCGCCATATTGTCCGGAAAGGTGCTGGAGCGCCGGCACATCGAATGACTAACGCACCGAACTCGAGAACGAAGACGATTTTCTCGAGGTCATCCTCAACTTCGGTACCGGATGCGAACTGATTCCAGGAAGTGAGAAACAGCACTCGCGATCCCACGACCAAAGGCTGGCACATGTTGTAGCATGATTTGGCGTCCACATTCAGTGCGGCAATCTGAACGTTATGTTTCAGGAAATAACTTTATCATTAAATATCTTATTGTGTATTTGTAAAGGAAGCGCTCCACTGCGAAAGGAAGAAGCGCTAGACAGATCTATATTAGGCCTGGCAAGTGATGGATCCGAATGCACTCTTCATTTCATTTCTCACAGGCGCGCGCGGTCGCCATTCTCAAGAGAATAGCGAGCCGGTCTCCCCCTAAAAAAGAATAAGAGAGAGAATTGAGGTTTTTCGCCACGTTATTCCACCTCTTCATGAAGAGAGAACGCGGAAGCGTCGCTCTCATTGAAGGGGGGAATGAGAGGGGGAGAATATCACCACTTCTTTTGTCAAAATTCCCTTCACTTGCCAGCCCTAATCTACATCATCTACCAACACTACTGTTTTACATCTACCCTTCAAAACAGTACCGTTTTGGCCTGTACCAGTATTATATGTACGCCTATTATTGATATTATCAACAATCTCACCGCAATCCATGTTCCAGTCGCTGTATTGAATCGATACAGGGATATCTTACCCTCGTCACTTCTTCCGATACTCCACAAGCTATTGTCATATAAGACTGAAGTGGACAATTGTTTCACATAATGTAGGCGTAAACGAACACAACGATTGTCTATACATGAACGGCGCATCTGCGTCCCGCTCAACCGGAATTCGTGACCATGTCATCGTGTGTAGGTCGAGTATCTGCCATGGTGTTTTCATATTTTTTAGAGTTGCAGCAAGTCTCACCAAATGGTTTTCGATGGTCTTAAAATACGATTGTTTAGCCAAGCTAAACTGCGGCAGGATATGAACGCAGTGACCGACGACAAAAGCCTAGAAAGACAATTCGGTGCTTGTGGATTTCACCGGAAGAGTGTGGAAGGGGGTAGTTCAATTTTTTTTTCTCGGAAATGATCATCTCGGAAGTTTTTGAACAAAGGCTAATATTATTTGTCCTTTGTTCTAAAATTTCCGAGATGATCATTTCCAAAAAAAAAGTTATGTTTTGAACTACCGCCGTGTAGAAGGGTCTCTATCCACCATCCATCTCCTACCACCAACTCAGCGTTAGACAATCTAACTTATGGAATGAATGAAACATATAAGTTCTTCCGGGAAACTCCACAAATGCCGTCAATCCATAAATATTGAACAAAAGCAAAATGACTCACGCTCCAATAGTATAATTTATCTTGGCCGAAAAGGTTCATTATGGCCTAAAATATGAGCTAAAAAATAGAAATAAAGAAGGAAGAGTTAGCGATTTCTTGTTGCTTTTTTTAAATTTCGTTCATATATTAGAGCCATTTGTTAGTGATCAATATACCTGGTCTGGATGAGAAACCTGCCGATTGCTCCATATCTTGGTTGCTAAGTCTAGCTGGTATAGATATTGCTCGCCATCGTTCTCATCAGTTTCAACCACGCAGAAATATGAAGTTGACTCTGTAATTCGATTATTTGCTGAACAGCCAGTGGCAATTTTATCAAATGATAACAATGATTGGGAATAAACGGTTTAAAACGGGAAGGAAAACCAACCATCCGAGAAGCAGAATGATATTCCGAGTTCCGGCACTTCTCCCGCGCATTCGATCACACTCCATTGACATCTTTGACCATCTGAAATGTATTGAAATATTGGTGCTCCTGCACTTTTCCGGACAATGTGATGAAATAAAATGAGTTTCAGCGATTCCCTAAATAAAAATGTTTCCCACTGGGTTGGCGTTAGGGGATGGAGGAGGTTTTTTTGGGGTTGTCCGGGAAAGTGCAGGAGTGCCGAAATATTCTTCTCTAAACCACAGTTATGCTAGTCCACAGTTATGCTAGTACAGTTATGCGAAATGTTCTACTATTAGGTTGGTGCATAAGTTTCCGCGGATTACCTTTTACCAATTATCTTCTTCTAGGCATGGGCTGGTTAGGTACCCTCTGCGGCATTATTTAGGAGGATGCATGGTCGTAACAATCGCAGCTTTGAACTGGATCGTGATTGTGAAGCGCACGGGAAATATATTTTTATCTAGACGTCCATGCGAAAATTGACGGAAAACTTGATTTTAGGTGTTCTGAATTGTAGCAAACCCTGTTCAAACCAGCGATCCTCTAATCCGGCCAAAATTTGCAGTGATAGAGGAAGAATTTATGGTTCAGATAAACACATGAAATCCAACATTCAAGCTGCCTTTGAAACAGAGGCTTATCTAAAGTATCATTTTGAATGGACTAATTTTCAACATAAATTTCGGAAAATTACAACTCTTAGAAGGATAGGTTCAGGCTCAACGCAAAAATATCGTGAACTGAGTAAGGTAAGTGCTTTGTATTTCAGTATCAATTAGGTACCTAGGTTTGCAGGTTCGAAAATGCGACGACACAAACAAAAATTCATAAAAATTTATAATCTAAAACATTTTTCAGATACCTGTCTTACGTCGCTCTTTAGGAGTAATTCTATCCCCTTGCACACATTAGGTTACCTACTCAATGCACTACCCGTTAGTGCTTTAGTTATGTATTTATCATTGTTCTCAGTGGAGAACTGTGGAGACAAAATGGACACTATATTTTCGAATACGTTCACTTTGGTCTGAAACTGTGGCTTTCTTTCTGATGCGATTGGCCCATAATGAGGTGCGATAGAAAGGTAATCCACTGCTTGATACATCAAGGGTAGGGCGGTTTTGATAGCTCATCTAGAAATGAAAATACAGACAATTATTGACGAGTGTGAAAATCCGCGGAAACTTATGAACCAACCAGATATAAACCACAGTTATGCTAGTTATGCTAACTCTTTTCATTTTCACCCTATTGTCCGGGAAAGTGCAGGAGCGGCCCAGATTTTACAAATAAGATTGTCGAACGCAGGGTGTGGTGGTCGGGCAGGATAGTGGCTGTCACACACCCGGTGAAAGTACCAAAGCTCACCAATGGTGCCTTCCCACAGGATCTGCTCATCATTACTCCACATGTACGGCCTCTCGTTGTGGACCACAATCGATTCGGAGCAAGCGGATAACAGATATCCTTCCTGGAATGATTATATTCCCGCAGACGTTGTTAGCCAAAGTCCTGAGCAGAGAGCGGACAGCAAGGGTAGACTCCCCTCATTCCGCACACTCTCTCTTGACCGGTGAGACAGTGCGTGAAATGAGGAGAGCTTTTGCTTTCCAAACTCAAGTGCTGAATCCAAAGCGAGTTTATCAAAACATATAATCAAGAAATCGCTCACGTGTACTTCTAGTCTTGAAAGTTCGAACGTGTCTGGAATAAGTTCGAATTCGTTTGCAAAACGAGCAAACACTTACTGATATTGATAGCTATCATTGCCCACTTGAAATCATAGGTCTCTAGCAAAACGTACAATTTATCACTGATTAAGAACTGAAAGAAACCATTGAAACTCATAAAATCGAGAAATTAACCTTGTAATCAATATCAAAGTCTTCTTGATCGATCACGACTGGTGGTAGAAAAATCATAGTGATAGGCTGAAATAAATAGCTGACTCATTTGATGTCATTAACAATAAGATAATCATATTGAGTCTTATGTCAAACAGACGAGACTAGACGCGACTGGTTACATGACAAGGAAAATACAAGGAAATGTGCGCTCTACCGCTATTCTGACTCATGCAAGAGCACAATAAGGCAATCGAGAATCGAATCGAGAGCGCGATTGGGAGGGTAGTCTTAGCGCTACATTTCCACATGACTTTGAGCTGCTCGTTTTTTCTGAAGGGTTTGGAAAATCGCGAGCGAGAAAAACATCTAAATGATACAATAATGAACAAGAAACGCAAAAGTTTAACCGAAATCGATGGAAAAAAACACGGAATACACGCAATTCGATGGGTTTCGTCAATTTTTATGTTCTAATCTACCCTTTGCATCAGTTAGATCCCACCATATAATAATAACAAGCACGTAGAGCCGTTTAAAGGCTTAAAATTGCGAAAATTGCGAAGATTACGGGCGAGTGGGGCGTTGGCAAGTTGCCAAATCGACTGCATTACGGTGCTCGCTCTGACAAATCACGAACTGACTTATTTCGCGTTTGAGCGAATTCGTCAACGTTATTTGTTGCTGAATGTTTTTTTTTCATTGTAGTTATAAAAACACTGCGTAGATGTGATAATTGACTCGTAATCAATGAAGTAAATATTTATATAACTTTGGTATCGCTGCAGCGATACAGAAACACACAGTGTATCCGCAATAACACGTTGAACAATTCAATGGAATGTTTCTGTCGATGTCAAGTGAAAATCCAATGAATGATATGTTGAAAACGCTTTCATAACTATTCCACGCTACTCCGCACGACTCTTTTTGGACGGAACTTCGTCATCCTCATCATCTTCGTCATTTTCCCCGTCCTTTACGTTCGGATCTTGCTCTTCTCGCGGTAAAATCCGTCTCTCGACCAGGTCTCTGCTGAAATACAGCCTCTTCAGTAACTTCATGAGTTCCATACGAATTTTCTCGCATGCAATTGAGCTCTCTGACGAAAACTCCCGAGAAAACTCACAGAATATTAGTGGGCAAGTTCCTGCGAGCCAGTTTCACTCGTTGAGGATCATTTGCCAAGGCGACTGCTGCACGATCGAGCAGAGTCGGTTCTGGAATAATTAGGAAAAGAAATCTGTTTTTTATTCATTAAACTCATTTGTTTGCAATCAAATACAAGTCACACAAAGGTTTCTTTCCCGTAAACATTGAAAAAGTACGCGTAGAAAAGCACTTACCCCTACACGTTAAACAAATCTGAGTACAAACATAGCAAGTGAACACATAATCGAAACAATATGATCCGAGCATTCGGGCTTCTACAGGGTCTCCCAATCCCCCTATGGTGACAAGCACTTTATTGAATATCTCGCGAACCGTTCTGGGCTACATGCCTCAGTCTCTACTGTACACTACTGAGTATCCGTGCTGTAAACTGTGAGAATCTGGTCAACATCAATGAATGTTGACTGATAACGCCGAATCAATTTCGATTTTTAAAAAAATCACGAAGCGCCGCGAGTCATAGTAGTGGATTTTCTTAATTTGTAGGTTAAGAGACTGTCTCCGTAAAAATTTATCATTTCGCCACTTTTCCGGACATCCTTCCAGGATATTCGATTCAGACCTCCACACTAACGCCACAGGAAGCTGTTTGGCCCTTGTCCACGAAACCGGCCAATTTGACCTTTCGTACTCCTAACGTGGCGCGCCAGGTTCGCGCGAAGTTCAAAAATTCGATTTTCATATCTTCTCAGCCGTTCGAGCTAGACTCAAAATTCTTTTTGCTTTGTGTTAGTGAGCTCAAATGACCAAACTTTTATCAGAAAATTTCTTCGATCTTCAATTTCTCAGGTGATTTTGAGTGTTCAAAATCAAGTTTTTGATCACTATTGCACGCTTACCGGCATTAGCGGAGGGTGAAACTTGGTACACAGTGTACTACCGATGCCTAAGAACATGTTTCACAACATTTGAAAGAAATCGGTTTTACTCCTTCTGGGACTTTTGTTTCCAGAAGTTGATGTACTGCCCAACTCGAAAAATTGAAAAGACATCCCTAACCTAACCTATACTCCTATGAGAACAGGTAGCACCTATAAGCGGTAACTTCGAAGTTTGGCAACGATTGAAGCACTTTGGATATTTTTCCGGAGGCGACTTTGTCGTTGAGAACCATGACCCGGGGTTCATGGGTGCACCTTGCACCTTGGAGCCATGAACCCCGGGTCATGGTCCAAAATCGAGTTGGTGGGGATCCTAAAGTAACATACCTCTTTGCATACTCCAGCACAGCACATGCTACCGTAGCCCGGTATACCGCGCTCTGTTCAATCGCGAACTGACTTTTATTCAAAAATGTGTTGCAACGACTCTTCGGAGAGTTTTCACCTACAACGTTTCGAGGAAAAATATGGAAACAAACAATAATATTCGACTGGCTCGCAAGCTAGCCTACAAAAACTGAGAGAGCGAATCCGACGCTGATCTGATACCAAAAGCCAGCCAATTCGATTGAAATTTTATTTTCGAAGAAAAGTCAGTTCGTGATTGAACTGAGCACGGTATAGTGGGCTACGGTAGTATGTGTGGCTCTGTAGTATGCAATGAGGTATGTTACGTCGGGGTCCCCACCAACTCGTTTTGGACCATGACCCGGGGTTCATGGTTGCGAGGTGCAGAGTGCACCCATGACCCCCGGGTCATGGTCTTAGAATCCAAAGTCGCCTCCGGAAAAATATCCAAAGTGCTTCAATCTCCCCAAAACTTC
>LS489039.1:430535-446624 GCA_900490845.1 Pristionchus japonicus | reverse complement strand
TTGTATAAAAGTGGGGGAAAGCTCTCCTTCCGATTTTTGAGTAACGCAGTATGCCAACTTCAGGAAACAAAAATCCCAGAAGGAGTAAAACCGATTTCTTTCAAATGTGGTCAACTATGTTCGTAGGCATCAGTAGTACACTGTGTACCATGTTTCACTCTCCGCTAATGCCGGTAAGCGTGCAATAGTGATCAAAAACTTGATTTTGAGCACTCAAAATCACCTGAGGAATTGAAGATCGAAGGAATTTTCTGATAAAAGTTTGGTCATTTGAGCTCACTAACACAAAGCAAAAAGAATTTTGAGTCTAGCTCGAACGGCTGAGAAGATATGAAAATCGAATTTTTGAACTTCGCGCGAACCTGGCGCGCCACGTTAGGAGTACGAGAGGCCAAATTGGCCGGTTTCGTGGAGAAGGACCAAACACCTTCCTGTGGCGATAGTATGGAGGACTGAATCGAATATCCTGGAAGGATGTCCGCCCGATGCTAAATTTTTACGGAGACAGTCTCTTAATTGGAAATCGTGAATTACATTTGAACTTCTCAATAACTAGCACAACCACAGGCCTTAGGTCCACTTGGGTATTGGTTTCCGATGCAGAGGGAAATAGCTCATTGAAATCAATCATAGTTGCGGAAAAATCAAATCCAAAAATAATCAAAATCTCGGAACTCAAGTTCAATGAGACTCTAATTCAATGTAAACTCATGTGGCGTGAAGTACCGTTAAAAGATAATTTTTGAGAATGTTACTTTGAAGCTACAGTGAGTTTGAACACCTGATACATGAGACATGATTTTGATCAAAATAGGCCAAATTCCGGCCTTTGGAAATTTCTCCTGAGTTCAAAAGAGCTGTCATGGCAGACTTCTCTGCATAATTGAACTGCACTATTAAGGGAAAATAGGAGATTTGTTCCATCGCAATCCGTGTTGCTATGTGACATCATAATATGAAAATAAAAAAATAGCTAGCCGTTATTAAGAGTTTTTTTCAAAAATTGTCCTGAAGTATTATTAGGTTGATGCGTAAATTTCTTTCTTTTTCTTTTCTTCAATTTCTTCTCTCCTGTTCTACTCGTTTCAAAATCTTCTACAGCATCTTTTAGGAGTATGGTGTGGGATCACAGTCGTATATTGGTATCGAATCACGATTGCACAAAACATGAGAAAATCAATTTAGAGTGTGAAGAGAGAAAAATAATAAATTATTTGCACTTTGGCAGACTCTCGTTCGAGACCTTCTGTAGAAACACCCGAAGTCCTAAAAATAAGCCCGTTCAGGATGTGATAGGGGACCACTAACTTGATCGATTAATCACAAAAGATCCGATTCCCATCCACTGCGGGAGGCAGGGAAATGACGGATTGTACTTTTTCGATGGTCAAATTTCGACCTAGACCTTTAAAAAAATTCAGTTCTCGGTAGGGTAAACGTATCATCTTCTAACTAAAAACTGAAACTTGGCTTTCAAGCAACTTCAAATTATTGGATTGGTGGTTTTGCCAGCTCCGTCGCAACTAGTTTCTGAGAGCATAAAATGATTTGGCAAAATTTTCGGAAACATATTGAATTTGAATTTGGAGGTTGTCTGGGCGAGTAATTTGTGCGAAAAACAAAATTCTACGTATAAACAGTTGTCCATTGGTTATGCTCTGCAACCGTAGTTTGGACATGGCTGTAACTCACTTACCCGCGGAATGGAGATTGCATGAATTATCAGTGTGCGCAGCGGCTACCCTAACTTTGGGAGCACACTGCTCCCCTCTTAATGATCAGACTGACTTTTGGAAACGTGCGCTGTAAAGAGCATCCAAGTCCTCACAGATGACGAAAAACCATTAGTAATTTGGATCCATGTGAACAAAGTTGTTACCGAACTCCCAAAGTTTCAAAAAAAAAGAATCATACGCATCAACCAGATAACTGAATTTAAAATTGAATTGCTAAGGCAATTGGGCCTGTTGATGCATGCACTACCAGGAAAAAATATTATCAATACTACACCGCTGTTAGTTGGCCTACATTAATTTCGAGAATGGAGTGTATGAATCCGGGGATCGGACCACCTTCGCAACATTTATGAGTTCAAGCAAATCATAACTCTCGAACGAAAGGGGTAAGAACTCTAACTTTCATAGCATAAGTATCACTATTCCTGAGATTATCACTATTACATATGAGAGGAATTAGGGACTGATTGTTCAACGGAGCACATGACACGATAAATTTGGGACACGCTGTACTCCACACGATCTCGTCTTCCCCTTTTGAACGGAACTTCCTCTTCCTCTTCCTCTTCATCTCTCTCCTCCTCCTCTCCCTCCTGCTCATTCTGCACTGGCTCCTCTCGCGGAAAAATTCTTCTATCGACCAAGTCTTTCCTGAAATACTGCTGCTTCAGTAATTTCTACTTCACAGCAGTCTCACGGAAACCAGGACAGAAAAAAAAACCAACAGAATATTAGCGGGCAAGTTCCTGCGAGCCACCTCCACTCTTTGAGGATCCTTCGACAAGGCCACTGCGGCACGCTCGAGTAAAGTAGGTTCTGCAAGAATTGCGACTACTACTTAGTTTAGGGAATCGCTGAAAGCCATTTCATTTCCGCCATATTGTCCGGAAAGGTGCTGGAGCGCCGGAACATCGAATGACTAACGCACCGAACTCGAGAACGAAGACGATTTTCTCGAGGTCATCCTCAACTTCGGTACCGGATGCGAACTGATTCCAGGAAGTGAGAAACAGCACTCGCGATCCCACGACCAAAGGCTGGCACATGTTGTAGCACGATCTGGCGTCCACATTCAGTGTGGCAATCTGAACGTTATGTTTCAGGAAATAACTATATCATTAAATATCTTATTGTGTATTTGTAAAGGAAGTGCTCCGCTGCGAAAGGAAGAAGCGCTAGACATATCTATATTAGGCCTGGCAAGTGATGGATCCGAATGCACTCTTCATTTCATTTCTCACAGGCGCGCGCGGTCGCCATTCTCAAGAGAATAGCGAGCCGGTCTCCCCTTAAAGAGGAATAAGTGAGAGAATTGAGGGGTTTCGCCAAATTATTCCATCTCTTCATGAAGAGAGAACGCGGAAGCGTCGCTATTATTGAAGGGGGGAATGAGATGGGAAAAAATCATCTCTTCATTTGTCAAAACTTCCTTCACTTTCCAGCCCTAATCTATATCATCTGCCAACACTACTGTTTTACATCTACCCTTCAAAACAGTTCCGTTTTCGCCTGTGCCATTATTATATTTACGCAAAGTATTGATATTATCAACAATCTCACCGCGATCCATGTTCCAGTCGCTGTACTGAATCGGTACAGGGATATCTTGCCCTCTTCACCTCTTCCGATACTCCACAAGCTATTTTCATATAAGACTGAAGTGGACAATTGTTTCACATAATATAGGCGTAAACGAACACAACGATTGTCTATACATGAACGGCGCATCTGCGTCCCGCTCAACCGGAATTCGTGACCATGTCATCGTGTGCAGGTCGAGTATCTGTCATGGTGTTTTCATTTTTTTTTTTCGAGTTGCAGCAAGTCTCACCAAGTGGTTCTCGATGGTCTTAAAATACGATCGTTTAGCCAAGCTAAACTGCAGCAGGAAATGAACGCAGTGACCGACGACAAAAGTCTAGAAAGATCATTCGGTACTTGTGGAGTTCACCGAAAGAGTGTGGAAGGGGGTAGCTCAATATATAGCTTTTTTATCAGAAATGATCATCTCGGAAGTTTTTGAGCAAAGGCGAATCCTATTTGCTCTTCGTTCTAAAACTTCCGAGATGATCATTTCTGAGAAAAAAGTTGTATGGTGAACTGCCACCGTGTGGAAGGGTCACTATCTACCATCCATCTCCTACCACCAACTCAGCGGTGGACAATCTAATTTATGAAAAGAGTGAAACATATAAGCTCTTCCGGGAATCTACACAAATGCCGTCAATCCATAAATATTGAACAAAAGCAAAATGACTCACGCTCCAATACGGGGGGCGTAATGGATCTTGGCGGAAAAGGTTCATTATGGCCTAAAATATGAGCTAAAAAATAGAAATAAAGAAGGAAGAGTTAGCGATTTCTTGTTGCTTTTTTTAAATTTCGTTCATATATTAGAGCCATTTGTTAGTGATCTTTGTTAGTGATCAATGTACCTGTTCGGGATGAGAAATCTGTCGATTGCTCCATATCTTGGTTGCTAAGTCTAGCTGGTACAGATATTGCTCGCCAGTGTTCTGATCAGGTTCAACCACGCAGAAATATGGAGTTGACTCTGTAATTTGATTATTTGCTGAACAGCCAGTGGCAATTTTATCAAATGATAACAATGATTGGGAATAAACGGTTTAAAACGGGAAGGAAAACCAACCATCCGTGAAGCAGAATGGTATTCCGAGTTCCGGCACTTCTCCCGTGCACTCGATCACATTCCATTGGCATCTTTGACCATCTGAAATGTATTGAAATATTGGCGCTCCTGCACTTTTCCGGACAATGTGATGACAATGAAATGAGTTTCAACGATTCCCTAAATAAAAATGTTTCCCGCCGGGTTGGCGTTAGGGGATGGAGGAGGTTATGGGGATATTTGGGGTTGTCCGGGAGAGTGAAGGAATGCCGAAATATTCTACTATAAACTACAGTTATGCTAGTGGTATTCTCCGGCGTGCGGCCTTGAACTAGGGTTGCAGGTTCGGTATCGATATTACCGCTCACTCTCGCGCCAGTTAGAGACACGAAATAGCATGCAAATGTGAGATAGTCACACGCGGTTTCACCGCAAATTGCGGCATTACTAATCCCGATCCTGCAAGTCTAGCTTCAACTTAAACGCATGCTAACCCACCGGCACTTGTGGAGTTTCCCGGAACAATCGATAGGCTTTCCTCATTCGGCTCTACTGCACGTTCCCGGACAACTCAAATTACAACAAAATATATCCTCCATTCCCGATCACCAACCCAGCGGGAAGCAATTTTATTTAGGGAATCGCTGAAACTCGTTTAATTTTCACCCTATTGTCCGGGAAAGTGCAGGAGCGGCCCAGATTTTACAAATAAGATTGTCGAACGCAGGGTGTGGTGGTCGGGCAGGATAGTGGCTGTCACACACCCGGTGAAAGTACCAAAGCTCACCAATGGTGCCTTCCCACAGGATCTGCTCATCATTACTCCACATGTACGGCCTCTCGTTGTGGACCACAATCGATTCGGAGCAAGCGGATAACAGATATCCTTCCTGGAATGATTATATTCCCGCAGACGTTGTTAGCCAAAGTCCTGAGCAGAGAGCGGACAGCAAGGGTAGACTCCCCTCATTCCGCACACTCTCTCTTGACCGGTGAGAGAGTGCGTGAAATGAGGAGAGCTTTTGCTTTCCAAACTCAAGTGCTGAATCCAAAGCGAGTTTATCAAAACATATAATCAAGAAATCGCTCACGTGGACTTCTAGTCTTGAAAATTCGAAAGTGTCTGGAATCAGTTCAAATTTGTTTGCAAAACGAGCAAACACTTACTGATGTTGATGGCTATCATTGCCCACTTGAAATCATAGGTCTCTAGCAAAACGTACAATTTATCACCGATTAAGAACTGAAAGAAACCATTGAAAACTCATAAAATCGAGGAATTAACCTTGTAATCAATATCAAAGTCTTCTTGATCGATCACGACTGGTGGTAGAAAAATCATAGTGATAGGCTAAAATAAATAGCTGACTCATTTTATTTCATTAACAATAAGATAATCATATTGAGTCGTATGTCAAACAGACGAGCCGAGACGCGGTCGGTTGCATGACAAGGAAAATACAAGGAATTGTGCGCTTTTCTGACGCATGCAGGAGCACAATAAGGCATACTTGTATGCGATTCTGAGGGTTGTCTTAGCGCTACATTTCCACACGGCTTTGAACTGTTCGTTTGTTCAGAAGAGTTTGGAACATCGCGAGAGAGAAAACATCGAAATGAGACAATAAAGAACTAGAAATGCTAAAGTTAAATCGAAATCGAACGAAATCCGGTGAAATTGCGGCCAAATACGCGCTATTGGATAGGTTTCGTTAACGTATCTGTTCTAATCCACCCTTTGCATCGGTTAGATCCCACAGTATAATAATAACAAGCAGGTAGAGACGTTTATTCTTAATATTGCGAAAATAGTGACGAGAAGGGAGTTGGCAAGTTGCCAAATCGACTGCATTACGGTGCTCGCTCTGACGAATCACAAACTGATTTATTTCACGTTTGAGCGAATTCGTCAACGTAGTTTGTTGCAAAATATTTTTTTTTATTCTCAGTTCTAAAAATATTGAGCTGATGTTATAATTGACTCGTAATTAATGAGGTAGTTAATTATTTATTAAACTTTGGTATCGCTTCATCGATACAGAAAGAAACACACACGTTCTATCCGCAATAACACGTTGAACAATTCAATGGAAGAACGACGTGTAGTGAAAATCCAATGAATGATATGCTGAAAACGCGGTCATCCCTACTTCACGCTACTCCGCACGACTCCTCTTGAACGGAACTTCGTCATCCTCATGCTTTCCCTCGTGGTCATCCTCTACGTTCTGATCTTGCACTTCTCGAGGAAAAATCCGTCTCTCGACCAGATCTCTTCTGAAATATCGTATTTGGTAACTAGATCATCGTGATTACTTCAACGAGAGGCCTGATTTTCCCTGTTCCACGCACAGATCGCGTGAAATAGAGTCTTCATTTCCCATGTTCTCTCACCGGTCAATAAGGAGTGTGTGGAATGAAGAGACTGCGACTCGTTTATCGTGGAAGTGTCTAGTTTTTTTATCTAGTGTGAAATGAACAGACAAAACGTCAAAATCTCACAGAATATTAGCGGGCAAGTTCCTGCGAGCCAGTTCCACTCGATGAGGATCCTTCGACAAGGCGACTGCTGCACGATCGAGCAGAGTTGGTTCTGCAAGAACTGCGATCTTTACAAAACTTACGATCCTTGATAAAGTGATGGTTTGTCTCAACGTTAGCAAAAATCTTCAGTTGCATTCAATTATTACAATCTAGTATGGTTTCATACTAATAAATAGGTAGAAAGTAATATCAGGTGTTTGGAAGAAGGAGAAATACTGTGAGAATCCAAGCCGTAGCAAACGGAGCCGTCAAAAGCCTGGCGATAGGGTGGAAGCGAACGAAACTATCGGAACTCTATATTTTGTAACGCTGTGCAGAGCCTGGAGCCGAGCCTTCAAAGGCCTATTTCAATGGGCTCGGCGCGTCGTTACAACTTTAATTGTTCCGAAAGTGTCATTCGCTTCCACCCTATCGCCAGGCTTTTTGACGGTACCGTCTGCAACGGCTTCGATTCTCGTAGAGAGGAACTCACCGATCTCTAGCACGTAGACCAGCTTTTGTTGAATGATTGATCCATCGATTTTTCTTGCCGCGCAAGGTGACAGGAATATTACTCGAGATCCTGCGATAATTGGTTCTCGAAGTTGTGAGCAGGCTTTGTAGTCGAGGTTCATCACAGCTATCTGTAATTTAGGACCCGATTTAAGAATACCCGGAATATATTTTAGAAAAACTATTTTTAAATTTTCTATTTCAAAGATTAAAAAATCACTTCAATCCACTTTCCCTTCTCTGCATCGAGTCGGAATAGGAGTATCTTGGCCTCGGCATCCGAACGCTTTCCGAGACTCCACAAACACTTGTCATACGAGACTGCAAACGATCGTTTTTCTTACGAAACATCGGGAAAACGAACACAGCGCGTGTCGGTAGTGAAGAGTGGGATCTTCCGTATCCTCAACACGAGACCATTCGAGCAAGTTCAGATCGAGAATCTGAAATATTCCTATGAAGTTTTTTGGCACTATATCGGATGAGAACTTGAGCAGGGTTAGGTCCAGTATCTGACATGTCCAATCAAGTTTATGGCGCTAGATCTGATGAAAACATTCTTAGCAAAATGGTGCAAAACGGTGGTTAAGGCGCGTGTGCGAACATTCGGATGAAACCCTACTGGCTGAGCACCTGTTGAGGGCGTGGGAACACCTCCTATGTAACGAACGGAAAATGTAAATGGTTCGCATCTAGTAGGTTCCGAATGTTCTCATCCGACGTAGTGCCAGTTTTTAAAAAAGCGAGTCTCACCAAATGATTCTCGATCCTAATGTCCGAGCGCTCTGCTTTGCTGATCGCAGGAAGGAAATGGACGCACTGTCCGACGATCCAGGACTGGAAAATACGTTTATTTTAAATTATTAACAAACAATTAATAATTATAAATTTAGCTAACATCCCAGTGCGCATTTCGTAGTGGTCGCTTGTCGAAAACGTCGGCAATTGTCTAAAAAGTAAATTGGTTCACAAGTTTTGTCGAGCGGCTCACCTGGTCTGGATCAGAAATTTGTCGCCTGTTCCAAATCTTCGTTTCCAAATCCAATCGATACAGATGTAGATCAGAATCGTGCGAATCAATCACGCAGTAATAAGATGTTGAGTCTGAAAGTGAATCTTTTTTCATTCTGCCTCTGATCGGACCAAATTTCCAATAAGGGGGAAAAGGACGCAAAAAAAGCATGGAACTGAACCAAGTAATCTGAGTGAAACCAACCGTCCTTGTAGCCGAATGATATTCCGATATTCGGCACTTCTCCTGTGCATGGGATCTCATTCCATTGAAATCCTACGGCGTCTGAATTGTCTAATTTTTTCGCATGATGCACTTCAGGATAATATTCGAAGTCGAAGTCGAATTGCGTGCGCAAGGGCTCGAAAACGTCAAATTCGA
Organism: Pristionchus japonicus; assembly: GCA_900490845.1. NCBI lineage: Eukaryota > Metazoa > Nematoda > Chromadorea > Rhabditida > Neodiplogasteridae > Pristionchus > Pristionchus japonicus. Next base: position 437,830 of record LS489039.1, on the reverse strand, counting down.
ACTCGCAACCATATCCAAGCGCGAACCTACCACTTGTGCCTTCATACAATCTCTGCTCATCATAATTCCACATGTACGCCCTCTCTTTATGGACCACAACCAGCTCGTAGAAATCGAACAACGGATATCCGTCCTAGAATAACAATTTGTTATTGTTGTTTTCCTTGTGTTGTTGTTGTTGTTGTTGTTGTTTTGCCAATTTGAATAAGATAGTTAGTGCTCACCTCGACATGCGCTACTTCTACTGTGGCCAGGTCGAATGTTCCTGGAATTATGTGAATTTCTTAGCATAAAAAGCATTGAAAAAACGGATCTTTCCTGTTTTTTGGCCCACACTGTACCGCTTCAACCACATTTAAGGGGTTGGAATGATATTGGTAGGGAGGGAAAACTCTCTAGGAATAGGTGGCGCCAAAAACAGGAAAGTGTCAATAAAACTCACGTGTACTCATGGCCTTCATTTCCCAATCCTCATCACCGTCATTCAGGAAATACAGGTTATCGCCGATCAAGAACTGAAAGGTGCTATTGAAAGAAAGAGAAAGCATGAAATCTAACCTTGAAATCCGTTTCGAATTCCACTCGAGAGATCTCAACACTCGGCAGGAAGATCATAGAGATGCTTCAGTCTGGAAACCGGCTGACGTTTCCAAACAATCACGATATTTGAAAAACAAGCAACAAACTAGAGAGGTGCACGCGAGGAGTGTTGCAAAATTGCATCAAGGTGAGAGGCAAACAGCAATCAAACGAAAAGCGATAACGGCTTTGAGTGAGTCACACAGGCGAGCCGAGACGCGGCTGGTTCATGATAGGAACGATACAGAGAACTAAGCGCGTTTCTGACCTGCACAAGAACTTAGCAAATGAAGGGTTATTTGATTAGAAATTGCGAAGGGTGAGGGATAACCCCAAGGTCGTTCTAGCTGCCAGCTGTTCTAGCAGTGTCCTCTCGCTCCTCCCCTCTGGTGTGGCCTCTTTCCTGGAGTTTTTGCTAGATGTCAGTTTGAGAAGGGCGAGAAAATGCTTTTTGGGGCACTGATGGGAAGAAACGAATCGACAATGAGCGAGAAAAGTGCGAGTTTCTTTGAAATTACAAGAGAATCATCGAAAACGCGGCGAAACATGCGCAATAGATCAGGTTTCGCAGCTTTTATCAGTTAAAACTCGTCCTTGCATCGAATAGATGCCACAGCAAGACAACAAGAAGCGAAAACAGGAGGTAAAAGAGTTTAGCAATCAGAAACGGCTTGGAACAGTTCGAGTGAAGAGTTGGCTAGTTGCCAAATCGGGTGCATTACTGTGGTTGCTCAGGCGAATCACGGACTGTCTTTTTTCATGCACGAATGAGTTCGCCCTCGCTATTAGTCGAATTTTCGAACAAATAAACTAACAAAAATTGCGTGATCATTTAGCCTTCTTTACAACGAGATATTTTTTATATTGTATATCAACCAAATTAGTTGAGCAATTAGCAAATGCAGAGAATATGTTTTCAAACGTGAACAAGGATGCTGAGAACGTGCTTAGAAATAGTAGAGCTCTACTCCAAACGATTCCTCTTCTGTGGAACTTCACTCGCATCTTCCTCGTCCTCAACCTTCTCTTTTACCTTCTCATCTTCCACCTTATCAATCAAACTGTCCGACAGGAAACCTCTCTCGATCAGTCGTTCCCTGAAATTGGTGAAGGTATCCCGTACTCAAGGCACTAGAGTCCTGTGAGAAATGAGTATCATTCTAATTTCCCGCAGGACATATCAGAGAGAATAGCTCACACGATGCTCTCGGGAATAAGTCGCCTGATTTGTTTCGATCTCAGAGGGTCCTTAGACAACGCAACTGCTGCGAGGTTGAAAAGAGAAGGACCTGAGAAGGTACTTCGTCGAAATATCTTAGTTCAATAAATAGCTTAACAGACGATAAAAATGAAAGAAAACTCACTGAAATCAAGAGTCTGCACAATCGTTCTGAAAAAAATTGCAGTTGAACATGATTTAAATTATGATCATACGTATAGCCTGTCGTTGATGAACCATCCGACACAATGAACAATACTCGAGTTCCCACTGTGTTATGATCGGCATCGTAATAGTGCAATTCTCCGGGTGCCTTAGCCTATAAGAATAATTGCAACCCTGAACATTCACTCATTTTTTATGAAATTTTTTATAAAATAATGTATAAATATATATACATCCAGAAAGAGCATATACGAATCCTAGCAAGAGCTGGTCATTTACCTCAATCCAATCCATGGAATCCAGGATGAATCGGAAAAGAACCCAATCGTAAACCTCACTGCTCGAGTAACAATACATCCACAGACAATCGTTGTAGACAACTGACATGTTTAATATCGTACAATTAGGCGAACGGTGAGAACGTGAAATTGTTGTTGAAAACTTGCATGGTTTTCCATCGTATTTTCGTGTGCCAACACTTTCTATTATCTCTCCGGGCTTCAGATTCCATTCAAGGCGGGATAGGTCCAGTATCTGTGAAGGAGAGCTGCTTCTTTTGAATACACTTCGAGCCCTGTAACCTTACCAAATGCCCTTTGAGTTTAGCTGTTGATTCTGATCGGAACTGGAAAGTAGTTCTTATCGGGAAAACATGAACACTTTGGCCGACGACCATGACCTGAAAAAGTTATCTTCTCGAAGAATATAAAGTCAGAATAATTAAAGTTGTAAACGAATTAAAGAGAATCGACTCACTCTGCAGCGTCGTAGAGTTTTGTTGATTGCTTCAGTAACACCCTACAATTATAGGTATTATAATAATGAATATTGGAGCGTTACAAGTTTTATGCCAAGTTTCCTCAAAATGATGTTTCCAAAGCCGTATTTTTATACCCATAAATGCACAATAGAGGGAAGAAGAATTATACTGAATTAAAAAAATTAAAAACTTTTAAATGTGTTTATGTTTTCAAAATTGAATCTTTTCAATGTGTTTTTTAATGCACAAAGAGAATCTTCGTGTACCAAGTTCCTTAAGCAATACCTGGTCCGGGACATGTATCTCCGGGCTGTCCCAGGAGAAAGAAACCAAGTTCAATCGATGCAATGAGCATTTCTTCTCATTATTTGTGAGTACGCAGAAATACGGCGTTGTACCTATTTTTTTAATATTTTACGGCCATTAGATGTGATTCGTTGTAAAGTGAGTTCAACAATTTTTTTATAAAAATCTGCCTTCTGTGTATCCGAAATCATCTCCAACTTCCTGGGGAGGGTCTCCCGTCGTTGAAAGAATCTTCCAAACAAATGATCCGAATTCTTAAAAAAATGCTTTCGATTTAGAGCAGTGGTAAGGGAAACAAGCCTGGTGTTCCTTCGTACAAGATATTATGAGCGCCCCAAACGAACGCTTTCCCATTGTGCACTATGATGGTTTCGTAGAAGAGGTCGAGAGTCCCCGGTAACAGCTTCAATGAAAACAATAAGCTCCATTATCTCAAAACAACTCACTGTTTCGTGAACATAAACTTTTAATTTAAACATAAGAATCGCAATGTACACTTTTTTAATTCAGAAGAAGAAGATAAAAATTAGAAAAATACTAATGTAAAAAAAATCAGTTTGTCGCTCACTTCCAAGTTTGCATTGACCATGGACATTTTGTACGTATCTTAAAGGACTCATTAGTTCGAATTCTAATGATGATATGCGAAATGGACTAATAAACAAAACTCACTCGTATTAACGACTCTCATTTCCATAACATTGCCATCACCGTAGGTGATGAAATACCAATTTTCATCAATAATAAACTGAAACAAGCTCAGTATAATTGAGAACATTAAACGAAAAATTTTTTTTTAAACTTACGTTGAAAGCTTCGGGAAAATTTCCACTGCATATTTCAATTTTCGGTAACAGGATCATTTAAAATATCTGTGAATAATACATTTAGTTCGATCGAAAGATGAGATCTTCAGTGGAATAGCAATAAATGTGACATATGAGAATAAAGAATCGTCAAGGGGATCAAGAACGATAGAAATGAGAGATAATCAAATCTGATCAGCAACAGCTTATTCAACGAGAAGACAGTGATTTGGTTAAATGGTTTATGTTCAGAGCGAAAAAAATTGATAGATAATGTCGGATGTGCAGAGTCTTCACTGAATTCGTCGTCTCTTGGAGAGAACGTCCTCATCGATCAGGACATCTTCATCATCATCAACCTCAACCTTCTCCTCTTCAGCGACTTCATCATCATCAATAGCTTGATCGTCATCCACTTCCTCTTCATCAATGGCATTATCATTTCCATCACGTTCTTCATCCTCCTCTTCCTCTTCATCATTGTTGTCCGCAGAATCATATTGCTCATCTTCCTCATCATCCTCTTCTCCTTCATTATCATCACCCTCTTCCTCCTCCTCATCACCGCTGTGCTCGACCGGATTCGAGTCTCGCTCCAGAAATTTATCGTCATCATCAGAGTCCTCTTGATTCTCAGGTGCAGCGTGTAGAATTCTCCGTTCGATCAGGTCGTCCCTGCAAACTTTCCGTAAGTATTGCGCCTAATATTCCTCGTTCAACGTTATTACTTGATTCTATTCGGTTGGTTTCCTATCAATCAAGCCATCCCTGCAATAGCTGTTTACGATGTACTTTGGTTCAAAAAAGCTATTGAAAGTACCAACTTGATTTTGCCCGGAAGGATTGCGAGGGCATCTTTAGCTGTTTGAGGATCACTCGACACGATTACTGCTACTCTGTCGTACAGAGTTGGTTCTGTGAGATTTTATTAAGTGGAGTGCAGGACTCAAATTTCCAGATCCTTTGTTTTGAAACAAATTCAATTAGAAAACTCACCAAGTTCGAGAACGGAGACAACCTTTCGTTGCTTTCTGGAAAAAATGAATATTATTTTAACAAAACGACGCAAAGTACTCAGGGCTTGCGTCGAATGTACGCATAAGACAAGAAGAAAAACGAAAAAACGCACCTTTCAGGCAGGCTCAGAGTGCATTTCATGAAGATGACTCGATTGTCAATATTGACAGGCTTGGATCGATGGATGAAGCGGTGATTTTCATCGGCGATCACTGCTTTCTGTAACGTCATTCTTGTTTTAAAAAAAAGCTGCAGTTCAAAAATCTTGCAATAAAAGCTCACTCTGGCCCATCTTCTTTCGTCCAGTTCGTAACGATACAAAACCGCTTTGTGTTTCGAATCGGGATGATCAGTCATCATCCACATAGCGTGGTCGTGCGAAACTGAAACGAGGAGGCTATTTCTAATCTCGATTACTACTCACAGATAGTCGAATCCCAAGGCTTCGGAAGACCTTCTTGCTCAGTGTAAGCTAGGTCTCTCGTGAACGCGAGAGATGATAGATCGAGCATCTTAATCGATCAATTTTCATCAAAATGAAGCAAACAGTTGAGCGAAAAGAATTGAACGAAATCATTGAACTTCGTTTTCAGTGCCCTTTCTTATTTTCAATTTTCCTTAACGGAGCTTACCAGGTGGCCCGATCTTTTAATATAATAGTTCGATTTTACTAGCTTCCTGTCGTAAATTGTGAAAAAGTGAACCGTATTGTCTATCACAAATACCTGAATTTAGATGTATCCGATATTTATGAAATGGAGTATTTACACTAGGGTTGCAGGAACGGGATCGGGATTCCCGCAAGAGACTCGCTTACCTGACCTATCAATCCCGCAAAGATGCGGGATTCCCGCACGTCATTTGCATATCGCGATTCTCACGCGGGATTGAAAGCGGGATAGGTCAGGGAAGCGAGTCTCTTGCGGGAATCCCGATTACGATCCCGATACGGCAACCCTAGTTTACACTCACTTCATAATATAATACAAACAATTTGTATTTCTTCACATGATCTTCTGAGTCCTGGAGTGAAGAAGGATTAGCTATGTTTCATGAAATTCGTGGCACTAAAATATTTCCACACATTTTAGTGGTCGGGTTTAGATGGAGGTTAGAAACTCTTCCGGAGAACCAAAGAAGTACCAAGTTCATTTGCAATGCCCACCTTATCGAAGCTAACTACGTCCCTTGTCCAAGTCAAATTGGTTGTATCCTTCAAGTTCAAGCGATATAGAAAGTAGGTGTTCAACTGCCTGTCCAAATCGACTATGCAGAAATATGAATTCTCTCCTAGAAAATTTTGTATTTTTAACTGAATAACTGATAAAACTAACCACTAGTGTAGGAAAAAGAAGACCCGTTATACTTTTTAAAAACTTCCCTCGTCGTAAGTTTCGAATAACGCACTTTGCCATGCTCTAGAAAGGTATTCACGGTAATTATTATTTATGCGAAATGCAGCCGTAAATTTATTTAGAAAAAATGATACTCACCTAATTTGCCTTCAAATAATATTCTATCCTCATCAAACCAGATATATACTTTATTATTACATACTAGAGCAATATCATACTCGATGAAATAAAATGGAAATTCTGAATCCTGAAAAAAATCTAAAATGATCATTATTGTTATCAAGAGCGTTCTCATTCAGAAAAAAAGGATGTTTGAGTGGTCAACAAATGTTAAAATATACCGAAAACAGTCTTTGAATAAAAACACTCAAACGTAAACGCGTACTCACTTCACTCAATTCGAACTGCACATTAGACACTTTAAAAGTCTCTGAAATAGTAGAAATTCCGCTGAAAACCCACTGTCCCAACTCACTTGTATCAACTGCTTTCATAATCAATTCGAAACGTCCATAACGGTCCACACCCCGGTCCAGAGTGTAATACGTGTTGTCCAAGACAAACTGAAACACACATATTCCAATATTTGAGCAATCGTTGGCAATCGATTGAGTAAATTCAAACATAATTCAAAAGTAAAATTACGGGCTCTGTCGGGATTATGAGGTCCCATGGGAATTGTAAGGTCCCAACAGAATTGTGAGGTCCCATCAGAATTGTAAGGTCCCAACAGAATTGTGAGGTCCCATCAGAATTGTGAGGTCCCAAGAATTTAAGCCTTCTTGTGACCTTACAATTCCCACTGGGAGCCTTTGAATCGTCTCGGGACCTCACAATTCCCACGAGGGCCTATGAGGAAGATCTACAATTCATGCATAGGTAAATCTGCATAGGTAAATCTCACAATTCCCATGCCGTAGAAGCTGTGCTTAGGTAAGTGCGCAGGGGAGGCAGTTTTCCCAACAGATTGATTCCCCACCTGTCATCCATTTATTTTTAGTCATCTCAGCAACGATAGATCAAAGATCAAAAAACAAACATCAAAGAACAAAGGTGCTTATTGTAAACGAGAGATGCCCGCGTAATTC
>LS489039.1:395465-421840 GCA_900490845.1 Pristionchus japonicus | reverse complement strand
AAATTTTGAATAATACTGGGTTATTCGTCTCCCCGAGGCGAGATTTTTGAAGTTTTTAACTAAGTGATTGGACAATTTTGAAGGAAGTTATGATTTTTCGAAGTTTGGAGACATCCGGAGCCGGGGATTAGGCAGCTTTGACTTTGCGTTCCCAAATCTTTTACTCAATGCTTGTGGGCTTAGTACACATCTACCATGAAAGTTTGGGTCGGAACGAAGCACTTTGAATAGTTTGTCAAATAGAATTTATTTTTCATGCAGTCTCTCAGAAGACGTGTGATAATATATGTTGCCCAAGACAAACTGAAACACACTTATTTTTATTTGAGCAATATTTGGCAATCGATAGAGTTAACATAATTCAAAAGTAGTAAATATTCAAACGTACATCAAACTTTGCATAGTGCAGTAGTCGATCCTTGCATTCTATTGAAGGGAGAAGTAGCATTATTAGTCCCTGAAATGAAACTTGTTCACTCAATGACGTCACGAAGAACTAAACAGAACTAAAATTGTCGCATCAGGAACAGATATTCTCCAGCTGATCAGCGACAGCTCTTGAAACAACGCGAAATAAATCAATATAATTGTTTATGCTCGAAACGAGACTGTGACAACAATGGCAGAAAAACACGCAATAGCACCAATACAACATTATTATTATTACGCGATTCGTGGTCTTGTGGAATGGAAGTGATCATTTTCCATATCATCCTCATTCTTCTCCATAATAGTCAATACTCCCTTCTTCTCCCTCCTCCTCGCCATCATTGAGCTCATCTTCTTGTTCATTCTCACAATCAAAATCGTCGCCCCCGCTCTCCTCATCAGGTAAAAGTCTCCGCTCGATCAGCCCATCCCTGCAATAGGCATTTTGCAAAGGTAAAGTAGGGGCGTTTCCACGTCAAGCGATTTTACAGCCCTACGGTAACGCTAGGTGGACCCACAAGGCCGGCTGGCATGTTGTGAATTCTAATATGGAATGAGCGTCAGCGTTCAATCTTGATCGTTTGGTGTCAAAAATACAGAATTCTCACTTGATTCGTTTCGGAATGTTTGCAAGAGCGATTTGTGACAATCGAGGATCTCTCGCAAGAACAACTGCCGCTCTGTCGAACAGTGTTGGTTCTATAAAATGCATTCTAGATTTAATTTACTGTGAATTAATTCAAATTACGAGTCGTACCGAGCTCAAGAACGGAGATAACCTTTCTTTCCTTTCTGAAAAAAGATTAATTTAATGCGAAGCAGTGCAAAGTACTCAGCGAAAATGATTCTACGGAATTGTGAAATGAACACACGTTTCAGGGACATATAGTGTACAATTCATGAAGATGATTCTGTCGTCAACAATGATCGGCTTGGATCGATACATAAAACGATGATTTTCATCTGTTATAACGGCCCTCTGCAATGGTTTCTTTGTCCATGATTAATGCGAAACAATAGAAAAATCTGGTCAAAATCTATCAGTGCTCACCCTGGCCCATCGTCTCTCGTCCGGCTCATATCGATACATTACCGCCTTGTGTATCGATTCTGGATGGTCGGTCAGCATCCACATAGCGCGGTTGTCGGAGACTGAAGTAGAGGTTAGTGAATAGCTTGATAGACTGGCACTATCCTAGTTCCGTGCCAAGCCCCGCCCCCCTCAACTCCTCCCCTTTGGAGAGGGAGGTTCAGACTCTCCAACAAATCTTCTAAGCCTGTTTAAGCCTTAGTGTGCTTAGACTTAAGTGTAGTATCTCACCATGACCACGCCCCTTTATAGAAGTAGGGGGCGGAGCCTGGTACGGAACTAGGAAAGTCCCGATAGACTTTGGTCCTCAATTCTCATTTCAGTACTTTATTATTGTGCTAATAAAGAAAGACTCACAGATCGCCGAATCGCAAGGCGGTGGAAGACCTTCTTGAGTATTGTAAGATAGGTCTCTTGTGAGTTCCAGCGTAGTCAAATCGAGTATCTTAAATTGATCGTTTCGAAAGGGGGCAAGATACTAAGAAAAAAATTGACACTATTGGTAAGAGAAAGGCGAGAGGCTGTGGCAAAGTGAGAGATGATTCTTGCAATACTTACCATATGAGCTGTCAATCTAACGTAGTGCGCTGATCTTGAGGTTTTCCTATCTTCAGTGGTGAAAAGGTGTACAATATCTCCGGTCACGAGAGCCTTGAAAAATGCATTAAAATACTCACATAACATGAATACTCACTTCGTAATAACTGTTGCACAGTGAAAGGTCCTCGATTTGATCGATGGAGTCCTGTGAAGGTGTTGTATAATTTGAAGAACATGGCAACATTTGGACATTGAATTTCATTAGGATGCAAGATCATAATTTCTTTTAAAAATCGCAGCAACAAATTTTTTTCGTTTTTTTGTAAAAATTGTTTCAAGTAATTTAGGGACCTGATCGCCGAACCGAACTGGTTCTCTTATCCAACATAAATTGTTCGTATCATTCATCTTGAGCCGATAAATGAAGCAAGTGTCCGCCGGCGCATTCTTCTCGATAGCGCAAAAATAAAAATCATCTCCTGTAAATTTACAAACATTTTTTAATCATAATTCAATGATCGAAACTCACCATTTTTGTAAGAAAAAGGAACTCCAACCGGATATTCGGCTTCCGTGGGTTGAGTGACCAATATCGACCAGTGCACATTCCCAGGCTCTGAAAATGTTCTGATGACCAAGGTGAACCTCATACCTCTCTGTGCAAGCGAATATTATCATATTTGTGAAATCCTCTCGCATTGAACGAATAGAGTACTATGGTACTTGCCAATTCTCGCCTCGTACAGGCATGCATCTTGGAAACTCCACATGTACACTTTATTGTTGAATGCAAACAATGCTTCATCCCCTTCCAAATAAGACACTTCAGGTTCCTGAACATCACATTATCGGAGTTTTTTCTATTTCCGTGCTAAATTATTTTGAACTGCCGTTTTGCATTGCAAATTCACACTCACTTCACCAATGTCGACGTGAACTTCAATGTCTGACGCTCGAAAACTCTCTAAAATAGTGGTTTTTTATGTTGACAAACATGTATCTCAACTTACTTGTGTCCCACATTTGCATTGTCCACACGATACTCCAATCGGCATGTGTGTAGTTCAGAGTATAATATTCATTGTCGTATACGAACTGAAAAGCTCTCTCTCTATGATACCTCCCCCATATCTTTGGAGAAGAGAAGGTTGTAGAGAATGCTTCGCAGATTTGTTCATATACTTACTCCAAGGGAACTACGTCGAATGAGAACCGAGTGGGTGAACCATTGCATATTCCGTCTGTTACATAACTTTTGTCTCTCGTCCTCGTTACGTTTCTGACTCGGTAAATGTTTCTTATCCAGTCGGTTCTCATCCGACTTAGTTTCACTCCATGAGTATACTACAAAAGAAGTTTCTAGAGCTGTAGTAACGTGAATACTCACTCCCAAAATTGCGGACTGAACTGTTCGATCCTGATTCTCGTGGTTAATTGGCGGAAGAAATAGCATGTCAAGCTCTGAAATAAGATTACGGAGGGTGATATCGGGCGATATTGAGAAAATCTCGAACGAGAGCAAAATCGAGCTTTTAGCATACTCGCATGGCGGGATAGTACAAAGTTTGGAGCCAGCTGCTTGTTGTTTGATTACACATTGCGTGCTCTCTCTCTATCTCGTGGTGAGTGTTCTCTTCTCACGGGCTCTCGCACCCTCAAGCAATTATAAACAGCGCGAAGATTACGCGCGAAGTGCTTGGACGTGATGGAATAACGCAGTTCGAAAAGCAGTTCAGCATTTCTAAGAGGGTTCGATCACTGTCCTCTCTCCCGTCTTCTCACTGAGTGTTCTCTGTTCTCTCGCTCTTTCTCTCTCTCTCTCTCTCAATCAAGCAACAACACATAGCGCACGATGTTTTCTCAGCGCGCATCTGCCGTTTTCACGCGTTCTATTGAGTTGGAATGATTCACAGAGTGACAGGGAAGGATTATCAATGATAGAATGATACAGAGGAGCGAAAATGAGTGATCATTGACGCCAAATGACAGAAAATGAGTGAAACGAGCGAACACGAGCGTGAAAACGTCGTTTTCGCTGCTTTTCAAGTGATTTTCAGTGCCGTGCATCTGTCGGTGTCATGCAAATGCTTGTTGGAAGCACAGAAAAGGAGTAAATTGCATAGAAACGCAAAAACAGCGAGTTTGAACAAGAAAAAACCAGCATGAACCACTGGGGTATCTCCGGTTGCGGTTCTGAATCCCAAACTGACTTATTTCATTTCGTGCAGTTTTTTGTGTGTTCCTTTCTCGTTTATCTTTTGCGTTCTACTCATTGATGATTGTTAATTTATTTATTGATAAATATTTGCTGCATGATCGTCTTCATAGGAAAAATAGTTTTGTGAATGCATCGATATCTAATGCACAGGTTACCCGGGAGAAACGGCTCTACCAATGAGTTACTAATGGTCGAATGCAGAAAAAATCATCAATTGTCCTCGTTCGCATTCAGGAGGAGCCTTGCATTCATTCGCTTCGCTCTCCTTCTTGTCGCTCTTCGTTCTCGCGCAGTCTGAGCTTCGGGTTGCTTCGTCCTTCTTATCTCTTCCTCCTCATCAATCAACACTCGTCTCGCGATCAATTCGTCTCTAGAATCATGCATTTACCGTTTGGGACCACCATCCGTCTCCGATCGGATAGAGCGCACGCAGCTCAAAGGCGGTTGAAAGGCCGCGTGTTCTGACTTCTCAGGGGTTTAGTACACCATGACAGCCAACTTTGCTCGAAGTTTGAAACAAATCTACGGGCGTCCACGTTTTCTGTGTTCGATAATGTATCAAAAATGCTAATTGAACTTGAATAGTCGATCTTTGAAGCGCTCTAGGTAGAGATCAAGAAGGAGGCCGCGGCTTTTGAAAGTTTCCAGTGGTAGACTAAGGTACCGCGCATAACATATCCGAAAATCAGCCAATTCTGCGGTCGTCCAAGAAAGTTATGTGAACACAAAGATTGACTACGGAAATGATCTTTGATCTCTTATAAAAATCGTGGACGTATATGTTATGATTATATGTTATGACCATTACCTTGGTCTATCACTGGGAACTTACAGAAGTCGCGGCCCTCGTAGGATAGGACTTTTGTAGTTTGTAGTCTCTCGTTATCGACAACTAATTTTTTTTTTGTAAAATGCAAATATCTCGAAAATCATTAGATTTCGGATAGTCTTCCCCGAACAAAAAAATGTTTCTATATGACAGATTAACAAGCTGAAATAGTTCATATGTCATGAATTCATCATTTGCATATCACTTGGTGGTCCCTAATTTACCGGATCTTGTCGTATGTGCGCATAACTTGCGCTCAAACTGTTTCTGACAATGATGTGTAGGAATGCTGCCAAAGAGTGAATTGAACGACTCACTGTATGTTATCAGGTAAAATACTTCGAGCTAGATCGCATCTTTGACGATCCTTTGAAAGTGCAAGAGCTGCTAGGTCGAAAAGCGTCGGTTCTGCAGTAAGTGAACACAGTTGCACAGAACACAGAACACAGGAAATAGAATTTGACACAGTTTATTGATATCTATCGTAAATTGATCTTTCCTAGCTCAAAGAAAAGCGATGGACCTACCTACTGCATTCAAGAAGAATTGAAAACAATAGCAGGAGAAATAATTTAGCTAGAGAAGCAAAATGTTTAGCCTCGTAGTGGAATTGAACCACTGCCCCTCAGGTTAAAAGCCTGATGCTCTACCAACTGAGCTAACCAGGCTCGCGTTTGAAACACTCTTGCGTCTTGGTGTGTATTTTGGCGAAACCGCTCTCTAAACACGCGAGCCTCTCTTTTTCTACTCACGTTTCAAACTCAAGGTGAAAGGTTGAGAGCAAGCAGAGAAAACGAGTGCACGCGCGCGGTTTAGAGAGCCGTTTCGCCAAAATACACACCAAGACGCAAGAGTGTTTCACCCGTGAGCCTGGTTAGCTCAGTTGGTAGAGCATCAGGCTTTTAACCTGAGGGGCAGTGGTTCAACTCCACTACGAGGCTAAACATTTTGGGTTTCTTGATTGTCAGCTACCCATCCGTTTCCCCCCGTTTGGACGTTTACGTATCAGATGCAGTTATTTTAACTTTAGATGTTTTTCGTGCTCACTATAACTACCCACTTTTAAGGCAAGGATTGTCTGATCTTCTTTTTTTCTCACTTTGAATAATGATATTTATCGTCAGAGAGAGATGACAAATTATGAAGTCTCCCACAGTCCCAGCACCTCGGCGAAGTCGAATTTGAATCCCTCCAGCTCGTTCCTCACTGTTGCTGTGCAACCGGCCTTGATGGCGTTGCCCTTGAAAGCAAGAGTAAAAAAGGAGTTTCGAACATTTTCTGAAACTCTCTGCGCTATTAACGAATTGCCTATTATCATCAACATGCATACCTGCGCTGGTGTAGTGAGATACGTGAAATAGATCCCTACCACATGCCAATAATCTGATATTAGAAGAACGACCAAGCAACTTTGATTCAATCGCACTACTACATTGAATCGTGAGCGTTCAACTGTTTTTGCGTCGACAAGTTGAGCTAGATAAGATGAAAAGGGAAAACTCACCCCCGACATGAACTGCTCGAGGTCCGCATCCTCCACGAGCAGCAAGTCGCGGAACTGCAATGGGACATTGAGAGGCGGAACCAGAACCAGAACCGGGAAACAGAAAACCGGCTCTTCTAAATAACGGCTCCAACCTTCCTCGCCGGTCCCTGTGCGGCCGCGTTCAGTTCGTTGATCTTCTCCTCGAGAATGGACGGGTTGGCCTTACATTTGTCGGAAACGAAAAAATAGAGAAAATACTAAATGCGTGTCGCCGTCTCTTCATTTCGCACACTCTCTCGTCTCTCTCCGGTGAGAGAGTGTGTGAAATGAAGAGACGGTGACCCGTATTTCACTAGAAAATACCTTGAGAAGCGCCTTGCCCGCGTTGTACTTTGCGATAATCTCCGGAGTGGGCTTGGTTTGGGACAGCATTTTCGTTGATGTTCGCTGAAAGTATTGAGAATGAAAAATGCGAGGAAAACATAGAGAGCGGTGAAGAACGCTTCATAAATAGAGAAGGTGGCGATTGTGAAAGCAAGAGCTCCGCCCGGGATTTGTTGGACGAAAGTAAACCCCTGCATTAGCGATCTTTTGCTTTGCACACACTCTTCTAGTGAGAAACTAGAGAGCGTGTGTCTCTCTTCCCGTTCACTCGTCACGATAGGCGAAAAGTGTGCGAATTCGTGCACGAGGCGGGCCCTTTTCGTTGCGGGTGGAAGAGAGCGAGAAGGAGCGAGAGATCGGATGGGAAGGCTACGAAAAACGCCCATCCGAGGCTTATTTGTAGAGTGAATTTCGAAACATATCGAGTAAATGCAGCCAAAGTTCGAGAGATGAAGACATCGTCAGGATAGACACCTATTACAGTTCTTTCTTAAAGAAGGATAGGCACGAATATTTTCGCACATAGACTGACATTGTCAAGTTGTAGATGATGTCTACCCGATCAGATTCCACTCTATCCGAACCCTCAGATATGCCTCTAAAGCCCTCTACGGATTTTTGAAGTTTCATTGACGATGCAGGCCAATCCAGACGGGAGGCGGGGGAGAATTTACGGTAGTCCACCAATATCGACTGATTGCACTTGATAGTCGAAAATAGAAATAGGAGGGCAGCAACAGACAGGGTGCACCGGGTGGGGTTCGAACCGGGGTGGTGAGGATAGCCAGGCCATCACACTACCAATTGAGCTACAGGGCGAGTTGAAGAGAGGAGTTTGTAGAGACTACGTGTCTCGATCAGCGTTGTCTCACTGGTAGCATGGGGCGATTCTATCGTCACCAAAATCATCAACAATCCATTGTTTCCGTGAATATGAAGCATGAAACATTTCAAATCGAATTAGCGGATGTTTGGTGCAACATCATCGGGTAGATTGCGCAACTATCGGAGAACATTTTGGAAATGAAGCCGCTTCCGGATTTTGGGAGCTTTTGTGTTTTGTCATCATGGACCACGTGTCATTGTTTTTGTTTTGTTTTTCTCTGTTTTCATGCTGTTTATTGTGCATTCTTATGCGTTCTTTTGCATTTTCAGATGGATACGTTCCCGTCATTCACTGAGGCAAAGAAGACAGTCGAGAAGATTCGAGCAAGAGAAGAGAAGGAGCAGCAGGTGTTCCTTCCTTCGGTTGATCAGGAGGAAGCAGCAGCTTGTCTCTGCGAGCACTGCCCTCCTCGATCTGACCAAGACCCATGGGACTACTGCTGTTCCTCCCTCTTCTCTCTCCCTCCTCTCGAGAATGGACAACGCCTTCGGGATGGATTGACCAGGGAGTTGAGGGAGCCGGGTCGTCATCCGTGTATTACCCAGGATCCGCACTTCACCACGTTCATCCTGACAGAGGCCGTGAGTCTTTATTTTTCCTTGAATACAGTACCCTACAGTAACCCTGATGTGCTTCTGACAATGAGTCTGATCCTCCGTCTAACGTAAACCTCCGTCGATATCCGTTTCTCCCGATCAGTTTGTAATCAACCGTGAAACTACAGTATACGATCACTTCTCAATGGCCTACCTAGCTTGTTCTGGAACCGTATTCTTACACCATCATTGTACCGTTTTGCAATTGCAGATACTTTGTTTCAGTAATTAGATTTATTTGCAAAATGTTTAGAATACTAATGACACACAATAATTCCGATAACGTCGATAATCGATAGAATTACGGTAACCAATCACTAACTGCTCAAAGAAAGCAACAGTAAACCCGTCATCGGGATAATGACATACCAGATACATTGCAGGCAGTCCGATCTGCTGCAGAAATGTACTCCCTCCTCAATCGAGAGCCGATCACAGACGTCAACAAGTGAGATACGAGTTTCATCCACTTATTTCACTCAGGCTATTCAGGTCCTATCGGTATGGAGCGTATCGCCTCCTGATTGCAAACACGATCGGGCACACGGGATTGGGAGTACGCATCAGACTCCCTTCCTGCTTCGTGCACAAAGTTCGTCAACTCTGGCCGTCTGCTAACTACAAAGGATTTGTATAAGAGCGACAAAATGATGAACGAATAAAGAAATTCACGTTGAAATGTGCTGATATGAGTGATCAAAATACGTTGAATACGAATAACTCGTTATCTGAATCGTTTCCACACATTCACCCCGTCATAGTCATACCCTCAACCAGAGATGCCGATCTGCGTCGCATGCTCAAAGCGCTGTGAGCTGAAGAAAGTCCATCAGTTCACTGCGAAGAAAGAGTTGCGGGATCTCTGGTTGACAGCTTTGACGGAGGATGATTCGACGAAGGAACGATTGGAGCACTACCTCAACACGACGTCGGGCAGGCATTTTGTCTGTATTGATCACTTCTCAGATGATTCGTACAACGAAACGCTAACAACCCGTGTTCTCAAGCCCAATGCGATTCCCGTGTCGAAGGTCAGTACAATAATTCATCGGGAAAAAACTTTTATCACACTAAATAATATGCTACAGTTCATTTGACGCTTTACCTCTTTTCAGAGATCGGCATCAAGCTATGATGATCATACGGTAAACTACAGTAATCCTACCGTACCCTTCTCTCCTCCCCCTACTCCCTCCTTCCCTCTACTCTCATCCACTCCCGTGGCTCGTCCAGTCGTCGATCGTCCCTCCTTCCGTCTCGCAGACGAGAAGATTCCACCGTGCTGTCGATGCTGCTGCAAAAAGGAAACAGTTAGTTTCAAGTTTTTTTTTCCTTTTTCCTGATTTCCTAATATTTTCAGGCTACAGAACTGAAGAGTGATCCGAACTGGAAGCCACGCCCCCCTACTATCACCGATCTACCCGACTCGGACTACTTCATCGTGAGCAGATCTAGCCTAGTGCAACTGCTCACTCGCTGCAACTCGTGCCCCTCCGGACAGAATAATCTGTCGTTCAAGGAGAAAGCACATGCCCTCTCGTGCAAGTGCAAGTGCACAAGTTGTGGCGATGAGTTCAAGTGGTATAACAGTGACCTACTTCCCACTGCCAATCCTTCCAAGAAAGAAAATTTGACGAAAATCAACGTCGATATTTGTGTCGGTTCAGCAGTGACAGCTGTAGGAACTGCGGTTAGCAATCAATAATTAGCTACCGTAATCAATACCGTATTACAGAAATTGAATCAATTCATGAAGGCCGTTGGTCTCAACACGGTTACTAATAGAACCTTTCACCGCCTCAAGAACGAGTATCTCTTACCAGCAACTACTCAAGTGTACAATCAATTGCAAGAGAAAGTATACGCTCGGCTCATGGATCGCCTTAGCAAGGTACATCAAACTTTCACCTTCACTCAAAATAATACTATTCCGCTCTATTACTAGGGAGAGAAGTTGCACATTGCTGGAGACGGCAGTTTTGATACACGAGGCTATTCAGCTGAGTGGTGTAGATACATCCTAGTTGATGCAATCACTGGCGAAGCACTCGTATCCATTCTAATGAATAAAAAAGAAACTGGATCCAGTGGGAAACTAGAGGTACTATCACTATAACTATAATGCACCGGGTGAAATGCTACTTATACACAGGTGAAATGTCTCGAAAAGGCACTGGATGAACTAGCTGGAAAGATTGGAGGAGTTCAAAATATTGCCACATTGGTCACAGATCGTCATTCTGGTGCTATGAAGATGGTCAGGGAGAACTACCCATCTATTCGCCATTACTACGACCCTTGGCATTTTTTTAGAAACCTGACCCTGAATCTCATGAAGGTATTCCACATAATAATTACATATTTCTCTAAATTTGAGCACCCTCAGATAGTGAAGCCTGACTACATGGAGCAAGTGAGAGAGACCTGGATGAGAATATTCATCAATAAGGCATATGATTCGGTAGTTAGGGCAGCGGGCAATGGAGTAATGGCCAGCGAGATGTTTCGATCATCACTGCTTTGCTGCACTGGAGTGCATGATTTTTCTGGAGTAAGTTTATTTCTGCTTTAATTACTAAAAACCTTTTAGTAATTGAAGCAGAAAAAGTAAAAGTAAAAGCCTTTACTCCATTTTCAGGATCCCTCATTCACCCAATTCAAAAAGTGCCTCCATCCCCTTCCGGACGATGATTTCCCCTATATTGAAAAAGATGGCAGAGCATACAAGCGCCTTGAGTCTGTGATTTTCACTGACAAAAATATTCACGACATCATGAGCGTTTCATGGCTCCTCAAGACTAGCACATGCGAGAGTCTAAACGCACTCGCATGGCGCTACGCTCCAAAAGATCATTATTATGACAGGTACTTATTCAAATTCATCAAAATTTACTAAATATTTTCGTAGGAAAGGCCATACATTGCGATCCATGTTTGCGCTTATGCATTGGAACGAGCTAAAGAAAGATGAGGCGGACGGAAAGCGCACGATAGTCAGTCTCCTATTATTCCCTATGAAGCCACGTTCAATTTTTCTAATGAAACCCTCATCAGACGGGACAGAAGTCTTATTACAACCACACTCTGAAGAAGAGTGTGGCGAGGAACGTGAAAACCCCGGCCAAAAATGCATGGAGAGTACTTGTGAAGGAGAAGAGCTACGAGGTATCCTCACTATTTAGATATTGACTAAATTCTCCACATAGGTGCGCGCTTCCCTCACTTCAACTCCCTACTCACTCGCCAAGAAGACCCGACTCGACAACCAGGTGCATATATCCAAGTCACCTATTCTTTCATCAATATTTATCTAGACTCTATGGAATACGGCGAATACTCCCACTATTCCCCACTGGGCAGATACTAACCTCGACGAATCCGAAGACGAGGAAGAGCTCATTCCATCCCATCTCGACGACGAGAGAATCGACGAGATCTTCGAAGAGTCTAGACTGGTCCTGGAACAGGCCGATAGATTAGATGCACTGGAGAAAGAGGCGGACATGATTTGTGATACGGATATCCCTCATTTATAATTGTTATCATGAATAATTCGATACCAATTGTTTTCTTGTTATCACACCATTATTAGAAGTACACTGTGTTCACCGAATAAGAAATGTCAATAAATGAATGACCATATTATAAATAATGCTCACACCTGGTTATCCTCGCCCGTCTTGATATTGTCCTTCTCTCCGTGGATCTTCTTCTGGAATTTGCCCAGAGAAGCAGAGGAAGCGCGCGTTCTGTCGACCGTCACGCGGATCTGACAAAGGAGGATAGCTCACTTGATAGCAATATAATCAAAATGAAACCTACTGACAATCAGACACAATCGATGACCGAAATTATTAATTATATTATATGCAATTAATTAATTTAATAATTTGATGAAGTTCATACCTCGTGATCGATTGTCCCGCCTGCTTCCCTCGCCAGTCCAACTCTCGCAATATCTCCAGCAGCTGCGGCCTTCGAGGCACTCTGGAAATGGCGATACATTACAATAAACATTGATGGTACAACAATAGTGTGCGAGGTGGCACCTGTTTTCTATATATTTCATAAATATTATAATCAAATAATGAGTAATTAACGAAATTATCAACGCACCTCTCCCAGACACATCGATGCACCACTCCTTCGTGTTGCTCTCGCTTCTGTATCCAAACCGGGGCTTCCACTCGCCGCTCGTGGCAACCTGAAACGAGAAAACTCCGGTATACTGGTTCAAACACCAACCTTTCTCTCTAGGCAGCTTGAACGTTGGCTTGGGCAGAACTGCAACGATGCTGTCCTCGACTCTCTTCTTGTCCAGCTCCCACACCTTGTTGAACAAGAACTGCACGTTGTTTCGTGCGCTAGTGATCAGCTCATCCTCGTTTCTGTAATGGGGACGAATGTAAAACGAAGGAAGTTCATGCGAATTCACGTACCCGAATTCAGTGATTGGATCCCTATCGATGAGCAGCAATCGCCCGCAGTTGACGAGCGGATCGACCACTTTGTTGACCACTGTTGAGGTCATCTGAACAGAGCAAACACTGATTAACTTGTTTCGGACAGAGCGGCGACATAAAATCAATAAATACGCGTGGTAGCAACAACTGGATATCAAAAACCTCAAGCATAAATGGTGGAATACATGGGGACGATTCAGTGCAACTTTGAGCATTCCACTATTCAAAATTTATTCTAAATTCAGCCGTGTCTTTGAATAACCTTGACGGCACGATATAATTACGTGGAATACGCACTGAACTGACATGAATAGATGGAGAACAACCAATTAGACAGGGGTAATATCGCAGCGACAAATTGATGCGCCATAAATTTGATGATTTAGCGACTACGGGCACGATTAAAGGGAGTAACTTGAGTCGGGTGATCGTTCTAGAGTTAATTTGGCATAAAACGACATATGAAAATGGCGAAAACAATCGATAAATCAATAAACACCAACACGGTGAAAAAGTTATACTTGCGCAGAATCGCCGCACTCAACTTACCTACCGTTACCGTTTCCCAAACAGGATGCAGGCTTATCGCGCCAAGACTTTTCCATTATGTTTCGTGCCCATCCTTCTTTAATCTCACCTAACCGTGAAAAACTCACCCAATTCCAAAATCAGAATTAGCTTCAGCCATTCCCTGTAATATCCTTCATTACTATGATTCAAAATTCATTCCGTTAACCTCCCAGGCCGGTACCCTTCGACACTGTAAACACGCGAACCAACGTTTATCGAGTAGTACATTGAATTATCGATTGGGCACTGTTGCCATACGAGACCCATCTGAAATGTATTTGATTTGCTGCTGAATGCTCACATTTTGCTTACTTTAGCCCACGCACTTGCAGTAGAATCGTATCGATACACTACTGATTGGTTGTCAGGAGTGTCTTGCTCCTCGCCAAGCAATAATAAATTGCGAGAGTCTGTCCCTTCGACGCAAATTTGAGCGAAAAAGTATTGGTTTCTCCTAAAATTAGCATTATTTTTGTTTAAAATCCTAAAACAAGCCTTGCGTATGCAAATGGCGCATCTTCATTGATGAACCATTCGAGCGTAATTAGGTTTAGCATCTGAAGAAAATATTTATGCCGCTGCCCGGTGTCATAGGCGATTATAGTAGTTATATTTTTCGGAATAGAAAAAGTTATAATGAGTACTTACCAAATGGCTTCCCCCTCTTTTCCGTAAGATATGTGCATGGTGACCAGTTACGTAGGCCTGAGTAGATTTTCGGAATACGGGCCGCCGTCTCTTCATTTCACACGCTCTCTCGCTCTGACTAGCGAGAGATCATGCACAACTAAGACAGTCAGACAATCGTCTCCTCATTTCACACGCTCTCTCACCATTCAGAGCGGGCAGAGAGTGGGAAATGATGATACGACTACCCGTATTAGTGAGCTCTCACGTACCCGCCAACCATGCATCCACAACGCGGTATTTCGAAGTACGTTGACTATTTGCTGCAATGGTTTTCGGTATTGTAGCATTCCCGAAACCTTGCCTCGTTAGTGATTCGCATCTCATTCCTGGTCCACACAAGGGTAGCCAAATCGAGTCGAAATAGGCAATACATTGCTGCGTCCGAGCCTTGAGCAATAACGCACAAATATGCGGTAGAGTCTGAAATAAGTCTCCGTCGATTTGAAAATGAACGATATTTTGAGAATCAACGAAGATTAGGAATCAACAGCCTTCATTATAGAGAAAATGTAACCATCATTGTAGCTGACTCGATAGAAAGTAAACATGAAACTCGTTAGAAACGTGTTTCGATTGAAAGTAGGGATGGCTTGGCAAGAAATGACTCTCCTCTCTCGCCTATCTGACCGGTGAGAGAGTGTGTGGAATGAAGAGAGCATTTCTTGCCAAGCCATCCCTAGTAGAAAGCTCACCATCATTGTAGCTGAACGAGAATCGATTGGGCGGCAGGCTGCCTGTAGTTGCTATCGTTCTCCAGTGAAATGTGTCGGCATCTGGGAACTTCTCTGCTTTTTTTTTGCCCGCGCTGCGACCGATCTGAATGCGCGCAAGGTGGAGAATGAGAATGGTAGGGAGAGAATACTCTGCGAGAATAGCTTGGGCCAAAAAAAGTGCCGGAAAGTGTCTATTAAAAAGTGTCTATTTTCAAAATGCAACAAGTATAAAATTGTGCATAGCGAAGAAAAGTTGCAAACTAACCCATTCCACCCTCAAGCAAGCAGTTTTCATCGTAGTTCCACAAATACGCCTTATCTCTATGAACGACGACGCTTTCATCAGGGGGCGGCTCGTTGACATTGATTCCCAGATTTGATTCGCTCATTTCTTCAGTTTTCACGCGTAAACTCGTAATCTTGAGTGTCCCTGAAGCGTAATGAACACTTCACCACACCTTCTCACACACAACACGTAAAGTGACAAGCCCCTGAACAAATGAACCCACTCAGATGCATCCGTTTCATATCCCAGCTCGTCTCCTGCTCTATTTCGTGATACAAAAAATACAGATAATCGCCAATAAGGAACTGAAAAAACCATGAGAGCTGAACAAATGCCGCTTAAGATACCTTCGTATGATGAATAGGAATGCGCGCATCCTGTGAAATGTCTACTGGCGGGAAGAAAATCATCATTCACACTGAAAAAAATAACATAGAATCGAAGAACAAAGCAGATATTTGTGATAATGACAAGCATGTGCGAATCGATTCCGGACGAGAGAGCCTATTAGTCATAGCACTGAATCGAGTGATAAGAGGCAACGTGAATTCACGCGTGTGCTTTCGAAATAACTTGGCAAACAGGTAGATCGTACATCAGGCAATTCAGTTTCCATGAACTTCTTTATTGCTTACACCAAATCGTCACATAATTCAATAAATTATTGTTGTTCCTAGGCAAGATTCACTGTAGAACCCGTAGAGAGATCATTCAAGAGATAAATTTTGCAATTCGATCTCAGGTTCTGAGAGAAGCAAAGTGAGGAGATCAGTTCGAGTGGAATATCGATTCCACAAACGGGATGCGGTCCTTCCACAGACCCATTGCGAGCATGAGAATGTGTTGACTCTGAAATGTGGCTATTCGTCTATTCTTCTCATCCTCTCTTCTTCTCATCTCCTCCTCGCCTCACTATGAGAATGAACGAACGCGTTGCTTTTTGATGTACGATTCAATACAGTTTGCATTGGGCAGAGAATGACAGAAAGAAGGAAAGGGGGTGAACTCGGGATACCTTCTCCCATGCAGTCAGCCTAGTCACAACGTCGATGATGGCGAGGATCTTGGCGAAGATTGCTGGGCCCTGGAACGATGATTGTGAGAGGCTTGTTTCCAGTCTATGTCGTCTCTTTTTGTTCTAAACGATGAATAATCATTGGGAATGACTACACAATACTATCTGAACTTCAATCTGAATTCACCTCTTTCACTCCGCGTCGAGCCAGCACGTAGGACAAGAGCGTCTTCGTAGATCTGAAACGCATTTCAGTTGATTTGCAGGAGTTGGACAAGGACTAAGAAACGTCTTTCTTGCTCAAACTTACCGCTCTTTCTCGTGTTGAATCAGCGTGATGTCATGAGGGCTGATTCCATCGAGTACTGAAATTATGCAGTGACTACGAGGACGGAAAGAGAACGATAGCGGTAATGGAAGCAGAAAACATACATGGATTGCATATCAGAATCATCTTGAGCAGAGCGTACTCGCGTGGGTCCAGTTGCACCTGATGATTGTGATTGATTCGATCTTCTAATCTGGATGAAACTGGAAAAATGAATTCATTCTCACCCCTCGAATAGCAGTTATTATCGCCGTGTTGAAGTGCGTAGAGCCAGGGAATTGCGAGTGCCTGCAACCATTTATAATTAGATTCTTTTTCAAAAACGATTGAAAAACATTTGAAAACGCAACACTCATGAGAAAACCAAATCACTCACATCTCATCACTCCAACTCATCGTCCCTCCATCCGGGTAGTACGTCCGATCTGAGTGATGGGAGTACGAGTAGTACGCGGTGGTCAGGTTCGTGCAGGCTACTGCTGAGGCTAGTAGGACGCGCTGGAATGTATTTCACTCAAGAGTCGAGAAATCATGTAAGGAACAAATAATTGGATTGTTCTGAATGTAAAGACTGGAATAAATCAAAGACTCGGATAAACTGGCTGAAGAAGTTCACCTTCGAGCAATCATCCAGCAGGTGATAGATGGGCAGCGCTTTCATGAATTCCATCGAGTAGACAATGTCCTGCAATTGGGCAGCTTTTAGAGTGATGATGAAATATTGAATTCGACTTGTACGGGGACAACTCAGCTCTGAATGAGCAGAATCACTGTCTTTGATTTCAGAGAGATCCAATTAGTTATTCTGCGTTGAAGCAATAAGTCACCTGGAACATCCACAGCTTACTGCCTGCATAGTCGAACCCACTGAAGTCCACGCTCATTTTCTGACTGATGACGAACTGAAGTTGAACCTTTACTCGTGCAAAACTGATTAGGAAAGTTTACTCTGTAGTTTCAATGTGTTTGCCAAGAAAGGAAGTATGAAGAAAATAACAGAGTTACATGAAAGTATCCTCACCTCAGTCGGCAACAATCGTATTGTTGAGGGCTCGTAAGGTACGGCGCGCATTGGCTAAAATCATCATTTAGCAAAATCATTATTCGAAACAAAAGTACCCCGTAATCAATGCCCAGCCTGGAAGGCCCAGCAGCGAACTGGTCGACTGTGATTCCCGCCTCGAGTCGGGGGCAGTAGGAGGAGATTCTGAATCACTTTCACCTATTCTTCGTCTTCCGACTTCAAAGAATTCGAACTGTCTGACTCTTTAAATTCGGACTCTATCATGGAACCTGATATTTTGAGAAAAAGGGAATCCGATTACCTCAATCGATCATGCGCATCCTCGATCGCGAGCATATCCCGCATCATCTTTTCCAGGCGCAGCTCGATCTGCTTCGGTTGATGGATGATGATTGCTTCCTGGGAGTTGATTAGTCTCCTGTTGAAAACGTTGATTCGTTTTATTTTTTGCTTTTTACTGTTGTTGCAAATGGTTGACGAATGTCGGCAGATTTCTGACAACAATTTTACATTTTTGTGAACTTTGTGAGCGTGACCTTGTTCTGTGAACATACATACCTAGAGACCCCAACGTAAATCTCCGATTTGTTACAATGGTACCAAATCTGGGTTCAATATGTCCCTCATGGTCCCAATAACATCATACTTTTTACCGTATGTGATTATCTTGCCTCTGTGAAAAGTTACGCCTCTAAAAGCACGCGCGCGCAGGCACTGAGCGAGAGGGAAGGGAAGAGGCGAGAGAGAAAAGGGGGCGGAGTCTCTCTCTCACGTGTCTCTCTCCCTCCCCCCGCTCTCTCGCTCCCCTCTCCCCGCGCTCGCGGTACTCTTCGAGGAAACATGCTAAAATTCTGATTTTTTCTTTAAAAATCGTGAAATATTCTAATTAGTCAAATTCCTGTGGAGCAACTGGGCCCGATCAATGGAACCCTCCTAATCGCTATTTTTAAAACTTATTTATCGATTTTTGCCATCTCAAAGTTGTCCGATCAGGATGCTCCCGGGGATCACTGTGGAGATCGATGATACCTAACAGAATCGCTTTAGAATAGCCAAATCGGTTAAGTATTCGCAGAGTACCGCCCATGCGCAGGTTTGGCGCGTGCCTCTATCCCCTCAAAGTGGGCGGAGCTTAGTGTCCCTATACATACCTGACTCTATTCAATGCGTTCACGCATTATTGCAAGACGATGGAGAAACACAATGTGATTGTGACTCACAGCTCCCATAAAAACAAGGTCAAAGAACTATTTCATGTCTCAAGCGGATGAAAACGTACGGGCAGATCATCCGGTAGCTCCTCCTCTTTGATATCACCCTCGTCCAGTCCGTCCTCGATTTGAACTCCTAAAATTGATGAACGCAATGATTTCTCGACAAGAAAACATCTGACACACCCACAATATGGACTGGGTCAAAAAGTCACGGTCAATAAGTTTCAGCGGTAAGGTCAAATTGCTCACCCTCAGGTTTCATTCCTGCTTGCAGACACAGCATCAGCCGGCACAGCTTGCAACGGTGACGTTGAACTGTAAATGCTTTTAGTTTTTTTTTTTCTTTTTTTGATAACACAATACTTTGATTGTCTGTTCATTATCAAATCGAGGGAAGGAAATGTAATAGAAACGGATTTTCTCTACAGTGAACTTCGATTATCGTCAACTAGTGATGAAAAAAGTGGTAGTGAGACACTCACAGCACTCCAGCTGGTTGAACCCCGCTCTCTTGCAGTTGTACTTCTTGTTGAGGGCAACGGAACGGCGGAAGAACGATCGACAGCCATTGCAAGAGACTGCCTGAGAATTCGCTATTGCAAGAATGCGACTGAATGAAATGGGCCTGTAGTTGTGCAATTGACTCATTATCTCACAGGTATGTTTCACAGGTTCGACGTTCAAGAAGGCCTACAACTCTATCAAAACGGTGATCTAATGGTCAGAATTACACGGAGATAAGCGCAGGATCCCGAAGGTCACACCGGATGAAGCGTCCCCGTCAATACTGGGATTTAGACGCAAATAATTTCGCGTGGATGAGAACCACTTATTCGAATTGGAATTCATTGAAATTAGAGAATAGCACTGTCATCCACTTTAGAGTAAAAGAATCATCCAGAATCCCTTCATACCAGATAATGTGTGCCGGTCGCTGGCTTGCCGCAAACCGTGCAGTCACAGTCAATAGTTTTGCTGCATCTGGAATTGCGTTTTCGGCGAGCAATGCTATCCTGAATGGCATTACGATTTGGCTCTTCTGCACTTTTCTGGGCAATAGAGTAAAAAAAATTGGGTTTAGGTACTTTCCAGGAGTGTTTGACACATCAATTTGAGATGACTAGCAGTGGCTTACCTGTAGACTCGTGATGCTGCAGTGGAGGTGCTTGGAGTTCCTATAGGAACCAAAGCATTGTCCATGATATCTGAAAAGTTTCGAATGTTTTGAGAGGCAAAATGTCGAGGAAGAAGCGGCTGGTACGAAAACGTACGGAAGTGAGATGAATGTTTGACTCGAGAAACATTCGAAAAATAATTGCTGGTTTCAAAGCGAAATCATCAAGTAACTCTATTGCGTAAGGAAAGTCTCACTTAAAGGGTGAAGCAAATTGCTGGGCCCAAAGAGTGTGGAGCAATTAGTCGGCTGACTGGGAAGAGGCTGTCAAAAGCAGAAACGCAATATTTTACTCGATCTCGCTCAAGCTCTGCCTGTCTGCCTAGATAGAGCACATGATACGAAAATGAGAAGATGCATGAGTAAAAGCCATAATAAACAACGAGACGAAGTTGCGAAGGCGCGAGTCCAAAGGGGCCAGACTCTCTTAGCAACTGCCCTTTTCGGAGGACGCAATAAACTCTAGTGAAGCTTCACTGGAAGTGCCACTCTAATGAAAGATTCATTCAGCCAACTTTCTGAACGCTCTGATTCAGGAAGAAAGCAAACGAGATGAAGAGGAAGACACTGACTAAATAACATGCGGTGCTTCTTAGGTGCCCCGCCTGGAGTGGCTTGTATGAGCAAGCCCAATCATATCCTTATCTTGTCTACAAGATCAACAAATGAATAATCAAATCAGAGCACAGAATCACCTACTGTCTCATCACAGGCCGTGAAATATGGATGAATCGTCCTCCCTAATCTCACCAGGGCTCTCGACCACAAGATCAAAAGGAGCCACAAGATCAAGCATATAGCTGTGGGCGGGCTTCAGCGTGAACTACGAAATGAGTGAGAGTAATATCCCCGCGGCCAAAGACCAATGAACAGAGTACGAATGGTGTTGGGATTCCTGATCCATTGGCAAGGCGAAGCAAGTAGAAAACGCAAATCTTCGCGAACGATACACCCCTCAAATCATTAATGCGATGGCGCTAGAAATATCTTCCCCCCAGTAAACACCACGTTTCCGCTGGACGGCTGTTGCTGCTAAATGCTCTCTCTCCCCTTCTTTCTGACCAGAGAGATCACTCTAAGCGCTCCCTCCTCCCTTTCTCTCATCTCTCTCTCGCTCTAGAACCGCACCACTCTCAGTGCAGCAAAGAGATCAACGCGACCAATCTCACATTTCTCTAGGGGCGAATCCTTCCAACTCAATAGCTTCTCTCCCTCTAAACCCGCAGGTGCTTCCCGAAGCCAGACGTTGAGCTGGCATAGGAAAATGTTATATTCAATCCTCATGCTCTCTCATAAGTCTGCTTTGCGAGAGAGCTCGCGGAATGAGGAGTGTTTTTCATATTCCCGGCCTAGTCGCAAGACCAAACCTCCCGTCCGAAATCTCTACATAGCGTGCGTACGTGACTCAATCTCTAACATCATGTACGAAAGTAGGAACCATGGAGACCCTGGGAGCGGGAGCACCCATTCAAACCCTGGGGCGTATGTAATTGAGGTGCCCTTTTCATCCACTCCATAAGGCTACCAATAGAAGATCAAGTACGAGTGGAAACGGGGGGAGCAAGTGCACCTAATCATTATGCTTTCAGCGCTTCTAGGCATTGATATAAGGGAGTTTGCGTCCGCTCTAGCCGTCACTCTAGAAGAAATTGAAGGAAACCAATCATTTGCTGATAACATCAAGAACGAAATTGAGACCACAGAGCCGAGATCCGAGATTCAATCCGCCTCTCATACCACCTGAGGCATAAATATAACATAAGTGGCTTTCACGGAACGTTAGTAAGGGATTCGGTCACTAATTAAGTGGGCTCCCGAATGTACCCATTCAAACTGCATGTTATCCCTCATCGGACAACAAATATAGGGTAGCTGCCACTCCTAGCCTAAATTGAGTTGAAGGAAGCAATGATTAGCTGATAACATCAGATACGAATAGAGACCAAACAACTAGATTTCAAACTAGATACATTCGGCTTCGTAGATAGTAATTGAAAGCTTTGGAATTCACTCTAGTCGACGGGGAGAATGACATTCGAAGCATCCAAAATCGTCACTGATAAGGGTGCAAGAGAACAAAATATGGCTACACTCCATTTAGCAAGCAAACGACGCGAGAACGTGCGGAGAGTAAATCGCTAGTTCTCACACCACGCCTAGAAGTATGAGTGATTTACTGCAGATCTGATAGGACACCGAGAAGAGGAAAATGCAAAGTAGTGCAACAACACCGCAAATCAATGAATATTCAATCGGGTCAAATCTGTGATGGCTCACGCGTGCATCGTTCGCTCCCACGCCACGCCTAATCTTGCAAGAGATGAACTAGAAGTAAGAGAACGCGGAGAAACGGACAAAGAGCAAGACAGTGTAACAGCACTCAAAGCAAAGGGTTCAAAACTTCAATAACACTAGCGAACAACACCGCAAATCAATGAATATTCAATCGGGTCAAATCTGTGATGGCTCACGCGTGCATCGTTCGCTCCCACGCCACGCCTAATCTTGCAAGAGATGAACTAGAAGTAAGAGAACGCGGAGAAACGGACAAAGAGCAAGACAGTGTAACAGCACTCAAAGCAAAGGGTTCAAAACTTCAATAACACTAGCGTGAATAGAATGAGAGGCGCGAAGCAAATGGCAAAGATAGCATAGTGTAACGACATCCTAAAGCAGTATACTCTCTAACAGTGTGAATTTTCAAACACGGTAGCGTCCGATACGCTTCTAATCTTGCAAGAGAATATCACGAACAGAAATGGCGACAGGGTAAAGGACAAAGATCGTCCGAGTGAAAGAGAGATTGTGCGAGACAATCTTGCGAGCGCGTATTAGTCTCTCGGACTTTGATAGTGATCAGTGACCTTTGATTTGCCACTACAACGTAATGGTGATGAAACTTTTGAGTTCAGACATAGATTTCGAGTGGTAACCAAGAACAAGAAGGGCAAGACCACGCGAGTGTAATAGACAATATTCCGAGAGCGTATTTGTCTCGTGGACTTTGATCGGGGTCAGTGGCCTTTGGTGTGATAACAATACGTCTTCTTTTCTTCTCTCTTTTTCACCTCTAGAAATACTATTTCTGGCAAGGAAAATACATACTTTCTTGGACAAACGCGTATCATGAACTTGGAACATGGACAAGTAGTGTTATTGTGATAATGCAACAGGCTTGGCTCAGGCAGGGTCTTTCCCTTCGTTTGCACGCTGGACATATAATAATGGTGAGGAAAGATTGCAAGCCTGAGCGAGCGCGCGCGAATTAGTTTCTTGGACTTTGGCCCCGGCCCGGGGAGCAATGACTCACTCGATTCAAACGTTTTCCCACAGGCTAGAGTGCGCGAGAGATCAAGGGATTCGAGAGAATCAGCCAAGACAGACAAGAAACCACGCGTAATCATTGCGAGTGCGAATTTATCGAGAGACGACAAGTGGAGGCGAAATTAGAACTTCTGAACTTTTTGGCCCTAGTCTCTACCTCAATGAACCAGTCAGGAGTGAGGTGGAAAATGGAAATGGTATGGATAGAAGATTCAGTCAGGAGTGAGGTGGAAAATGGAAATGGTATGGATAGAAGATTGAGAAGGGCTGGGCAAAAAGTACAGAAGTGCCGAGAAATCTCCCTCGCAAGAGATCTCAAGCTGGAAAATATGGCATTCATTGTCAGCGAAAGCCAAAGTTTGGTATTACAACATGAACTGTGAATATTTGAATACAATAGATGTTTACACTATCAGGCGCATGAAATGTAGGGATGAAGTGGAGAATCACAAGATGAAAATGCATGCACGATTCTGGCTGTCTCTTTGGAGGTGGGCAATAGAATAGCAGTTTTCTAGAAAAAATCGGCAGATAGTCAGAGAAAATTCCGTTGCAAGAGTTCGCAAGCTGAAAAAATAGGCGAGATCCATTGTAGCTACTGAATGGAGTGAAAAGGCGACCGAGACGAGCCTTTCGAATTGACAGTCAGAAAAAAAAACTCAAAGAAATCGCAAGCAGAAAAAATATCCGATCGCCTTCAACTTTCGCTATGTAGAGACAACAGAAACAATTGAACTAGGAATTTAAGAGCGATCGAACACACTTTCGAGGTTCACAGCATTCTTCCCCGACAGACAAGAGGCAACTCTTCAAGTTACATAACCGCAAAGTTCTAAAGTTTAAATAGTTTCTGAAACTCATCTCTAATCTCATTTTGAAACCGTGCGATTCGTGCGAACTGTGAAATTGTGATTAATTTCAAAACATCTCAGATTTGGACCTCAATTTCGCACTTTGATTTTGTGTGAAGGAAGACCTGCGCGGGGACAAATTCACAAAGATAATATCTTCATTCACCCTTGTCTGGAAAAATGAATGGGAGGTCAGAACGCTGTGGGTACTTTCGAGCATTATTCTCACAGCGCCGATGTTTGATGTTTGTTCGAGTGCACTGCTTTCGAAATCACTCGCGTTTTGTCACGTTTGCCGTCTCACTCGTTTCAGTCCTCTGACTTGCATGCATAGTATCATGTTTTCCCTTGGCATCGCACCCTTGCTGGCATTATCATCCATATGATTTGTCCCGATGTTAGTCGCTTATCGCTCAATACAGAGCTCTAAATAACATGCTTACAATCACCCATGCTTTACCTTGGCTTTCATTCATTTATTTTCGTTCAGTTTTAGGTTTACACGGCGAGAGTAATCTTGCTTTGCGACTTCGAACCCTTGTTGGCATTATCATCCACATCATTTGTTCCGATGATAGTCGCTTATCACTCAATCGCGGCATATGTGAGTGCGACGGAGTGCGAGAGTCTCCCCCAAAAAGAAAGGATCCCCCCCTCACTCGCTGGGGCAGAGCGGCACAGATAGCGATGACTAATAGGCTCTCTCTCGCACGCTGATCGATTCCCACAAGCTATCGCTCTCACTATTTGACGTTGCTGTTGTGCCCTTGCGAGTCGCCTCCTTTCATATGATTCGAGTGTATTTCTGCGCTTCTGAATGCAATTCCTCTTGATATATTTCAGTGTATCAATGATTCATACTCACTATCACTCTCGCAAATATTTGTTCCGTGCATTGAACCCTTGCTAACCCACTGGTTCGAGGGATGTTGTTCGTAAATTTCAGAGCGACTGATGCTTTTCTTCCCGCCTGTTGACATTTCGCCCACTGAGCAGATCAATATCAACCATACAAGCGTAAGCAAAGCAATTTGATTCATTTTCGCTAAATTCGAATTTCAGTATATCATTGGCGGCCACATCTATTTCTTGTATCACGAACTTGACAATGAGGCGAGCTGGGAGATGAAAAGGATTGATTTGAGTAGGTTTACACTTTTTTTCACCCGAAAATACCGTACGAAATATAATCGTCTCCCCATTGCACACACTTTCTCGTCACTCGGACCGATGAGACAGTGTGTGAAATGAGGAGACGATTACCCGTATTTCACACACTATAATACCAATGCATTTGAGGGACGTTCAAGATCACGAGCATCAATGTTGAAGTCGAAGAAGTAAGTAACAGTGATAGAGAAGTTTACTCTACTAGCATCATGGCGAATATTTTACGGTCTTTCACTTTTCGATGCTCTCTCACTGTGTCTGGGCGACGAGAGAGCATTGCGAAAAGAGAGACCGTAAAATTCTTGCACTACCCTGGCTAGCATTAACTCCTCAGGGACTCGAAGAAGCCAGAGTGCCACCGACATTTGAAGCTGTTGCAGTGCACAATAGCAAGGCGTATTTCTGGAACTACGAAGACAACTACTTACTCGAGGGAAGAATGGGTGCGTCGCATCACTTGCAAATTTCATCTTTTGATCGGGAATAAGTTTCTAACTTTACAGGTGCAGAAGCGTTCCACTAGAGAAAGATCACTGCAACCGGAAGGTTTCCTCCGAGCCGATTCTCATTCACCTATTATGATGGTGATGCTTACTATATTGACCCTGAGCACACCGTTCAGCTCCTTCTTTTCATCAAAACCCGTTATTTATTTTAGCGAGTGGAGATTATCTCTTGGTTAAAGCTATACTTCACAGATGCATCCACCTACTTGTGCGTGATTGCCGAGGGCCCAGATGAGGCAACGTATTCCTTGTTCCAACTGGACCTGACTACGCTTGCATGGACAAGGAAAGAGTCGAGAATCACTGACAAGGTTAGATTCTTCGCCTTATGTGCACAAGACAACAATTTCAGTCCATTATCAATATCCTCCGCACCTTTACGCTGTGGCTATATAAGTCACGGAAAACTAATTTTTTTGGCAATATGAGGAAGTTGGACCTCATTTTGCTCATTTATGTAATTTGACAAATGTTCGACCTTGAAAAAATGTCAATTTCCTAAATTGTTTTTTTGACAGAATTTCGATCTCGAAACCATGCCAAATCATCGATGGCTTGGCAAAAACCCAAGCGCATTCAGCGGGGCTCG
>LS489039.1:380723-393653 GCA_900490845.1 Pristionchus japonicus | reverse complement strand
CTGGGTGCGTTAGGGTTTTTGCCAAGCCATCGACGGTTTGACATGGTTTCGAGATCGAAATTCTGCCAAAATATTTTCAATGGATTTTGGCATGTTTTAGAGCTCGATAATTTGCCAAAAAATAAATTGGCAAAAATGGGCAAGATTTTCACCATCTTCCTCATCCTGGCAAAAAAATTAGTTTTCCGTGACTTATATGGTTGGACGGTGAGCGAATACACATCAGAGTTCAAAATACGCTCGGGGGTTGCTCCAAACCATCATTCCCTGCCTAGTGGCTGGAGCTATGGTCACCTAGTTGGGAGTGTTGAGAGATCCAGACCGGATCTCTGTCTGTTCATTTCGCGCACTTTTTTCATTAACCGGAGAAAGAGAGAGGGTGCGAGATGGAGAGACGTCTATCAGTGTTTTGAACTCTAGCATGCATTGCCTATCGCATTTCAGGCAAATGTTGTTGGCCAGCAAGCCCATCTCCTTCGAAGCAAAGGCGGTGGAAGCCATTTAGTGAGTATTTTTCAAAAATCGTGAATGTCTTGATATTTCTTTCTTCCGAACCCTCGTTATCGAACACATCGGCTTCATTCTTCAACTTCTTCTTGGCTTCAATTTCCATTTTCTAGATGCTCGACCTCACCTCGCTCGAATGGTCGAAAGATGACTCCGTGCCGTCCTCTTACCCAAAGCTTGTCTGTGAGTTGTTCTCTTGTTCATTCATTCATCTTTACTTCGAAAGAATAGTTTACGTGAAAAGTTCGATAGACTAATTCAAAGTTGGATGCGTGTTGAACCCGATATCTGTCGCATCTTGTATTGCGCAGCTTGTCTCCTTGTTGATCTCATCTTCTCTCTAAGATTGACGCAAAATGCAGACAATGGTTGAATTGAAGGGAATGACTCTCGCCATTTATTCATGCTGTCCAAAGACTACACTCCTCGGAACAAATCAGTCATTCATCGATACGATTCTGCGGACAATGTCTGGGATTATGTGAGTATATTCCGGTCTTTTTCATTCTCCACTTTGCACTCACTCTGAGCGGTCGCAACCTCAGCCTTTTCAGCTTTGCCAAATAACCGATCCTTGCCAAACGGATAATTCGAAGTACTATCCTCGGCGAGTTGGGTCGCGCGTATACATAGTCGAGGGGTATAGACCAGGGAGGTGAGCTAGAGGAGGATGAAAAGTTTAGTCAAATATTTACAGGAAATTGCTCAAGCGGGTCCTGCTCGTTGAATTGGGTAAGTTTAATCAGCATAAACAAATAAATATTAATACAAGCCAAGAAGATCCTCCATTCTGCAGAACCAACGCTCTTCGACCTAGCAGCACTTGCACTGTCGAAGGATCGAGAAAAATGCAAATTGGCAAGAAATATTCTTCCGAAGAAGTTGATGTGAGTATTTCAATTGGTAGACAGGCAGACACGTGTTGAGTCTCTTGAAATTCGTGTACATGATATTGCCTAACAGAGGGCTAGGGATGCAAGGAAATAAGGCACTTTTCTAGTTCCCCGGAAGAATGGTTCAGATTCACTCATTTCTAACAAGTTATTTCCAACCGCAGGGTTATTGGCTCCTCCGGGGAACTAGACAAGTACCGGAAATAAGGTTCCGGGTATCATGCTCAAACCTAAACTCAATGCATTGGTGAAATCTAGTACGTTTGAGAGACGAGTTGATCGCGAGACGAGTGATGAATGATGATGAGGAAGAGAAGAGGGGAAAGAGAGGGGCGAAGCGGCCACGAGTCGAGGTGCCATCAATACAGGTGAGATACTGTCCTCTCAGACCGAAAGTAGCGCATAAATAGTGGGCGGAATGAAGAGACAGCCCTTCGTTAGGTACTCGTACAGTTCCACTAAAGAATGGTTGCGTTTCACCAACATTTGTGGCCAAAACACTCTTCTTTCGAAATCGCTTTATAGGGATCGCTCACAAGCGAGGGGCGTTCGGATAATCTAAGCTACTCTCGATACTTCAAGAAAGAAGAGCTGCAACGAGGCGAGCGAATCGAATGGCTGTAGCGGCAGTGCCGAATTCGAGCGAGGAGGATTGATTTGCGTCTTTTATTTCGTTGTTAATTTCATTGTTTACATACGAAATTGAGTCTAGCGACAGTGCCGAATTCGAGCGAGGATTATTGATCTTCATTGTTTAATGTTTACATCAATAAATGATCACGTACTAAACTGAAACAATAAAAACTAGAAAAATTCAGAAAGGAACCGAAATTAAAGAGTTTGCATAAAAAATCAGCGCAGAAAAGAAAGAAGCCAGTTTGCGATGCAGAACCACGACCGGAGTTTCTGTCGTTTTTCTCTTTCAAACTCGCTGATGCTTGCTGTTTTTGCATTTTATTACACAATACGCACAACTTTGCTGTCTCTAACTATCCCTTACTAGTCACAGATCGAAGCGCGTGACCAAAAATCGCCTTAAATGCCGCGGGAACATCAGTTTCGAGCGTGTTTTAATGTTTTTCCTTCCATTGATCGTCCATTTGTTCTCAATTTGCTTTCGCTTTATCATTCCATCATTGCCAATCCTCCCTTGTCGCTCTGTGAATCCTTACAAGTCGAAAGAGCGCTTGAAAATGACGCGAATGAATGGGTAAACGCACGCGCTTTGTTGTGTGCCAGAGGGAGAGAGCAGAGAACACTCACTCCGAGACAGAAAGAGAGGGCAGAGTGGGAAGAACATAGGAAATGCTGTGCCCCAACGGCGTTATTCCATTCCATACAAGTACCATTCATTCAAAGCGCTAGATGATGTTGCTAGAGGGAGAAACATCGTAAAAGAGGGAGTGAGTAGAGATCGAGCTAGATAAGAGTGAGTGCTGCTAATCGCGTTCTTCCTTGGCATTCGGTCTTTCCAATGAGCACTAGGTCGGATGAAAACGTTTGGCCTAAGTTATTATCAGAATGTTCTCATCCAACCTAGTGCATTCCTCCTTCCCAGTGTAACCATATTCACCAGGTGACTAGCTGCCATGGTATCAGAGACAAATTCTAGTCACCTAAATCGATTAACAAAACAATTTCCGCTCATCTTCATAAAGGTCTTTTCGCAAATGTGTATTACCTTTTTACTATGAGTGAACAGTGTATCGTGAGAGTCTGTATGTTGACAGAGCTAAAATAGTTCTTTTCCAGAAAATGCTGTTTCTACCGCCCTATGTCATTGTTTCGGACTTTCTAAAGGATTCCAAAGCAGTAGGTTTCAACGATAAACTGTAAATGTAAATTCGCTAAAGATCATTCATTCTCGATGTTGAAACGATTCTTTCAGTTTACGATCGGTGATAATATCTACGTATTGTTCGATTTCTATGAAGTCGTTGACCAATGGGTCATTTTGATGATGAATTCCAGTAAGTGCAGTTAGAGAAAAGTCCAGTCCATGAAAGTTGACGTATCTTAGAATTGCAAGAGATGGCTATCTGTTTTGTGATAGGCTCTTTTTTGCAGTTGCAAGACATTAAAAACAGTTTGTTTTCAAACTGGAAAAAAAATTAATTGTAGATACATTCGAGATCAAGAGGATCGATATGTTTCTTGATGTAAGCTTCATTTTTTCTGAAAGTTGCCTCTCTTTCTGTTAACTTTTTTCCTAAATCGGGATAATTACGGTGCTTACAGATCAACTGCTTTACTACGCGTTTCCATTCTGTTAGTTCGCCTTTCAACGCAGTTGTGCACAATGAGCGTGTGTTCGTATGGAACCAAGATGCAGCGTGCTTTTTCGTTGGAAAGCATGGTGAGTATTCGATTCCCGAAACAACAATTCACATAAGATTGTTTAACAAATCAGAGACGGACGGTTTTCACTGGAGCTATGTGGAGACTCTAGACGGCGGTAGCTCCCCTGGAGTATACTTTGGATCGATTGATGGTGCGTTCGATAATTTTTTTAAATAATTTGTAACTAGAGACCCTAGGCTCCGCCCACTTGAGAGGGATAAAGCGCGACAGAAAAAACTGGCAAGGGAAAGAGCAAATCGAATTCTCCACCGATTTAGGTGATCTAAAGTGTTTCTGGTAGGTATCGACATCCGTCACAAAAGGCCCGAGGCGCCCTATGTTTGATCAACTTTGGATGGGTGAAAATCGATATTGAATTGTTCAGAATCGGTGATTCACTCGGTTCCCGTGATCGTACACAAGGGCGCTTCTCACAGTTTGCTTCCCTGATTTTATGAGGAATATTAAGCATGAAAAAACATTTTTCAGAAGTGTCCCCGATTTGCTCTTTTAGTAAAACGAAAACAAGACTTACGGTGTTTAGCGCGCCTCCTCCTCTCCCTCCTCCCCTCCCTTCCCTCATTTGCATGCGCCCTCTCCCTCGTTCCCCTCACGAAGTACTACCCGGCTACTCTAGCACGCACTCTCTCCACTTACGATTGATTGCGCCACACCAGCATCTGAACAGCGGCTCGCTCAGAGCGGTGAAACTATGGCCGTCGGAGTATGGAAACTAGCCGATATAGGCTCCGCCCACTTTTGAGCTGTCCTGAATTCTCCCTTTCTCCCACTATCGCCTTTTCGCATGGTTTTTGAAGCATAACTCGGTCCAGAGATGAGATATCGACAAACGGTAAAAAGCATGATCTTATTTGGCCCTAGTGGGATACATTAGCATCACAAACTGGCCTTCACGATGAGTTCGGTCAATCACGTTGTGGTCCCTATTTGTAACTTCAACTTTTAGCTATTTTAGTTCTTTCCAATTTTTTTAAAATAAAACTAAAATGAAAAATGTTCTCAAAAATAACGTGGAAGGGATAACAGAATGTTGTCAAACGATCTTTGTGGACAGACAGCAGTGAATGTGAATTTACAATCAGGGTCTAGGCACCACCATCGTGAAAGCCGGAAAATCCGAGCCGCGTAATAGTAGAAGATTCAGGATCTACCGCGTATTTCTGCGCTCTTGTCTGCGATACACTGGAAAGCGTGTATCAATTGTTCAGATTTGATATGGATACGGATTTCTCATGTCAAAACCCGAAATGGACAAAACAAGTGATAACCGTCCAGGACAAAGTGCGGGTTACGAAAACGCAGAAGGATTGTTTATTATTTGTTTTTCGCCTTTCGAAAACTCACATATTTTATTTCCCAAAACATATTACGAATATTAAAACAGGACCACTTCAATTCGTACGCAGGAATTCGCGAAGATTTCTTCACCGGAAGTATCCTACATACATGCTTCTTTAGTGTAAGTACGCTTAGAAAGAAAAATAGCGTGAGCGAATAATATTTTAGACATGGAATGTCGGTGACAAAGTGTTCATGTTCCATTCAGAAGTGCGAGGTGATGAGATGATCAACATAGAATGCTATTTTGTAAGCGATAATAGAATTTTTCTACGGTGTTCCCGTAAAAATGGTTCATTTTCACTAATTTTACAAAGTATACTAACGCAGGATTAGTCGGCGGGGATGAACTCCACAAGCACTGTGACAGTATACTTTTGCCTAAAACATGCTCGGAAAATGATTAGGAATTTGCTAAAAATAAATAGTTGAATAAAGAAATTGGCCTTTTCAGCTTCTTGATCTATCAACTCTTGAATTGAACATCAAGTTTTGCAAACATAATCTTCCACACTTGCTGAATCCAGCAATATGTGAGTTTTTGGTGTTCAACGATTCGTAAAGTAGTTCTCTCGATGTTCAGTCGCGTACAAAAACGATCTCTTGGCTTTGTCAACGCATGCCAAGTTCAAGTTCAAGTCTGCTGTGTACCGATTGAACGACGAGGCTGGGAAATGGCAAAAGGTTCTCTCTCTTCTCTCTCCATTGATGTTTTTGCGAACGATGTCACACTGTTCGCACACAGAATTAGTGATAGATACTCGCAGAAGGATTAATATCGCGAATTTTTCGCTTCATCCGTGCAGTTGGCAAGTACTTCCAAGTCGCGTAATTCGAAGTTGAAGTAGATTAAGTAAAACCCTTTAGAGAGGCGAGAGAGCACGCGAAATGAGGAGCGTAATCTGCTCTTTTTCCATCACTGTACTTTTCGTTATAGACTTCGTTAGAAGACAAAGCAACTTTTTTACGCGATCGGAAAATGTGCGAGGGAACAGATCAGAGATCGATCGTAGGTGGCAATTGTGCGGGGAGATGTGGTTCAGTAGGGAAGATTCTTTATCATGGTTGATCGAGTAGAATCAGAGATGGGGCGCCAGAGGAGGAGGGGGATTGGGGTGGGGTCAGTGATTAACAGTTACTCCCGACACAGCAACTCTAGATGGCGATGATTTCCGACGATGACGGGCGTCTGCGCGTGAGGAAGAGCCCGATCGTCGTCGGGAGTCGCGTCTTCTTCCTGGATGCCACGATCACACTTCCTGATGGGTCAGTAAGGTGATGGGACGATTAGGAACCTCACGCCAAAAAAAGTTGCAAATGTTCTGAAACGTGTTCCTAATATAGCGAAAAAAAATTTCGAAGGTTCTTAAACTCGAGTTCCTAACCGTCCCATCGCCGTGAGCTACCCTAGCGAACCTGTTTGTATCAAAGACATCCTTTTGCAGAGACATTCGCAACATGATCAACGTTCTGGACCTGGGTATGGGTAACATACGAATCAAACTGACCCGATCCCTTCTCAGAACCGACACTGTTCGTTCGAGCCGCTGTCGCGGTCGCTAGACAGAGAGTGAATTTCCGACTAGCTGGCTATGTTCTGCCAACCGACCTCTGGTAAGCCAGAGTTGGGCGAAAATTTAGCTATATCTCATTTCACAACTCTATGACGCCGGTAAGACAGAGTGAGAGCGCAGGGAAAAGTGAGAGACCGTAAACTTATAGCCCAATCCTCGATTAAGCGCACTCTTTTGAAATTCTAGTACGAGTTCCGGAGGAGTGAGGGGATCATCATTACA
Organism: Pristionchus japonicus; assembly: GCA_900490845.1. NCBI lineage: Eukaryota > Metazoa > Nematoda > Chromadorea > Rhabditida > Neodiplogasteridae > Pristionchus > Pristionchus japonicus. The sequence goes on along the minus strand of LS489039.1, from coordinate 386,758 downwards.
GGGATAATCTCGTCCAGAAGCGGTTGCTCGTGCATGAGAAGGTGGTGGACGAGCTGTGGCAGGTCGGGGAGGAGGTCGTTGATGGGGAGGTGGACGACGAGGACGAAGAGGAGATGGATTCAGAAGACAAAGATGAGGTCGACGAGGAATCTGTTGGGGAAGAGACTGACGAAGGAGTCGAGCAGGAGAGGGAGAATCGTGAGAATCGCGAAAACGAAGTTGATGAGGAGGCGCTGGATGATATTGATGAAGGAGCGAATGGTGATGATGAAGTGGAGGAGGAGGAAGAAGAAGAGGAAGAGAGTGAGCATGCTGATGTAGGCCCGGCGAAAAGAAGTAGAATGGATTAGGCAATAGTTATACAATCATCATAGTTCGCTTATCTTCGTCGCATTGTAAAACCATATCAATCAGAGTATAAACAATTCCGTTTCAACACAGTTTTTGCGCAACGAGCTGTTGAATGATCAGCTGTCAATATCTCAAGAACGTTAATCGGAATGATCTCACTTTGTTTGAAGAGCTGTTGATAGTCGGCTTTCAATTACCTGTTCCTGATTTTTCTTCACCTCTCGGAAAAATAAACATAATCGAAATTCCAGTGAATCGAGATGCTTTTACTGCCACCAGTTGATTGCGACGAGAAAACATTCAAGTGCCATACGGACTGTTGTCTTTATTGTGTGAGCATTCTAATTAATATTTACTACATAAATCGATTTTCGACGAAACAGCGAGAATTGTGAACTTTTCGACCTTTCAGTTCGTCCTCAATGGCAAGTATTATGTTCTTGACAATCATGTTATTTATCTTCGAAGAGTACTCGATAAGATTGATTTGCGTATGCAATCAATGTGTACAAGTAAGGTTTTACTTTCTCGCAATAGTGAAATCAAATATTTTGAAAAGAATGATGTTTTCAAAATTGTGCTTTTCAGAAACCTTCGCTGTCTCGAGCGTCACAATGAACGCACCAGAATGGGATCAAGTCAGTTCTAGTACATCTTGCATTATAAATTTTAAAGAATTAGCATTAAGGAAGCTGAAAATGTTCCAATATTGGAAGACTATTTCGAAGCTCTTCTCGTGCGAGACAATACTGTGTACCTCTTTGATAGAGAACGCCTGGAATTCCACACGGGAAGATTGGGTGAGTGTGAACAAAACTGTTTAGAGTAACGAAACTTACATTCCTACACGCAACATGAAATTCATAACTCAATTTTCGACTAAACTACAAAGAAAGCATTCAATTTATCTGTTCATGAAACGTATACAGTGTGGCATATTGTAATATCAGCACATTACATATTGCAAGATTTTTTTTCAAAATCGTATACCTATTTAGAGCTGGGCACGTTTAACTGGACAGCTTCAGCGGAAATCAATGTTCCTGATGAAGGAGTCGACATTCCTGAAAATCTTGGAATCGCATTATCATTCTCTTATGCCGATGGTTCGTTCGACTGCAGTGTATTATCTGGTCTAAATTTTTTTGATTCGAAAATACCATGATAATAAAATAAATGTCAAAATTAACAGGCGAGAACGCATACTTGTGTTCAATCTTTCATGATATCTACGATGATGAGCACTTCCTCTTTCGTTTCAATGCGCATGATGCCTCATGGACAAAGGATCGAATAACCTTTCGTGATCAGGCATGAAGCGGTCAAGTCGGTCAAAATTATTACCATTTCACCATTTCAGAATACAACCAAGCAAGTTGAGCGTATTGATTTGATGGATAATGATTACGAAGTGAGTGGAAAGGTTGCCGATTCGAATTCGAATCTGCGCGCACTGGTTCTAAGTTTTCGAATGGGAAGGGGTGAGAGAGTGTGTAAAATTGAGAGAAAGAAAGAGCGTCTGCCACATTTGACATCTTGAAGAATTCGAATGAGCGAAGACTTCAAATTCGATCCGGTAACTGTAGTGAGAGGAAAAATATTTTTGATAAGAAACCAAATCTTCACTTTTGAGGGATTCGTAGTTGGTCAGACAGTACACTTCTTCACAAAGAAAGATCGAAGGCGCGTTAAAACAGCTCGTGCAGTGAAGAAAGCTGCCCATCTGGTGAGAGAATCTAGAAATAAACGTATATTTCCCACAGCGCTCTATCCCGACAAACAAGGGTCAGGGTTGACATAACGGAACTGCAAACTCAGGATTCTATAGGAACTTTGAAACACATCTCGATTCTCATTTTGCAACAAAAGCGATCAGGAGAATTGCGCTACGTTTCACAAATATATTAAATTTGAGATCAATTTTGCAGTTCGATTACGGTTTCGCGGGAAAATTCAAAAAGATAATCCCATTGTTCACCCTTGTCTGGAGAAAACAATGGGGGTCAGAACGCTGTGTTCCATAAGAGTTTGCAACGAACGAGTGGACTCTTTTTGCCTTAGGAAAAATATTGCTCTGTGAAACTTACGAGTGAAACTAGTGTGTGGTTATTACTATTATGCACACGTGTATTATTCAGATGCTAGACCTCGTCACGCTGGAAGTATCAAAAGACATGTCGTACACGAAGCAAAAAGGCTTGCCACATCCTTCCAATTCAAGTATCTGTGAGTTGTACTCCAAATTTATCTTATTTCGATAAAAACTGATGGGTTCACACTGAGTTTATCAAAGCAGTCGTTTGAAACACATTAGTCATTAGTTTGAAACATAGTCATGTGAAATCATTCCAGTCACCGACAACAACGCTATGTTGATGCTGACTGCTCATCCAGAATCAATGCACAAAGCAGTTCTATACAGATTCAGTCTGGAAGAAGAACGATGGATCAAGGTAATCGAACACTTTGAAACAATAATAATGAAATTGTACCTCGAAACAGAGAGCAGAAATTGCTGACAAGGACCACAAATACATTCATCGATCGAAGCCAATTATGGTGGACTCTCGAATCATCTTCACAAAATGCAAACTCAGTCTGCTTAATACGTGCGTATCAATAAAGCCATTTTAAAACACTTTCATAACATAAAAATGTAATGATTTTTTCAGGCAGGAACGATCCGTTATCTCCGTTCTCGAGCTCGGTTAGTTTCCAAATTCAGCTCTTCATGTGCTCTAAATTAGAGAAAAGAAGCACAGTTGAACCGGATGAAACTCTGATCTGGAATCAATCTTCAGAACCAACACTCCTTGATCGGGCTGCAGTTGTGGTAGCGAGTGAGCCTAAATTGGCGCAGATTGCTCGAGCGAATCTACCGGGCCGAGTCAAGTAAGAACTTGACCCCTCTCATCCATCGCACCGTTCGACTCCTTGCTATACGGATCGCAAAAAATTTTCCAATAACGATAAAGCACGGCAAACCCTGTTGCAGGGACGGCTTGATTGAGCGGCGAATTCTTGGCGCTGATGAGAACGAAGAAGGCAGTGAACGAGACGTCTCTGGTGATGAGGAGCTTTCATCGGAGCAAGGCTCGCCCGACTACTTCCGCAGTGACACGGAGGAAGAGGAGGAGGGTAACGGAGATGTAGAGGCAGACGGGAAAATCGATGGTGACGTGGAGGGACGAAAGGCAAGGGATGATGAAGAACATGGAAAAGAAGAAGACGTAGAGAATGAGCTTGAAGGAGAGGCGAAGGTTCAGAATGAAGAGAAGAAGGATGATGATGATGATGATGATGCAGTTCCGACAAAGATGAGTAGAATGGAGTAGGCATTGTGATTATCATTATTGTCAGTATGTATGTTCAATACCCTAATCATCGACGTATAAACAATGTTACTATTTCAATTTTTCTTGTGTGATAAGCTGTCGATTGATCAGCCCTGGTACCTTTGTCTTACAACGCCATCTTTCTTCGAGTGATATTGCTGACCGAAGGATCTTCTGAATCGAGATGTCCATGCTGTTTTGGCCTCCCGTTAAGGTTAAGAGGGCGAAATATTACGACGTGAAATTAAAAGTGAGCCAAACAAATACAATATTAATTAACTTTAAAGAAAAACAACTGAATTTTTATAGTTTATTGATTTCCCGCGAGGAAACGAATTTTCAGTTCATCCTTGGCAGTAAAATATACATCATCAATAGATGTGACGCCCAATTCGACATGCAATGCTTTGATACAAGTGGGTGAATACTGAACAACTTTGTATGATTTTATTTTCAGAAACATTGCAAATGCAAGATATTCAACTGTGTCACGACGTATGTTTCATCAGATTCGTTAAAATTCTCATTAGCTAAAAATAAATATTACTATCTAAAAATGAATATTTTTTGCAGAATCCCAACAATTTTGAATATGATTTGTTGACTATGGACGAATTCAGTACAGCAGTGATTCATAATGAGAAAGCGTATGTATGGGCTGGTAGGAGAAGGCAATACCGTGCTCGCCTTTACGAAGGCCGCGTTGGTTGGCACCTAATTCATTGGGCGTCAAACCTAATGCATTATGTTAAGAAGCCGATGGTTTTCATTGGAGAGCAATAAAGACTCGAGGATTCCCGGATTTCGGCCAAAAACAGTTTGGATTCAGCGACGGTTCCTGTTTTGCATGGCTACCAATTTCAACTACCAATTTCAGGAAAGTGCACATATGTCTCATGCGTTCATGTGGAAGGAGGGACAACGTATCTCTACAAGCTGAATCTTAACGATATCGATACAAATAAGACGTGGACACGAGAAATCATGAACTTCCACAGCCAGGTTTGTAGTTGGAAACAAATGCAGATAATAAGATTCATGTGCAAAAAAATGAACATAAATTCTTAGGAGGTTGCAACTAAAGTCCACGAATATCTACGAGGCGACAATTACGTAAGTTAATTGTTTTACATTTTTCTAATATTTAAATCATTGAGCACACTAACTATCATTGAGAAGATAATGGGACTTTTAAAGTCGGTATTGCAGGCCTCTATTTATGTCATTGAAAAGACTGCTCACGTGCTCCTTTCAAGAGAGCTTGACAACAATCAAGACGTTCATTTGGTTTGTTATCGATGCGATAAATTTTTAAAAAGTGAATACATCATTTAGATCTTGGACCTTCCGTCATTAAAGTGCTCAATGAGTAACTCACTTGATAATATGCCGATTTCGACCTTCTGTGAGTACCCAAATTGAATTACATTTGATCAAAAGATTATGTATTTATTAAAGTTACTGATAATCGATCGCTCTGGATTCTTTTCGATGATAAGCAAAGCAACAAGTCGATATTGCATCGGTACGACGTTCTTACTGACAAGTGGATTAAGGTGATTAATTCGATAATGATCATGCAATTGTAACCAAGAATTGCAAATGTTTAGACAAGCGAAATTTACGCTCAAGGCAAACATCACTCCCGATTCCGTCAGTCCGAACAATTCCTCGTAGGCTCTCGAATGCTTTTTGTAGATGTTGCGCGAAAGTAAGCATGCTTCTCAGCGAAACAATTCAAGAAATGTTCATTTCCAGAGGCTACTATCTTGACGTGCACGTTCTAGACATGCGTGAGTTTGATTCATCTTTTGGCACAATTCGGATTGTTCGGACCTCGGATTGTTTGAACTGCTGAAGGAGAGGGGCAGTCGCTCTCCCCGCTCATTTTGCTTTTTTGGCATAGGCGTGAAACTTATCCTTTCGAACCCTTCTCTGGAGAGAACAATCGGGCGAGAACGCTGTGGTTCATGGTGATTTCTACTGGCAGCATCTTCACCAGACAAAATAATCCACTCTTTTTTTCAGAACCATCACTGTACGATCGAGCGGCCTTAGCAGTGGTCAATGATCCGGCAATGTCCCAACTGGCTCGCACCACGCTTCCGCCGCGAATACGGTAAGTGTAAATATTGATTAAATTGAAGAAAATCATTGCTTTGTTTGGTTATTGCCGGTCAGGCAGAGCGAGTGAGCATGAAAAAGTGAGAGACCGTTTTCGCCTAATTGTGTTTCACGAAACTATTCTCAGGGATGACTTGGTCGAGCGAAGGATCTTGAAGAGGGAAGATGAGGTAGAGGAAGAAGAGGAATCCGAGGGTGATGACGTAGATGAGGATGAGAGCGAAG
>LS489039.1:364420-380623 GCA_900490845.1 Pristionchus japonicus | reverse complement strand
TCGATGGAAGCGAGGAGATTGAGGAGGAGGAGAGTGGAGAGATCGATGGAAGCGAGGAGATTGAGGAGGAGGAGAGTGGAGAGATCGATGGAAGCGAGGAGATTGAGGAGGAGGAGAGTGGAGAGATCGATGGAAGCGAGGAGATTGAGGAGGAGGAGAGTGATGATGATGAATGGGAGGAAGAAGATGAACAGGAAGCTAAGGCGCAGACTGAAGGAAACAAGGGCGAGGCTGGTAATGTTGAGGAGGAGGAAAGGGAAGAGAATTATGATGATAGTGCAACTGGCGCTGACGAAGCTCAAGATGATTTCGATGATGATGAGGGGAGGGAGGAGGAGAATGATGATAGTGCAGCTGGTGCTGACGAAGTTGATGCTGAAGAGGAGGAAGAGAAAGAGCTCGATGGAGAAGCGAAGAGTCCGAATGGAGACAAGAATGATGATGATAATGGTGCAATATATGAAGCAGTTCCGGCAAAAATGAGAAGGACGGAGTAATTATGTGCTGATTGGCCAACTAATATTCGATTTCCTTTTATTTCTAGGTCAACCACTACATTGCTTATCAATTACGCTTCATTTACATTCACTTTTGATTTCCACATTGTTCAAGATAAACAATATTTGCCCTTGACTTTTTTCCGTTCATTTGACTTCCAATTCGGTGCCGATAAGCTGTTAACAGATCAGCCTCAACTATCTACCGCAAAATCGATTCGAAGCAATAATAATTTTCATAGATCTATCGTATTCGAACTCTTTCAAACAAACGCTCCATTTTCCCGCTCGTTTTCAAATTGCCGTGTGTTCTCACTCATCTCAAATAATAATATTCTCTAGAGGAAGATGTCGATGCTATTTTATCCTCCTGTGGTGTATGAACCCATTCCTAATACTTCGCATCAAGTAAGTTGACATCTTTTTGAGAAAATATTTTCTCGTGAATGCAAAAAATCACACAACCTGTTCTAAAATTATTAACTTTTTTATTAATTTTTAATTTTTGCAATATTTTCATTAATTTTTTCAGTTCGTTCTCGGCGGCAAATTTTACCTTTCTCATAGCGAATCGACAATGCTAGCCATCGACCTCAGTGAGTTCCCAGAAAACGTGCAAAATAATTAAAAGTTTCAATATTAAATGTTTTAGAGACTTTCCAACTAGCAGAAGTTCCAATGATTTGTGAAGTAAGATTTTATAATTATGTGTTTTATTTAAAATCAATATTAAAATCAATAATCAATGCAATTCTTTTCTAGAATTTTGAGAAGAGAAAATTGTACGGAACGGCAGTCGTGAACAAGGATGAAGCTTACTTGTATAATTATGGTGCGGAAAAGCTGTACGAAGGGAGAGTTGGTTAGTTGCTTTGTTAACGCTTTGTTAAGTTGTGATGAAAGCTTTTCAGTGGCGGGCACATTCCACTGGAAAAGACAGGATACGGTCGGCAGCGTCGATTTCGTTGGCATAACCTTCGGTTTCAACAATGGTTTGTTATGCTATAGAGATATGTTATAATGAAAAAGTGTACTATTCAGGGCAAAATGGCTTCTACTGCGAAACTCATCGTGATGGGGAGAAGAACTACATTTACAAGCTCAATTTGAACAAAGCTAAGAAAGTGTGGACAAGAGAAGAAGCTAGTTGTGAAAACAAGGTTAACTTTATGACATAAATATATTGTAAAGGGAAGCCCAAAGATCAGAGACCAAGGGCATGCCAGCATCGGGGAGTATAACTCAGTGGTAGAGGTCCCGCATGCGTCACTGCGTTCAATGAGGCGGGAGCGAGAGAAAGAGAGCGCAGAGAAACCCGAGGGGAAACTGAATCACACTATGAAATTGGCAACTTTCCAATGACCAGAGAGGTCTCACCACGAATTTCTTACTGGGCGAATCCGGAACGCAGTGTGTGTATCGGACGGTCGGGGGTTTGATTCCCTCCACCTCGAACTCACTTTCGCACTTTCCTCTGATCTTACACTGATCTACTCATCACTGATCACTGATCTACTATCGGTTATCACTCACTCACTGTTATCACCGATCTACTTGACTCAGGAAACTACGAAGGAGCTAGGACGTATCACGGAGTTTCGTTATCAAGTAAGCATTAGGCACTCCGTTCACCAGCCCAGCGTGAAACCATTTTATTTGGGGAACCATTGAAACTCATCTCATTTCGTTATGTTGTCCGGGAAAGTGCAGGTGCGCCATGAATTGAAATTATCACGATCATTTTAGGCACACGTCATCGGCCAGACGGTACACATAATCCGTGAGGATACAATGGCAGCAAAGCACAAATCTCATATGGTAAGACTTTTTTTTGAAAACTCGATCGAATCACGCGACAATCAGATGCTGGATATGGCATCCAACCACTGGACGATGAGTAAGGCTTTCCGTGTACGAACAAGATTCAGTAAGACGATATGTGAGTAGCCCATTCATTATTACGTTTATACGAGAAATTACGCGCCCGTGTAAAAGTGGGCGGAGCCTAGCGCGTTTGCCGCAAGTAATGGTCTGTCCGACCATGAATTACAAGCGTACCATTATAATAATGTGATATCTCGACCAACCTCAGTTGCCACACACGAAGCGCTGTGGATGGCGTCCGACTCGACTCGACCGGGCACTTTGTTGCTGCGCAGATACGACATTTCTACTGATAAATGGGCGCAAGTGAGCGCTCTCTACCAATTAATTGTAACTAATTGTACTAATTAACTAATTGATCTAATCTACTGACTAATTCTAACTAACTGTAAGCATCTTCGATTGGAAAAACCGTTCAGATGGGCGAGATTGCCAATGGAATGGATCGACACTCATATTATCGTGGATTCCCGACCGTTGTGGGCACCCGCGTGCTCTTCATGGAGGGAGAACATGGTCTCCGAACGCGTCCTAAGAACGGGCCGCATGTCGCCCAATGGCTGGAAACGAGTGAGTTTGACTTGCACTGGCTTTCGAATCATTTTTCATTAGAGCGAAAGCAATTACGAAGATAGAAAAGCTGCTAGTGACAGACTGGGATATTTCCTATGCAGCATTTCTTGCAGAGTTGGGCAATTAGGCGTTTTTCAGACTAGAGTTCGATAAACGTGTCGCCGTCTCTTCATTTCCCATGCTCCGGTCAAAGTGGCCAGAGAATGTGCGAAATGAAGAATCGGCGACCCGTTTATCGAACTCTATTTCAGACCCGTCTTTGTACGAACGAGCGGCAGTCGCCCTGTCTCTGGATTGGGACAGACGCTGGAAAGCTCTTGAGACTCTCCCGAAGAATATCAAGTGAGATATAAACTAGCTTCAGCTATTTATCTAGTAATAAGCAAGTAAGTAAACTTATTTGGCGCTCCTGCATCTGTCCGGACGGACAACAGGGTGAAAATGAAATGGTTTCTCACAGGGTTGGTGGTTGGAGATGTGCAAGAGTGCCCGATTTTTTCAGGGACGACTTGCTTGAGAGAAGAATACTGGGTGTACTGCACTCGGTAACGCCAATGAAGAAAAAGGACGATTCAAAGGGAGAAACCTCGTCGAAGAGAAGAAGAGTAAAGTAGTTTAAGACTGTTTCTCAACGATATGCCCCCATCGTATTTTCATGTGTAAATTCTAAATGCTTTGATGTTTTCATGTTGAGCCTTATTCTGTACCATTCATTCATTTCGTTTCGATAAAAAGTCTAAGTTGTTTCAATTGATCTGTTCATAAAACTTACTTTCGCAAATTAATTGATCTTATTGTTTAAAATGCTCGTAAAAATGGGCTGTTGGAAGTCCCTTTAAATCGTTTCGAGATCTTGTGATCCTCGATTCTGTTTACTCGACCGAGAGTTGCCTTTGATGGTCTTGCTTCCGGGCGCTACGCTAAGTCGTGAGCTACTATTCAGTGCATTTCTTCCGACCCCACATATTATTCAGTTTCGCATTAATCGAAAAACGAGTTGCCTTGGCACAGCGTCCCTCATAAAATATGATCAAAATCGAGCAAGCTCACAGTCATTCTGACCGAACGGTGAGGAGGAAAGGAGTAGAAATAGAATGATGAATGAGTGAGAGAAGAGAGGGAAATGAAGACAAACAGAATTGATTGAATTTGTAACCGTGATTCCGTAACAAGTCTTTTATTAAGAGCAAGTAGGTAAATTTGTACAAGTAACGTTGAATGAAAATGCAAGAAAGAGCAAGTACTATTCTATTTTCGTTGTACTTGCGACCTAGTTTCGCTGATATTAGTCATGAAATGAAACCGGAATATGAACAGGGTAAATGGAAACAAAGACGATGTGCCAAAGAGATCAAGAATGGTGGCAGTAAAACCCAACTCGATCAAATTCCCTGCATTTCAGAGTTCGATAGACGAGTATACGTCTCTTCATTACACACACTCACACTCTGATCGGTGAGAGAGCATGGGAAATGAACAGACAGTGACCCGGTTATCGAACTCTACTGCATTTCAGTGGGCAGTACTTAGTATGGCAAATGAAATGAGTTGTGATGCAATCCTAAACTAGGGAAGACTTAGTGGGCAATGAATGGAGACACGGATCAGAAAGTACAGGAGTAGAAGTGCAATAATATGTCCGAAGATGTCTAGAAATGCCCGTTTACACTTGAAACGTAACTCTTCGTCTCCTCTTCGCATTGCCTCCTTCTCCTTCGTCTTCATCTCTTTGTCCCCTCCTCTTCTCCTCTTCCTCTTCCTCATCCTCACTGAGTACCTTTCTGGTAGTCAGTTCGTCTCTGAAGCGAAATATTATTCCACATATAGTCCTTATGACAACGATTTCCATGACTAGATAAACGATTGAACCAAAACGTATGCTTCAACTCTCTTAAACGACAATTGCTTACTTCATCGCCCTTGGTAGAATAGCTCTAGCTAGCTTGTGGCCTCGTTGATTTCTCCATAAAGCGACGGATGCATGGTCGAAGAGTGTGGGTTCTGAAGCAGAATTTTCAAAATGGCATCGCTCGTTTTGAGTGATTTTTCGATGATTTTGTCCATTGAAGATCATGAAACGATGAACGGGGACTTCATGGAGGAATGTTTTTTTGGTACTTGTGGAGTTCACCGGAAGAGCGTCTATCCACAATCCACCCCGACCACCAACCCTCCTTACGGCAATACAAACTATAGAATGAGTAAAACAAGGTACTTTGAGGGGCTAATTTATGTGAACTTTGAATAGACGCTCACCCAGCTCCAACGGAATCACCACACGGTCGCGCGGAACAGTGTAGTCAAATGGCCTTTCAGTCTCGCTGAAAATGAAGCTTCAATTTTAACGCAACGGAAGAGTAACGGCAAAAGTACTATTGGGTTCCCGCAACCACCTTTCAGTCTTTCTACACCGAGGGATCGAGATCGTCGTTTCTGAGATCACAAGATCAACTCGCCTTGCTAAGAAGAAGATCCTCGTTCCCACCGCTATTGCGTCATTCGGTTTACCGTAGCTGTCATCGACGGCAAATTCTTGGACCTGGAATCAGAAGCTCTGTTAAGTAGACTTTGAAAGATAACTAGACGCTTGAACGTCTTGCTCTCTTTCGAAAATTTTCATTTTGAAACCCGAAAAAAGCGGTTGATTTACATAGAAGTGACTAGTCACTTTGTTGACTTTAAAAGTCACTGTTGAGTAGTAGATAGATAATCGGTATCACAACCCCGACAGACAAGGGACAACTCTTCAAGTACAATAATGAATCTTCAAAGTTCTAAAGTTGAAAAGTTTCTGAAACTCATCTCAGTTCTCATTTTGGAACCGAGCAAACGGTGAAATCGCGATGAGTTTCAGAAACATCTCAAATTTGGAAATCAAATTTGCAGGTTGATTTCATGTCAAGACCAGCGCGGGAGAATACAAAAAAGATACCCTTCATTCACCCTAGATAATCCCTTCATTCTAAAGTAAGCGTTAACTGTCACTGTTAAGCAATTTGTCAGTCAGAAGAGCGGCAATCGACAACCCGCACCTTGCTCCAGACCATGACAGAAGGATCATAACGGAGAATCAGTAGCTTATTGGCGTCATCGACGTGACATCCCATCATGAGTAGCTGACGGCCGTCGGAGACTGCAATTGGGTTTGATGGATGACGTTTAGGAACTCGCGTTTAGGAACCTCGAAAAAAGTTTCCAACTGTTCTAAAACGTGCACCTAACATAGCCCCAAAAAAATTTCCGAGGGTTCCTAAACGCGAGTTCCTAAACATCCCACCACCGTTTGATGGGTTAGCTTCGTTCCTAATCCGTAAACAACAACAATCACTACAACAGATACTTATGGAAGAATAATACCACATTTTCTCGATCCCGATCAATCGTAAAAAGCCCTCACCATCTAGGGACCACCATCCATTTTTATTTACTCTGGCTCAAGCGAAATTAAATAACTCGAAGGAGGCGAAAAGGCCGCTCGTTCTGTTTTCGCAGTTTTTTAGTAGACCGTTAGAGCTAACTTTTCTCCAAAAATTAGACAAATCAATGGGCTCCCGATACCAGTTTAAGGCCAAAATCTTCCGAAAACATGCTAATTTGAAAGAAACAAAGTGCATAAAGGGCTCTAACTTCCGTTAAAGGAAAGGGCCGCGACTTATGCAAGTTTCCAGTGATAAACAAAGGTAATGAGCATAACATATCCGAAAATCAGCAAAATCAATGGGCTCCCACGAATGTTACATAGGTGCAAAGTTTGGCGATCGAAATGATCTTTGATCTCATGTAAAAGTCGCGGGAGACCATTGATTTGGCTGATTTTCGGATATGTTATGCCCAATACCTTAGTCTATCACTGAGAACTTTCAAAAGTCGCGGCCCTCGTCTAGAACACATTTTATAAGGCTTTTGTAGTTTGTAGTCTCTCGTTATCGACAACTGATTTTTTGAAAAATGCAAATATCTCGAAAGCTGTTGGATTTCGGTTGGTCTTCCGCGAACAAAAAATGTTTCTATATAACAGATTAACAAACTGAGATAGGTCATGGGTCATGAATTCATCATTTGCATATCACGTGGTGGTCCCTACTCACCATCCCCTGTTCCTCACCAGCCTGTAGACTAAAGGAAATAAATAATTTGACTGAATGATGGCTCACAGACAGTGGCATGATCGGGAAGCTCCAGACCGGCGCACGCAAATTCGCCTTTGGACCAGGCGAATGAGGTCAGATCAAGAATCTGAGAAGGTTTGTTTGATTCTATCGTCTTACTAACTACTTACATCGCGAAAGGTTTTTAAAACATATTGTTTTTTCATGCTACAAACTGATTTTTCGTTTTAAACAGTCCGAATGGTTAGACCATCCAAGAAGTGCAAGAATCGCATTGGACAACTCACCAAATACGTGTCACAGCACTCGGACGAGAACAGGTATGCCTGCCCACCAACTACGTGCACCTGCCATGGAACAGTTGGATGGTCAGTTAGTTAAGTTTCAGTTGTATCAAGTTTAATGTACATTAGTACCAAGTGTAGTTCAGTTTGCATTCAGTATTGCCAAGATTGCCCACCTTCCACGAATCTTCGAAAAAGAATTCGGGCGTTTCGACCACTTCTTTGACCGTCTGGAAATATCAAAGTCAGACAATACGGCCCCTCTCACCACTTTAGGTGTGTGAAATGAGGAGCGTATTGTTCGCTATGCCATCCCTAATAAAGGAACTCGCCTCTGGCAAGAACGTGTCCATTAAAGTCCATTTCCTGGTAGTCAAGTTGAGCATGCTAAGACACGGACCAATGTCATCGTCTTGACTGAGAACGCAGAGGAAGGTCGAATCGCCTGAAAGATTGGTACTTGTGGGGCTCACCGGAAGACTGTCTCGACAGCATGTCAGAGTGGATCGAAAACCTCATTTGCGTGGCGCCGCTTGCCGAGCCATTCCGCGCAGAACGAGGGGGAGAAAGCAGTTGGAATGAGGAATAAGAAGGGAGGTTTTAGTACATTCACGCATGCTATTACTGAACGGGATCGAAATTTAACAAAAGCTCAACTTGGGGAAAATATAGCGATTGCTAAGAAAGTTGTCTAAACCCTTTCCGAAGAGTGCCAAGTTGAGCTTTTGTTAAATTTCGATCCCATTCAGTCGCAGCATGCATGAACGTACTATAAACCAAGTCATTATTCCTCATTCCAACCGCTTTCTCCCCCTCGTTCGGCGCGGAATGGCTCGGCAAGCGCCGCCACGCAAATGAGGTTTTCGATCCACTCTGACATGCTGTGGTCTCCCCTCCATTCACCCCTACCATCAACCCGTCGCCCAAGAGAAAGATACTTCCACAATCCGATCGATTGAGATCAGCATGACCAAAAGGCCTAATACCGCATGATATAGATAAAGATCGCTTGATTGATTGGATGGCAGTTAGCATTCGCCGTTGCGAAAATAATCAATGCGCTGCTCTGTTGCAGTTGTTCCTCGTGTCACCCACAATCCGAATCAAAGTTGGGCGAAAATTATAAAAGAGACTTTTTGAGAAAGTGAAAATATCCTTGGCAAAGTTGAAAATATCGATCCGGCTGAAAACTGGTGTACAGGTAGTACTCCTCGAGTGTAGCTCGTATGCAGCTTATGGAATCACCTGGGTTGCTTTCCGCAGAGTGGTGACGGTTTTTCGAAACTACCGTAACCCGATCGACTTTGCGCATACGCAATCGTTTCGAACAAGCAAGGGCGCAAAAAATGCACAAAATTCGGCTGAACATACATGCCAAGTTTCATCCCGATCGCATTGAAACTCGATGAGAAAAAGTATGTTTTTCGAAAAAAAATTCAGATTTTAATTTGCAGCTCCGCCGGGAGCTAGGGTAGAACACTTTTTTATTTCGCCAATCAGAAGCTATGATACCCACCTTGATTCCATAAAAAAATGAGGGCAAATTTGTGTTACATATTTGGAGAATTTTAATAAAAACCGCGCTCAACTTCAAATAAAATCAGTTCATGATCGGCCAAAATACCGTAGCGAAAATTGGTTAAAGGCTGTCGTTCGGTAACGCAATGATCGTTTAGCTTTCATGTTATACGATGAGTTATTGTGCGAATCAATGAGTCATTTCAGTCAGTTGGCAGCCTGTGCGCTTCAAGTTGGTTCGATGAAATTGAGTCAGTTCACGATAGTTTGGCCGATCATGAACTGATTTTATTTGAAGTTGAGCGCGGTTTTTATTAAAAATTCTCCAAATATGTAACACAAATTTGCCCTCATTTTTTTATGGAATCAAGGTGGGTATCATAGCTTCTGATTGGCGAAATAAAAAAAGTGTTCTACCCTAGCTCCCGGCGGAGCTGCAAATTAAAATCTGAAATTTTTTTCGAACAAAATATTTTTCTCATCGAGTTTCAATGCGATCGAGATGAAACTTGGCATGTATGTTCAGCCGAATTTTGTGCATTTTTTGCGCTCTTGCTTGTTCGAAACGATTGAGTATGCGCAAAGTCGATCGGGTTACGGTAGTTTCGAAAAACCGTCGCCACTCTGCGGAAAGCAACCCAGGTGATTCCATAAGCTGCATACGAGCTACACTCGAGGAGTACTACCTGTACACCAGTTTTGAGCCGGATCGATATTTTCAACTTTGCCAAGGTTATGAACAAAACTTTTCAGTTTCTCAAAAAGTGCCTTAAAAGGGTCTCTCACTTTTGCATGCTATCTCGCTCTGCCGGCGAGAGAGCGTTGCGAAACGAGAGACTGTACAGGGTGTCCCAAAATTATGGTGACAAGCACTTTATGGAATATCTCGAGAACCGTTCCGAGCTACATGCCCCAGTCTCTACTGTACACTAGTGAGTACCCGTGCTGTAAACTGTGAGCTTCTGGTCATCATCAATGAACGTTGACTGATAGCGCCGAATCAATTTCGATTTCGAAAAAAATCACTACGCGCCGCGAATCATAGTAGTTCATTTTCTTAATATGTAGGTTAGTTAGAAATCGTGAATTCCATTTGAACCTCTGAATAACTAGTACAGCCACAGGCCTCTCTAATACATGTGTCCACTTGGGTATTGGTTTCCGATTCAGAGAGAAATAGCTCATTGAACTCAATCATAGTTTCGGAAAATCAAATCGAAAAATAATCAAAATCTCGGAAGTCAAGTTCAATGAGACTCCAGTTCAATGTAAACTCATGTAGCGTGAGGTACTCTGAAATGATAATTTTTGAGAATGTTACTTTGAAGCTACAGTGAGTTTGAACACCTGTTCCATGAGGCATGATTTTGATCAAAGTATGGCGAATTCCGACCTTTGGAAATTTCTCCTGAGTTCAAAAAAGCAGTCATGGCAAACTTTTCTGCATAATTGAACAACACGATGATTGTACTACTAAAGGAAAATAGGCAATTTTTTTAAATCTCAATCCATGTTGCTATGTGACATCATAATGTGAAAGTAAAAAATTGCGCGCCGTTACTCAGATTTTTTTTCAAAAATTGTCCTGTAGCATTAACTGAATTAAAAATTAAATTGCGAGGGCAGTTGGGAGTGTTGATGGATGAACTACAAGGAAACAATATTATCAATACTACACCGCTGTTAGTTGGCCTACATTAATTTCGAGAATGGAGTGCATCAATCCGGGGATGGGACCACCTTCGCTACATTAACGAGTTTTAAAAAATCATAACCCTCGATGTGAAGGGGCAACAACTCTAACTTTCACAGCATAAGTATCACTATACCTGAACTACATATGAGAGGAATTAGGGACTGATTGTTCAACGGAGTTTCGAGATTTCACTTGTCATCATAATTTTGGGACACCCTGTACATCTGATTCCAATTTCAAAAAAATCTGATCCCAATTAACCTTGCCGATACTCGAATCCGTGTCCTTCTTCCGGCCCCTCTCCATCGGTTTCGATCGGCTTCCAGAGAAATCCGTCATCCCCCTCTGAAAGCGATAGAAAGTGGTGGGGCGACAAATTTACGGTCTCTCATTTTACGCCGTTCAGGCAGAGTGAGAGAGCATGGAAAAGTGAGAGACCGTAAAATTATCGCTCAACTCTAGAGTATACCTTTTTCGCTTGCTAAAGACTTTGCGGAACCGAAAATTGCTCGACGCCTACCAAATGAAGGATCGAAAATGCTAGCTGTCTACTCTGACTCCGAGGTCTGCCACTATTGATTGAGCTAGTATCAAACATACCAAAGAAGTACGAAACGCACCTTTCGATCCCTCATACAGCATTCCTTCGTGGAAGGTCCACACGTATACCCTGCCTTTGAGCACAACTCCCGTGCCACCGAAGGCGATGTTATCGCCGTTCGCATTTGCCGTTCTCTGAGACAACAATTTTATTTAAAATGATTATTTTGTTTTATTTATTTTTAGTTAAGAGACTGTCTCCGTAAAAAATTAGCATCGGGCGGACATCCTTCCAGGATATTCGATTCAGGCCTCCATACTAACGCCACAGGAAGGTGTTTGACCCTTGTCCACTAAACCGGCCAATTTGGCCTCTCGTAATCCTAACGTGGCGCGCCAGGTGCGCGCGAAGTTCGAAAAATCGATTTTCATATCTTCTCAGCCGTTCAAGCTAGACTCAAAATTATTTTTGCGTTGTGTTAGTGAGCTCAAATGAGCAAACTTTCATCAGAAATTTTCTTCGAACTTCAATTCCTAAGGTGATTTTGAGTGTTTAAAATCAACTTTTATACCACTATTGCACGCTTACCGGCATTAGCGGAGGGTGGAACATTGTACACAGTGTACTACCGATGCCTACGAACACGTTTGACAACATTTGGAAGAAATCGGTTTTACTCCTTCTTCCTGAAGTTGGCATACTGCGTTACTTAAAAATCGGAAGGAGAGCTTTCTCAACTTTTTTACACCTACTAGAAGCGGTTGCACCTGAACGTACTAACTTTGAAGTTTGAGGAAGATTGAAGCACTTTGAGTATTTTTCCGGAGGCGATTTTGTCGTCGAGGACCATGACCCGGGGTTCATGGGTGCACCCTGGACCTTGGAACCATGAACCCCGGGTCATGGTCCAAAACGAGTTCGTAGAGATCCTGACGTAACATACCTTATTGCATGCTACAGTACCGCACATACTACCGTAGCCCGGTATACCGTGCTCAGTTTTATCAAGAACTGACTTTTCGTCGAAAATAATATTTCAAGCTATTTGATTGGCTTTTGGTATCAGATCAGCGTCGGATTCGCTCTCTCAGTTTTTTGTAGGCTAGCTTGTGAGCCAGTGGAATATTATTATTTGAGACCATATTTTTCCTCGAAGCGTTGTTCGTGAGAACTGTCCGAAGAGTCGTTGTAGCACATTTTTAAATAAAAGTCAGTTCGCGATTGAACAGAGTACGGTATACCGAGCTACGGTAGTATGTGCGGGACTGTAGTATGCAATGAGGTATGTTACTTCAGGATCCCCACCAACTCGATATTGGACCATGACCCGGGGTTCATGGTTGCAAGGTGCAGAGTGCACCCATGTCCCCCGGTCATGGTTCTCAACGACAAAGTCGCCTCCGGAAAAATATCCAAAGTGCTTCAATCATTCCCAAACTTCGAAGTTAACACTTAAAGGTGCTGCCTGTTCTCATAGGACTATAGGTAAGGTAAGAGCTGTCTTTTCAATTTTTCAAGTTGGGCAGTACACCAACTTCAGGAAACAAAAGTCCCAGAAGGAGTAAAACCGATTTCTTCCAAATGTTGTGAAACATGTTCGTAGGCATCGGTAGTACACAGTGTACAATGTTTCACCTTCTGCTAATGCCGGTAAGCGTGCGATAGTGGACAAAAACTTGATTTTGAACACTCAAAATCACCTTAGGAAAAGTTCGTAGAAAATTTCTGATGAAAGTTTGCTCATTTGAGCTCACTAACACAACGCAAAAATAATTTTGAGTCTAGCTTGAACGGTGAAATATGAAAATCGATTTTTCGAAATTCGCGCGCACCTGGCGCGCCACGTTAGGATTACGAGAGGCCAAATTGGCCGGTTTAGTGGACAAGGGTCAAACACCTTCCTGTGGTGGTAGTATGGAAGCCTGAATCGAATATCCTGGAAGGATGTCCGGAAAAGTTGCGAAATGATAAATTTTTACGGAGACTGTCTCTTAATCTTTCTCACATATCCGTGCTTCCTACTTTCGCTAGGGTAGTTGCTGAAATTGAATTCCCAAGATCCCAAGATGGTAGATTTGATACTGGTAGCCCACCTCTACACGCACGTTCCATAGTGGCCTGTGCGCGCACGTTTCTCAAAAAAAAATCATTATGAATAGAATAAAATCAATTGAGATATGCGAGATAGAAACGCTGAAATTGTTCTCACTGGTGTTGAATCTTTGCATTTTCCACGTTTTGTAAAATCCATCGATCTGTAGAAAGTAGATGCAGCCATTCAAGACAAACTGAAAAAAGTCGTTACGAGGGGGCACCCGTTATGGGTGAGATAAGGATTTTGGCACTTGTGGAGTTCCCCGGAAGAATAGTTGTGTTTCACTCATACTATAAATTAGATTGCCTAAAGTAGGGTTGGTGGACGGGTTGGATGGTGAATAGACACTATTCCGATGAACTCCACAAGTACCAGGATTTTAACGAAAATGATTCCAGCAATTCGGAAACAAATTACTCACCTTGGCTAGTTTGCACAACGATTCATCCCATAACAGGATCGCATGGCACCCCACAGGAGGAAGGATGAGCATTACCTGGAAAGGCTGACGTAGTTTGCTAGCATACAAATTGAAAAAAAACCCTTCATTTCGCACACTTTCTCGCGGGCGCAACAGCGTGTACGAAACGAAGAAAACGTTGCAAACAGTGATCGCAGGCAAGAGGAGCTGAGAAAGCCCCGGAATAGGAGAAGGAAAATGTTTCAAGCACGATATTATCAGTTTCATAGTAGAAACAACGAAGAAAAGCGCGTAAACAGTGCGAAAAGAGAAGATGTCCACGAATTGGCTATTTGCCAAGAGAGGCTACAGTAGTTTACTGAGATCACATCGTGGACTGACTTTTCAAATTTTTTTTGAGAATATTGCGTTTACTTTCCTCTTTCGGTATTTTTTGTGCACAATCATCGATGCTGATGTTGATATTGGCCAAGTTACTATATAACTACGATTTTTTTTATCTCTTTGCAATCTCACATACCCCCTTAGCCTCGTCTTCATTCTCGTATCTTGTCTCTCTTCCTTTCAACCTCTCGAATATTATTGCAGCGAAATGAAAGTGAGATATCTATAGTATTTCTCGTATTGTGCACAATCAGTGGAAATCCTAAGACACGTTTCAATGTGTGCACACGGCAAATATTTCAAGATCCAATAGCAATTGTTCCGTAACAACCCTTTTATTAGGAACAAGTATATTGTAACAGTAACTTTGAATGAAAAGCACACAACTGAGTCAGAGGTCAACTGTTTTCGTTGTAATTGTAACCTAGTTTCGCTGAAATAAGTCACAAAAATGTACCGGAATATAAACAGGATAAACATAAGTAAAGACGATGTGTCAATGAGATCAAGAATGGTGGCAGTGAAATTCTACTCGATCAAATTCCCAGCATTTCCGTGGGAAGTAGGGTTGCAGGTTCGGATTCGGATCTCTCGCCACAGACGGTTTGAGAAATATCGCACGAAAATAAGAGAGACAATATGCAAATTGAGTCAGAATTTCCGACATTTGACGGAGATTTTCGCAAATTCCGATTCCGAACCAGTAACCCTAGTGGATAGCACTCAGTATGGCACATGAGTTGCGATGAAATCCAGAACTGGGCTGAGACCTCACAGGTATTGGGAATCCGACGCTAATACAGTAAGACTAGGTGGAAACGCCGGCAGTATTCTGTCCGGAGATATCTTGGAATGCCCGATCACAACTGAAACGTAACTCGTCGTCTCCTCTTCGCATTGCCTCCTTCTCCTTCGTCTTCATCTCTTCTCTTTCTACTCTCCACCTCCTCTTCCTCATCCTCACTCAGCAATCTTCTGGCGGTCAGTTCATCCCTGGAATCAACGATTGAAATGAAAACACTGTTTCGCGATATGCTTCACACTCCGTTCATTGCCCTGGGGGCATGCGGGCTTGAGGTTCGATATCATCAGTAGGGATGTCAGAATGAAGACTCTCCTCATTTCCTCAGTCTCTCGCCTTCCCGATCTGTTAGAGAGTGTGGAAATGAGGAGAGTCATCCTTAATTCTGACATCCCTAATCATAAGCCCTCATGATTACGATTTCCATGACTAGATAGATGATTGAATGAAAATGTACGTGGCAACTCTCAAAGTGTCTCTTCATTTCAACACGACAATTGCTTACTTCATCACCCTTGGCAGAATGGCTTTGGCCGGTTTGTGGGTTGTTCGATGCTTCGAAAGGGCGACGGAAGCGTGATCGAATAGTGTGGGTTCTGAAGTTTAATAGTGCGAATGAAAAGTTCCTTTTTGGTGATCTCTCGCTGATATTTCTTCCTTCTCTTTCATCATGAAAGAGCGCAGAATGAGCGTACAAATATAGGTGGGAGACGATGGAAAGCTACTATATCCGCTACATGACTTCACGGTGCATGCGGAGTTCCCCGGAAGAATGGTTGTGTTTCACACGTTCTAGAACTGGGGTTGCCTAACGCTCTTGAACTAGTGAACTCCACAAGTACCGACTTCGCCGCGCCAACTCTGAGCGAAGGCGTTTTGAGAAATCAATTGGTGTAAACTTTGAATGACTGCTCAGTGAGTGATCAGTGCTCGGGGGCATGACAAACGGTAACGACAATACGGCAACGAGTCATAACGGGCCTCCAACTTTAGATAGCGATTCGAAACTTCCTGTGCCTTATCATACGATTAGTAGCTACCGATTCCACAACGTTTCAAGTTTTAAATGTGCATTCTAATTTAGTTCGCAAACGCTTCCCTGTCTGTTTCATAAAATATGACCTATACCATTCGATAGCCCAAGAGATTAGCATTTCAATGAGCTATCAAACTAAGTTGTAGTTGAAGCTTTGAAGCGAGATATCACGCTTGTCACGAAAGAAGCGAGCTAGAATGACAAATTTTGGGAATGGAGGCAAATTGGTAAAATGAGTTTGCTTCAGTTTTAGTCACCCCTAGGCATGTGCTAGCATCCCCCAAAGTCCGATTGTGCTAGGATCATTCTGGAGCTCCATGCACCGGGTCGTTTCCATGGATCCCCAACTTTGATCGCGATTAT
>LS489039.1:279618-355883 GCA_900490845.1 Pristionchus japonicus | reverse complement strand
CCGATTCGACAGTCTCGACGGACCTCCGTTTCCTTGCCCACCCACCATATCGATCTCCCTTGATGCCATGCCCCCGAACGGAATAAAAATTGAATTGAATTGAATTGAATTGAGGGTTACTCCATCCTTAAACTATGACCGTCATCGATTTATGGCAACCCGATTGGAAGTGTGGTGAGTCTATCGCTATTCTAGCCCAAAGTGGTCAACATCGATCTGGACTACGGTCTCCTTCTCAACGGAGAATGATCTTCGCATTCTAAAACGAGACTACGCGTGCACTGAGTCAGAACAAGCACAGCGAACCCCCAGGACACACTCGCCCTAGTCCACAGTTTTCTTACTTGCGGTAAACGTTTTCATATCATTTCGAAATTAGCATGAGCCCCCAAACCAAATCGCTCTCAACAGATTTGATCTCCCTCCATTACCCTCCCCTCTCCTCCCCCCTAATCTAGTCAAATGAGTAGACAGGGATCCCTCGCCTCCCTCATCCCCCACTTTGACTCGAGCCAATCGATGGTAAGCGAGTCACTCCCCCCTATATAAGTCCATCCTCGCGGTCTCCCCCTCACACCAAGTCGTCGACATGGCTCAGTCCGTTCCTCCCGGAGACATCGCCACCCAGCCCGGAAGCAAGATCGTCTTCAACGCCCCCTACGATGACAAGCACACCTACCACATCAAGGTACGGTTTCGCCGCTAGGATCATGACCTACCTTACCGTAGTACTTCCTACCGTGCTACCTTGACCGTACCCAACCTACCTTCCTACCGTAACCAAGCCCATCTCAGGTGACCAACTCCTCCGCTCGCCGTATCGGATGGGCCTTCAAGACCACCAACATGAAGAGACTCGGAGTCGACCCCGGATCGGGAGTGCTCGACCCCAAGGAGGCCGCCCTCATCGCTGTGTCTTGCGACGCGTTCGCCTACGGACAGGAGGTACGGTATCGATCCCTAACCCACCAAACCCTACAGTACCCCTGATATTTGATCTACTGTCTCCCTGTTACCGTAGCTTGATACCTACAGTATGCCCTTCCTCATACCGTATCTCTGCTATCGACTAACGTCATCCCTTCAGGACACCAACAACGACCGTATCACCATCGAGTGGACCAACACCCCCGACGGAGCCGCCAAGCAGTTCCGCCGCGAGTGGTTCCAGGGAGACGGCATGGTCCGCAGAAAGAACCTCCCCATCGAGTACAACCCTTGAATGGGCCTCGTGGTGTATGGATAAAATTGATAATAATTTGCGGCTTTTGTTTGCGCACAGTGTATTGGGGAACTGGAGATCACACGTATGATTGAATACTGCTCACTTTAATGGGTCATCGATTTGCTTGTTGGTTGTCTGAGTTATTGCCGCAGTGTATTGCGACTCTTGACTCGTATCAAGAGTCGCAATACAGACTACGAACTGTTTGAACCATTTTGTCCTATTTACAATTGTTCTCCGATCATAGAATGAGGTGAGTTGGCAATCGTTGATAACTCCACTATCTTAGTGAGACCAAAGATGAACTCACTTGCTCAGGAAATGGATTCTCGATCCCACGAAAGACGAGCATCTTATTGACCGGGTAGCTCTCGTGGCTCCCCATCATGAGGAGTTGACGTCCGTCGGAAACTGGAATTTTGCTTTTAGAACAACAACAACAGCAACAACAACAACAACAACAACAACAATGGGAATTCACTCACAGACAATGCCGTTCTCCGGCATCGAGAGACTCAGATCGGCGAGCGCAAACTCGCCTTTGGACCAGCCGAACGAGGTCAGATCGAGAATCTGAAACAGATATTAAACCTCAATAATTTCGTCCGAAAGAGTTTGACAGATCACAGTCAAATTTTGCTGCTTCTGCACTCCATTGTTTCACAACCGTGAAGAATGCGAATTCTATACTGGATGACAATCTCCCCAAAACCTCTTCCATACCGGGGGAAAATCCAAACCTCATTTAAAGAACCATTTGAAACGCATTTTCAATCTAATTGTTTACTTGTAAAGCGGGTTGGCAGCGAGCCAGCTCACCAAGTACGTGTCCCAGCAGTCAGCTCCGAATAGGTATGCCTGTCCCCCAGCGGTGTGCACTTTCCACGAAACGAAATAAGAGCGAGCGCGGAAAGAGCGGAAGCAGTGGTGGTTCTTCATCACATTTTTGACCGTCTGCAAAGATCGTCTTAGTCAGATACATCATAATCCTTGGCACTGAGAACATTCGGATCGAAAACTACCGATTCAGAATGGAATAGACGTTCTCTAACGTTCACTTATGAGACCATCCATGAGAGAGTGGAACAGGTCCACGGATGGCGAAAACTTCAATAATTTTCATAGGTTGGTAGAGGTCCCCTAGGGAGAGGTGATGGGACATAAAGCTAAGGTCTAAGATCGGTATAGGGTCGGTATTATCAAAACTAGGATCTAACCTCCGGCACATTCGTGTCCCTTACAGTCCATTCCTTCGTTGTCAAGTTGAGCATCCAGAGCCGGAGAACGGTCTCGGTATCGTGAGTGATCACGCAGAGGAAGGGTGTGTCACAGCGTGCCATTGAGGATCGAATAGTCAATTTACATGGCGGACGCCAACTTCTCCCCCTCTCTCATTAATCCTTTTCCCTCTCACTTTATTCCTCCCTCCCCTCTCTCACCGAAGCGGTGGATGAGGAATGAGATGGATTGTTTTAGAAATGGGGTAGATATTCACGTGAAACATATAGTATTTATCAATAATATTTCATTTTGTACAATATCAATTGAGAAGTTGAGTGCCACGGCTTGAGAATCGGTTGACCACGATGAACAGTCTCTTCTCCAATGGGGTAACGGAAGCATAACGAGGCCATAAAACATTCAGTGCATGGTGCACATGTTCCACCAGCTCGACTTGTCTTCCTGCGTAACCTTCCCGATCCATCATTTCCGCCAGATGAGACATCCCGTGGAGTTTTAGCGTCACTGTCTCAGTCGCATTCGCTGTCGCCCAAAGAACTTGGAGCCGTTCCAACAGGAACCGGAAGGCCGTTCTCTCTCCGTCGTTTGTGAATCCGGCGTGAAGGAGAGTGAACAGCTCATAGAGGACATCAAAAATGGCGATTCCGAACGAGCGAGCCTGCAAAGCAAAATATTAAAGATGAATTTCATTCATTCAATAAACCTCCTCATCATCTACTAAGCCCCAGAGACGTCGAGCATTTGCTGGTTCTGTGAGCCGACGGGCATCTTTTCCGATGATATCCGCATAATAGAAACGTGGATATACTCCACATTGTAATTTGAGTTTCTCCAGTTCCTCCACCAACGTCTCACTCGTCCGAGATTCTGTTTGAGTTATTTGATTTTGAGCAATAGACCTCGTTACTCACTCCGCCTAATCATGTCGCCGTGTTCACTCTCGAGTCTCATGATATCGTCGACCAGTTGATTCTCTTCCTCATCCACAGCAGCCAGACACTCTTCGTCCTTGGCAAGGAGATGGGCCACATCCACTTTGCGACAATCGAGGCATCTGAAGTGTAAGGTTAGCAGTTATAACATCAACTCAACTTACATGTACTCCTTGGAGGTCTCCATTGACAGCTGACTGACTGACTGACACAGACTGACTTTCCTCCGAATTTTTCTCGTATTTTTCAATGATATTTCATGCACGAATATTTCGTGACTCGTCCCTGCACACTCTTCAGCACTGCTCCAATGATGTTTGGAACTTCGTTATTTCCATCCCTCAACACTCAAACGTCGACTCGCGGCGACTCTTTCAGGAAATCATTTATCGGGTTACTGTACAACTATGAATACAACTACTGCACCATCGATTCGTACCACGAACTGACTATTCTACAATCTCACAGTCTCTCCCTCCCTCTCCTCCTCTTCATCCTCATATCTCGTCACTCGTCCCTTCAAACTCTCCAACATTCTCTCTCTCATCTCGAATGCTCCCATCTTCTGACCGCACTCTGGCGACGCGGTTGAATTCGCGCGCGTGAAGACCTCCTGAATCAGGGAGTTGATTTATCGATCGATCATCTACCGTAATCCGTCTGTCTACAGTACCCAAACAACTACCGTACCTGCGGAACAAACGGCACCGCAGGGACCACTCCGGGTGAAAGCAGGGAGGTCATCGAAGCTGAGACTGGGTGCTCGACTACCGTATCCCTCTCTTCTCCGGATACGGTAGCTCGTCGGTCATCGATCGATATGGATACAGGCGGCAGGAGGATGGGCGCGGAGAGGGGACGGTCGTGTTCGAGCGGATCGCCTGAGGATTGACTGATTATCGATTACAACCAGATAAAATTCCAATTATCAAAATCACCAGTACTCGCCCTGCTACTCTTCATTCGTCTCCCGATCAACTATTTCTCAACTAATTCTAATTTTCGGAACAATGAAACATCAATTATGATCCATTTTGCAGCTACATTCGGATCAGTTTCAGATCGGGAAATTGTTTCGCTCACCCGTATTCGCCCTGCTCCTCTCCGCTCGCTTCACTTCACTCGTTCTCACATTATCCACCTAATCCCACTCTATTTTCACAGCGAAACAGGGTCATTTATCGGTTCAAATCAGCCTAGATTCGAAACCATGCTTTTAGATTTTGAAACTAACCAGTATTGGCCCTGCTCCTCTCCGCTCGTTTCACTTCACTCGCTTTGAGATTACCCTCACCGCCGCCGTAGTCCTCGATTGCTCTGCAAGGAGAGTTGGAATTTACAGTCAGTCGACATGCGATGATTCTCACATGGTTAGGTTATAGCATGGCTCTCACAATTATTTACTTAGTGGAAATCTTCGTATTACACTGGTTCCAGATAAGTTTCACGAATCACGGATACTTCGATAGACAATTAGGCTTTGTAATTGCAATTTCGATACTTCCTCCACCACCTCAAAGGCCTACCGATTCAACGACGACAACACTGTGTGACGTCGTGAGGCTACATTGAGTGCGCTCTGCTGTCTGGAAATCGATAATCTACATCATTCAGTAATGGATCGATAATCTACCGTACTCCATCATTGATCGATAATCTACCATACTCCATCATCGATCGATGATCTACCGTACTCCATCATCATCTAGTTACTGTACCTCTCCGCCACTTGCGCTTTCTCCCGCATGTTGACGCGGAAGACCGCAGAGCGACGCTCTTCCTGCAAGAAATTATGAATAATTTGCATCAATCGCTCAATGAGACCATAAACGTCAGAGTTCAACTCAAACGTTTCCCCTTCAAAGCAACGGTGCAATCGACTTGTCTAACTCGCCGTCTCATAATCGTCTTCCTCCTCTACTACCCTCACCCACATCACACCCATACAATTCAATCGATAATCATCTCCTACCGTTCCCTTACTACTCTCATACAGTACTCACCGTCACCACGGCACTCGTACTCTCGTCATCATCCTCCGTAGCAATCGAACCCGTCGTCTCGTGCCGCCAGCGGGTGCTCCTGAACAGTAGATCATGATTGATATCGATCGATAACATACCGAATTTGTCTAATCAAATGTAACCTCACTGGTGTTAGTTTGGAATCGTTTTCATGCATAATCGATCAAGATACCGTATCCCACACCCCACTACGATCGATAGTTTTCTTTCTTACAGTACCTCTCCCGGTCCGACTCGAACAGCAGATCGACGCCCACTGTGACCGACTCGACCTCGGAGTCCTCGCTGGTGATCGAGCTGAAAACGATATTCTATTGTATAATAAACAGGCGAAACAAACGAGCTTACTCTTTTTCTCTAAAGCAATGGTTTATTCTAAACAACTGCAGGAACGGGTACACAGGCTCGATTCAATATTGCATATACGAGATCTCGTCAACTCACTTCGTGTGTCGATGGAAGGGCGACAGCAGAGCAACATCCGTGCCTCCCGGACTGCGTTCTCTGCGGTCGTCGACGAGACGATGGTGTGATTTCCTGCAATAACGTTCCACTCTTTGCATTCCTCTTATTACGTGGCCCCTAATCAGTTCAATATCAGTTGAATAGGAACAACTCGACAGATAACTTCCTGCGTGGACAGACTTGATCACTGAGGTCCTATCATACCTATGCTCCCTCCTCTTCGTATGCTTCAGTCCTCCAACCGTCTTCTGCTTGGTGCTCTCGTCTTCTTCCTCCTTTCTTCTGACTTCACGAGCCAGGCGGAGTTGCTCTTCCTGGAAACAAACTCGATTATTTACATTCCAGAGATGAAAAATCTATGATTGGGTTTCACGGAAATTTCATGCTGTGGACTCCCGGAGGGCTTAGCTTCCGCAGGAAGCTAGTTGAGTACTGCTTAGGCGTGCAAGTTGATAAGAAAACGGAGGAACCTTCTCAATGGCCTGCACTCTCGTCCTACTCTCAGTCTCACTAATATTTTTGCCAGGAATCATACGATTTCTATTCCACGCTGCAAGGCCCTCACAGTTTCGCCTATCCCAACGTGATTGCTATGCTTTGATGACAAACCTTCTCGATCGCCTGCACTCTCGTTCTACTATCCGGAGACAGAGTGTTGATCTGGATGCAGATCGACTCCATCGGCGCGGGGTCGGGCGGGTGGAGACGTCTGTAATGATTGAACTTCATCAATATTCCGTCCTTGGTCGCTGAATCTTGCTTAATCTTATTCTACTATGTTTTCCTCGACGAGTTTCACAAACAATCTCGAAGTACACTACTCAGTAGAGACCGTCTAACCGCTTATTCCTTTGGCGATTGACGAGAAATGAGATTCATTCGTCTCATTCGTCAATCGCCTGACCAGTCAATCGACTGAACGATCAATCGAATGGCGAATGAGGCGATTGAAAGTCGATTGAAAAGGCGAATGATCAGTCGTTTGAGCAATTGCCTTATCGAAATTTCATTCTTCGTCTCCTTCACTCCCCTCCTCCTCTCGCACCGACCGGTGAAGCGCGCGAAAAGGCCGAAGAATGAGGGAGGAAAACGTCAATCGACTAACAAAGAAAAGGCGACTGACTCAATCGACTGATCATTTGAATAGCCATATCGTCAATCGTTAGACGGCCTCTACTACTCAGTCCAAGAATTTCGAGACTCTATCCGTGAGAGACTGAGAATTTGTGAGCATTGTGCAACGAAGAGAGGGTTGCTTACTTTCTGTCCAATATTTCCGTCATCTTCTCAATCCCTTCAGCAAGGGACAACAGCATATTTTTTTCTATTTTTCACAACCCGGTCATACTAGTCTCCCATTCTCCTCTGGAAAACGATCATAGAAAAATTATCTCACTTTCTATCCAATATCTCCGTCATCTTCTCGATCCCCTCAGCGAACGGCAACAGCATTCGAGAGACGGTGAGGGCGCGATCCGCCTGCTCCTCGAGAGAGGCCGCGTCGTCCATCTAGAATGTTGATCTTCGTTGTGATTTTCACTGATTTGTGAGAAACCGCATTCAGAGTTCCCAGCAGGTTTTAGATACAGCAATGAAAATACAAGTGGTCTCCTCCATCTCTGCGTAATTATTATTTAGCCGAATCTCTGAATCTCACTTTTCTTCGGAAGATTGCCTGCTGTCGCGTCACGCGGTCAAGTTCCTGAAATTATTCGGTAACCAACTTCAACACAATTTTTAGTGTCTATCTATTCGTGAAACGCACGCATTCCTACAAAGAAAATGATTCAAATGAAGAAGAATAATGTGATGAAGGAGACCATCAATTCTACCGTACCTCCTCCCACATCGCCTGTGCCTCCGGCCTCAATGCCTTCTGTCGATCGATCAGGGCGCGCACCCGATCGCGAACTGACTCGAGACTGGAATGGATGAATTATTGCAGAAACGAGTACGTCAATCTGGCTAAGATAATCGCGCGAAGCCTGTATGCGACTACTCTGCTTTCTTGCCTCTCAACATCGATTTTTTCACGACTCTTCTATTTTCCCAGCTCTCAACATCATGGATCAGCAACTAATTGTGAAAAAAATCATCTAACCAACCTCATCACGGTCCCCTCGATTTCCTCCTTCCTCAGCAGCAGCTTCCTCATCGTGATGTCTCTTTGTCGCTCTTGAACGGCGCGAGTTAGACGGGCAACCTGAAGAAATCGATTTCAGAGGGAACAAGGAACGATTGAAGTCAAAAACCAAAAACATTTTTAACGACTGTTATCTGCGATTGTGAGATACGAGTCTGAGATTCAATTCAGTCGTACCTCTCCATTGACCTCCCTCAGCGGTCCCTCCACCTGCACCATCAGCCCTCCAAAGGCGCCCGCCAAGTCAACGATCATCTGGTACTTAGAGAGCACGCTGACTGGGGAGCCGCTGGAAATTAAGTTCGATAATAACGTTTCCAGGAATTTTAGCATTGTTTTTTTTTCTGCAAACTTTTATGATTTCATTTTGCTGCATCAGTGTAGAATCTTACGAATATCATTTGTAGATCGTGCAGACGCGATGCTAATAAAAAAACACTCTCTGTTTTCATTTCAAAGTTGTGAAACAGAACTGCTCCACACACACCTCCTCCCCTTGTACCCTCCACTCTGCTCCTTCCTCCTGCCCCCTCCTCCCTTCTCCATCGGCCTTGCCAGGCCGAGCACTCCCTCGAGCGCCTTGGCGAGCTCGGATCTGAATGATTGAATCGTCATGGTAATAAATGCATCAGAACTGGCGTCCTGAACTGATTCCCATCCTACTGTACCTCGTATTGATCGTAGATGAGGAGGACGAGGGAGGTGATGGGGCGGGTGTTGAGAGATGGGTCTGGAATATCGGTTTGATGTTTCTTCATCACGAATTCAGTGATCGCTCAGACAGTGCTCACCTGAATCCGCCTGACCAACTCCCCATTCAACTGAAGAAAGTCGATGAAGGATGCAGCAGAACAGAGGATGTGCGTCGAGAGAAGGCAGTACGAGCCGGAGGACTGAAAAAAGTTTACAATATATCTATTTTTCCAGAAAAATACAATCAAACAACAGTCTTTTCCACAAAAAACCGTGTTTCAATTCACAACGAATTGTGAGATGCCACACGTTATGTTTCAGACAATGAATAAATTGCCAACTGATAGCCGAAATTGTTGATTCATTTGTGAGAGCAAAAATATTGAACTTCTGAAACACAACCACTTCATAGTCGCTTCACTTTGAGAAGAGTCGAACTCACCGGGGGCATGACAAAACGGCAACGACAAAACGGCAACGAGTCATAACGGGCCTCCAACTTTAGATAGCGATTCGAAACTTCCTGTGCCTTTTCATACGATTAGTAGCTACCGATTCCACAATGTTTCAAGTTTTAAATGTGCATTCTAATTAAATTCACAAACGCTTCCCGGTCTATTTCATAGAATAAGACCTATACCATTCGATAGCCCAAGATATTAGCATTTTAATGAGCTATCAAACTAAGCTATAGCACGAGTTTAAAGCGAGATATTTCAATTCCCGCACCCCCGTTGCCGTTTTGTCGTTGCCGTTTTGTCATGCCCCCGAACTCACCACAGCCCTCGTACAAACTCCGATCTCCACTCTACATTCCTCCTCCTTCTTCCTTCTCTCCTCCTCCAATTGTCTGGTCAGCTTCTCCCTCACGCCCACCACCGTGTCGACGACTTGCTGGCAGACCGACCAGATGCTGAAAAAGAGGCATTTCATGGAACATCCTTCAGAACTACACGTTTCACCCAGACAGGACTCTGTTCTACGCTAATATATCTCACACTGACCACAGTGTCGAGCAGATGCTGGCAATCATGGATTCGTTATCTGTTCAGATAACGAATCCATGATTGCCAGCATCTGGAAACATGTCACAGGTTTGATTAGCGACTGGCTTTCGTTCATTCTATTTCTAAAACGCGATTACAATCTCAACCACAGCGGTAGACGGACCAGATGCTGCAGAAAATGGGAAGGTTTAGGAATTATTAGTAACAATTGAGCCTGAGATTCCATCATTGCATCCTGATTCGAAACGCTGATTCGAAAGACATACAATAGCTGATTTTACTTACTCATTCCTGGTCGCCTTCGCACTCTCGTTGATCTCCGTGATCAACCGCTCTCTGGCTGCAGCTTCTTCACGGCGTTCTTCCTGCAATAACATCGAGCTTTTGTATTTTTCGAACATCTCTGTCAATTCTACATAACTCGTTTCCATCTGCATACACAATGTGAAACGACTACATTGAATGAAGAATTCGATTCGAACTGATTATGCTTGGATTCTCATCCTCAAACCTGGAACGCCTGCAACCTCTCGGCCCACTGCTCGAGCTTCTCGAGCTGCGCCCGGTGCGCCTGGTCGATGGCGATGAAGGAGTGACTGGAATGAGGTTGGATTTAGTGCTGAAAGAGACTAGATCTTTTCTGATGTGCTTCATGTTGAATGTGTCAGTGATAATTTGAGATAAATTACTCAACAATTATCAATATTTTTCATTCCGTTTTCTTCAATTTTTCTTACAGCCTAGCGAGTCCGTATCTTTCATATATTTTCGATTCATTTCGAAAATTTATTCTTATGAAACAACCTACCCGCTCTCAATCGTCCTTCCTTTGAAGCAGTCGATGCACACCAGTCGTTTCGTCTCACCGCACCAGAGCACCTATGATATTTGATTTTTATCGATTTCTGAAATTACAATTTTTTATCATACTTGATTCAACTTTATTCTGCCATTATAAAAAATTTCAATTTTTAATTAATAGTGTGGATAATGAACTAACATAAGGCTGTGACGGATGCAGCGTGCAAGTGGTCGCTCCTCTGACTCTCGCTCGTTCTTCCAGTGGAACCATGCGGTGACGGGCGAACATTCGGGCCTGAGATAGAGAGTTATTCGATCTCTCTTCATTCTTCTCGGTTCATTCGTTCTCATTTCATTTTTCGTAGCCTATTTGAGGGTTTTATTTCAATTTTTTCACCATTATCCTGTATTGATTACCTCATGTGTTTCCGTTTTGCAAGTTGAGCACAGCGACTGCTGGCACGTCTCGCAGAAGAACATCGGCTGCGAGATCTGGAGAGGAAGAAAGTCAGTTTACGATCGATCAAGATACAATACTCCACTGGAAGAGATAAAGTCAGTTCACGATCTTCAGACGAAGCTTACAGTATCCTTCACTCACCCGCTCGCAATTGGCGCACACCTCCGCCGCCTCATGGGATGTGTCGATGAGGTAAGAGGTGAGTGGGTCGGCATCGAAACAGAAATCGGAAGGGATGGGCTTGCCGCAAGTGGGGCAGTCGGATCGACCTTGAAAGATGATTCATGGAACTGTTTCTTCTCAATGTTCAACCAATGGAGTTCTACCGTCCAGACATGCATATTTCTGAGAATTGTAACCTACATTCAATAGACATTTATAGAATGTTTCTAGAAGCGACTACTGTAGATCAGATACTGCATTATTCGTGCCTGCTTACTGTAGGGCGGAACATCCACTACAGTTATTCTACATCCATTTTCAGAATAAAGTTGAAAACCGAAATCCTTCGATTATCGATTACTCACCCGAGATGCAGTCCTTGCAGAAGAGATGCGAACAGTCGAGATAGATGGGCTCTTGCAGCTCCTGTCAATCGATAACCCATTACAGTAATCTTCATCACCGATTTTCCGTTTGCAGTAGTCTCAATCAATAACTCGCTACAGTAGCCGATGTGAAGAATGAAGTGTTTTAACTTCAGTTCAATTTCACAGTTTGAAAGGGTATGTTGAAGAGAAAGACAGATAAATTGAAGAAAGAATGGAGAAAAATTAGTTGATGCAGTTATTTTCAGTTCGCAATTCCGTTCAGACTTCAGATAAGGCTTTGTTCGACTTCCGAATCTACATTTACACTGAGAATACTGTTCGAGAAGCGCTCTTCAATTCGAACAACCCGCAGTCATCTTGGATAGGAAGAAGATACAGACATGGAGATTGCTGAGAGGTGCAGAGGGTTCGGCGACTTGAGAATAGCAATGTTTAGAGAATAGTAAAGAAAGACAGATGCAATTTTGATTGAAGAGAATACTAGTGCTAACATGATGAATGGTCGAAGAGCCAATCTGAAGTTGAAGAGAGAGATGTACGCGTTCATCTCTTTTCAATTTGATGAATTTGGAAAATAGGATGACGAGGTGAGATTGAATACCAATTATCGAATGAGAATTGAGGTTAGTTCAGCGTCATTTGTCTGAAGGCCAAGAACGGAGGCATGATGAACGAGAAAGTGCTTGGAATAAACAGATTTTCGTTCAAAATCATTAATTCTCATGTTCTTCGTTGTCTGTTCAGACAAAAAAATAGCACTTCGAAGAAAGAGAAACAGAGTTTAATCAACACAAGAAAACCCTCTCACGATAGTTCAATGAAATTAAGAAAAAACTAACACGAACCGAAATATTATAAATCCCCCATTCCCACCTTTAAACAAGTAGCACAATCCAGTGGACTCAGTGATGTCATTGTATCCCGTCTACTGAACGACTGATAACATCCTAAAATCAAAAAGTATTTCGAAAATCGGAATAAAAATCAAACACATGCTTGGCACTGTTGAGGGATAGGATGTTATCAGTCGTTATCAAGGGGTATTCACTCTGATTATTCATCAATCGATCACTCCACACTCAAACCCATGCGATTGATATCGCAGGGAGTGGATTGGACCTCGAGTGTACCAATAGAATACAACACATGCATTACTTCACGATTTATACCGCATCATGACAAAAAAAACTGTGAATAAGTTACAATACAAAATCTGTTGACCAGACATTCGGGAGCGGAAACAATCAATTCAACGAACATATACCCCTATAGCATATATCATCTGTGCGAGAAGAAACAGGAAGGGGACAGGGAGCTATGATATCTATATGCACATATTACAATTCCTTTAGTTGCGACGATCAGAATTTGGGAGATGGAGGGAGAGGGTGATAGTGGTGTAAAACAGGCATCGTAGACTAGGGTCTATCGAAAACTACCGTACGATGGAGGAATAGTTCGCACTAAATACAGTACCCCGAGAGAGAAAGCGAGAGAAAATAATTTAGCAGAGTTATGATACAACAAGTAGAAGGAAACATTTGGAACAGGAAGCTAATCTTCAGAAGAGACAAGGCAGGGATGTTACATGTTGCCAGTTGGCAACTTGCCAAGTGAAATGGACAAGGGATAAGGCACCACTAGACTAGACAGGGCAGTGGGCTCACGGATGGAATTGGAGCTAGAGGATACGGTAATCGATATCGATTACTGAACGGGGAAAACCTTGCGAGTCCTTTAGTCGATGAGCTTCTTGGCCTTGAAGTAGCTGCGGAGGAAGAGCACCTGACATGATTTTAATAAATGAGTGCACTGGAATCTTCCTAATTAACGGAAAATTAAAAAAAATAACTAGAAACTGATTTTATGTTTCCACCCAAATCGCCACCTTGATCAAACAACCGAGAAATATCTTGGCTTCTAACGATAGCGAAACTTGTAGGTAACAGGAGTCATTCAAAACTATTTTTCCACATCTAGGAGTGATACTATCATTCTCC
Organism: Pristionchus japonicus; assembly: GCA_900490845.1. Classification (NCBI taxonomy): domain Eukaryota; kingdom Metazoa; phylum Nematoda; class Chromadorea; order Rhabditida; family Neodiplogasteridae; genus Pristionchus; species Pristionchus japonicus. The sequence continues at coordinate 342,340 of LS489039.1, read as the reverse complement.
TGAGACCTCACCAATTCTTCATGCAACCAGAAAATCAGAAACTACTATCATGTGTAAATGATTCAATAACTATTTAGATTTTTTAAAAGTTTTTTTTCAACCATGACCATCCGGATCAATGCTCAATCGAGGCCTCATCGACACTCGATGCAACTGTGAAACCCGCTGCAAACAGCAATATTTGAATTTTCGATTTTATATGAAATATATTAATCAATTAATTAATTAATTAAACACTCGCCTGCCACGCGGCCAGACCCAGCAAGCAGAGCATCGAGAAGACGGAGAGGTAGAGCACGCGCGAGTTCGTCGACTCTGCAAGGGGATATTGAGGAAAATTGAATAATTTTTGGAGCGATGAGAATGAAATCCAGTATAATTGAGAATACAGTTGGTATTTGCAGGTAATGAACCTCCGAAACGCGGTATAACCTAGGCGAAACTCAAGAAACATAACGTATTTGCTAACACAATAATAGTTAGCCGTATTCATCGAAATACAGCAAGAATATATTTTTAGAGAGTTCGTGTCAATGCATTGTCCCTTAACAAGTGTGAAACACGCTACTATCAAATGTGTAAAACCAAGATCAGGTGCTCACCATTAGTGTTCCTCATCTCCTCCTCTAACTGTCGCGTAAAATTTTCAGTGATTTTTAACGAAACCCAGACGGTAGACCACGTTTGAGGCTTGACAACGCATGGTGTCAGTTATTGTATCATTTGTTGCTGTACTATCTCCTATAGGTTGACCTCACCATTGGTGTTCCTCATCTCCTCCTCTCGCTGTCGCATGAACGCGAAGTCCTTCACGATCGCGTCCGACAGGTCCTCCAGACGGCGCAGCTCGACCTGACGATAGCGGTATTTATTTAATTAATTAAGATAATTGATTTAATAAATATCAAAGAAAGAAAGAGCATAGGCAAGTAATGGACGTGGAAGCATTCCCAACCCCGAAATTTTTGCAGGAAATTCGCTATCTCGTGTTAATACTGCTGTCTTGGAACCAGAACTGCGGAATCAATGTTTCAAGAAAACTATTAAACCCTCACCTCGAGCGGCTTGAGGTGCTCGGCCTTGGCGATGTCCTCGTAGTTCTTCGCCTCGACGCCGTGCTTCATGACCAGCGAGAACTCACGCTGGGTGGACTGGCCTGGAAAGAGGAAAGTTCGTGAATTATAGAAATCATAACAACAGCGCATAAAGTAAAGGACCCTGGTCATTGAATACACAAATTATCAATACGCTTTGTTTGTTAGCAGAATGAAAGGTTTAATTTAATGAAGTAATTAATAACGTTATAATTAATAGAGTGGCGACATACCAGCGGGAGCGTGGTTCGTGAGGCAGATCTCGAAAATATCATATTCGTCCGCGGTGAACGCGAACTTGCCCTTGAGATCTCCGAACTGCTCACGCTTGTACAGCGTGTGGCCGCGCGTGTCCGTCACCTGGAAAATATCAATAAATGGGGCGATAATAAGTCAATATCGCTTAAACAGGATCCCGACTCCACTTCGTACGCTCAAACTAACAACATAGTAGTAAAACTACCGATAAGTCAATCCACTAAGTCAAATTAAACCATGAAACACCTAGACCGATATTTCTGAGCTTTGAATCATAAGCAGAATCAGCAACTCCAGATAAACTAGTTACAATCATGCTTCGAAGAAAGTATTTCTCAAGTGGATGGAGCTAGTGGTCGAATACCTCCAGCAATGAAATAAAGATCAATATACTCACATGGACGGAGGCGGTGTATCCGATGCCCTCGGTGATCTCGTACTCGCCGGTCACCACCAGATTCTTGTGGATCTCCTCCTTGAGGCATCTCTTCTGATTGGCCGGCACGTTGAAGCGCAGGCCGGAGACCGCAACGGCCACGGACAGCAACACACCAAGTGTCGAAGAGAGGTGGACCATCTGCAAGCAGAAATCAATCAATAATAGCGGCAAAACACGGCGATAAACAACAATAAAACTCGTTGTAAAGTGAAAGCGCGTTGACGTGGCTGAAATATAATCGCTAAACACCGTAAGTCCGGAATTCAAAACATCGATTACACGCTTCCTCAAAATTAGGCTGCCACTGAGTGCGAACTAGGTGTGCTAATTGGCCACTTTGGCAACAATAACAACAAATTTATAAGCGATATTCAACAATTAAAATAAATGAATGCACGCTTACTCGAAAAGTAGCCAACAAGCGAAAATTTCGGACCAAACAATTCGCTTTTCAGGACCACTGTGATTCCACGCTGAACTTTTCTTGGTTACTGTTTCGCACATTTTATCGATTCTATCCTTATTGCTGACCTATTCTCGTAAATGTTTAATGATTATCATATCCTTAATCAGGTATGGAGCCGCATTCGATGGCGCCGGGTGGCGCGCAGGCCGCGCAAACTGCCATCGACTTCAGCGACGTTTCCGTCGACAACTTCCAATTCTACGATTCGGGAGGGTACTCGCAGCAGGCCGACTACGCCAAACCCAGTTAGTTTATCGATTTCGCACCATCAAAATCATGCTCTAGACTCCACAACAATCATGATACGGGCTGTTTGATTAGGGCAAACTCGTTTGCAGTTCATTTCTAACAATAAGTGTTAATTGGGCGGCAGTACAATTAGGTCATCACTGATAATATGAAACTATCTATTCATGAAACTACTACTGAACTACTGAAAAGAAAAGATGGCAAAACCGAGTTAAATCCTTGCCGATATTTCTTCCAGATCGGGTTTTCATTTGTTGACTGGGATCAATGATTGTGGATTTGCAACAATCTCACAGGTTACGATGGCGGCCTCTCGGGCAACATGCAGCACACGGCGGGCTACTCGAGCCGGGCCGACACGGCGGCCGGCCAGTTCCTCGAGAGCAAGGGATTCGGATGGTTGCTCGAGGTGAGCTTGATCGCTTCTTCCAACTTTCATCTCTTCATATTTCTTGAGTTTCCTTCAGATATAATAATTGGCGTAGTTCCTCGAGGTTACCGTAATAGAACTATATTGATTGATCAAGGTATTGATTCGTGACCTAATTCGTGTAATTAGAGTAGATTCCTAATTAACTAATTAATCAGGTTCAAGACGGTGACGATGAGCAGCGACCACTTCTGGAGGAGCTCGACATCGACCTCAAGGACATCTACTACAAGGTTAGCAATTTTTTCTACTTTATCGAAACCTGAACAAACATGGCATTGTGACATTCAAAAGAGTTCCTTTCATGGGTTCTAACTTTAAAATTGCTGCAACAAAGCATGTAGGTAGTTAAGCACTCAAAATCTATCTGAACTATCTAAAGATGATCTGAAACGTTCATACTGAAACCTAAAGTCTCGCAGGTCCGGTGCGTGCTCCTGCCGCTGCCCTACTTCCGGCTCAAGGTATTAATTGTTTTTGAGTTTGACAATTCGGGGATGTACGACTATTGTCAATCGTTCTCTAACTTCCTTCACACTATATATATATATTTTTTTAAATTAGTTAATTAATTACCCTAATTAAGCTGTCGATCGTGCGCGAGTCGCCCGACTTCTGGGGCCCGCTGATCGTGGTGCTCGCGTACGCGCTCCTCTCCATCTACGGACAGTTCAGTGTGAGTAAATATATTGAATTCGCATATTTATTATGTGAATTCACGATTATGTTTGTTTTCCTTTGCGCTATTGTAGGTGCGTAAATCTCTAACAGAATCGGTTCAACGAAACACAAGCAACTCTCATTTTTATGTTTTTCCCTTTGAGTTTTCACTATTTCAACTATGTATCTTGTTGCTACACGTATGAAATGAGAACTTGAAGTTCAACAGTTGTCAATTACAATGCGATCTTCTGGATATAGAAAAAACCCGTTATGAAAATGAATCCGGCTTCCGGCTTTAATTATGTCCTGTTCAGGTGGTCTCATGGATCCTCACGATGTGGTTCGCCGGCTCCTTCTTCGTCTTCTTCCTCGCGCGCGCTCTGGGAGGAGACGTGAGTCGATTTATTGATTGTTTCGTAGGGCTTGATAATCAATTACAGTAATCACGACTTGATTACTGTAAGGATCTCGATTTTGAGTTGACGTCGCTTTCCTGTCTCATTATCTAATCATATACCAGCTCAATGCTAGTTTTCCAATCTGTGATCAGTGTTTCTCGAAAAACTATCAAAATACATTAACCCTGTCTAGCCGCATCTCTGTTTCACTTCCCATCTATCGGAACTTCTTGAATATCTGGCCCAGAACAACCGTTCTGATTGGCAAATGAGTGGTGGAATATGAGAATGACAGGGATAGAATACTCTGTGAGTATTGCCTGGGCCAGATATCGAAGAAGTGCCCATCTATCTACCTTCCATTCATCACAGGTCGGCTACTCGCAAGTGCTGGGCATCGTCGGCTACTGCCTGATCCCGCTGGTGGTGATCGGCCTGCTCTACCCGATCATGTCCGCGTGAGTTCTGGTCTTTGAAGTTGAATATTTAGAAAAATCCGATTTCGAAAATGAACTCGCGGGAAGGAAATTACCATATCGGCAATTATTTTGGCGATATTTTATTGTTTTTTTGAGCACAAATTATTAGAAATGCAAGGGGATATGAATAAAATATGTTTCAACAGATTTAGTAGGGAAAAGTGGGTAAATGTAGTACTGGGCATCGTCGGCTACTGCTTGATCCCGCTGGTGGTGATAGGCCTGCTCTACCCGATCATGTGCGGGTGAGTTGTGGTCTTTTATGTGAAAAAAGTGCGTGCTAGACGCGCCGGGTTATATATCGCCAGGCGAACTCATCACGTTCGCGTGTATGATGATCTTTGATAGTTGAATTAAGTTTTTATCCTTCTTTAATGGGAATACGAGGGGACAAATGCTCGTGATTAATCAGTTAGCATGTATTCTTCTTCGAGATGCATACAGTATTCATCTTCGCCCCACTCGTTATTCCTCCACCATGGATGCTCTGTGGGGCCCGATTCCTCCGGAATTCCTTCCTATAGACAACGATTTTAGAAATAACGGGTAATTAGTCGAAACTGTATAAAATATTAAAGACTTTTATATAATTTATACAATATCATACCTCATCATAGAGCCAAGTCAAGATATGGAGGCGCTTAAAAAATTTAATGCGGAGATCTCTTTCGATTTTAGAACGAAGATGTTCTCGAGAAAGCACCTAAATTTTTTATAGTCTATTAGGCGTTATAGGACGTATCACATATATTATATTTACCTGGCCTTCATCAATGTCGTCCAATATTTCATAGATCCATGGCGACAACTCCAGTCTCAAATAAGCCATCCCAGAAAGAACTTTCCTTAAGTGCAACCTTCTTTCTTCTTTTCGTAAAATTTGACGCCTTTTGTTCACCCTCATCGTTACCTTATCCGATGCTGTTCGAACGGTGTCACACATGCCCTCAAGGCATCAATAGAACCGATTGCGAAATGGTCGACAATAATCTGAATGAGTCATTTTAATTTGCATTTCTTAAATTTTGAAGATACGTCTCTCTCAACTTCAGTCATATTATCAGCAGTGATAATATCCTCTTTCGGTTCGGTGTGAAACATATCGAATATTGCCTCAAAGAACTGCAAACCCTGAAAACATTTCTTCAAAGTCGAGTTATGATTGGCAAACGCACTTTTTCCTGCGAGTGCTCGTTGACTGGGCTATGATTTCTGATATAAATCATTAGATCTAGCCATTTTGCCCGTGCAGCCATCTGTTACCTATGAATTGAATTTTACAATGGAAATTGGCATACGATTTGAGAAAAAATGGCAAAAAAATAAGCCTCTCCTGTAAAAAATTGACGCGCTATTCAAATGAAACGCCTAATTATTTTTTGTGCTAAAATTCTCATCTAAAAGCCGGTCAGCCTAGAGAAAGCATTTATTTCGAGCATTACTTTTTGTAAAATATAGCAATTCTTTTTTAAATGTATCATAGCAATTCTTCTAAAAATATTTCCTCTCCTATGCACATCCCCGCGCATTCCCCCTCTAGCTCCACCATTCTCCGCTTCCCGCAGCCCTGTACTCTGTTGTTTACCGGGAGCACTTCATGAGTCCTTTCCGCATCCACTCTAGCCGCCTCTTTCTCTGCTTCTCTTGAAGGGGACTGCTGTATCCCCCTAGTCGCGGCACTAAAAGGGCGGTCGTGCCGCAGCCGAAAAACAACTGCAGCCAGAGTACGCACGTAAAATGGACAAAGACCAGTAGAATGGCAGTGGTCTGTGATCTCTAGAGGGAAAACATTGGAAATGTCACGAACTGTGGAGCAGGACTATCAGTCCATTTTCTGTGCTTGAGAATTGATAAAAAGTAATGGCGATCTCCGTTCAACCAGCCCTAGAAAACCAGAAACCACTGAAATTCTGAACTGTTAAGTTGTGGTCTCACAATGCGCTTGAAAGGATGCGACTCTCGCATTCAATAATCGCGTCAGTATTTTCGGTTGTCAAAAAAAACACCAAATCAATACCTCCTCCATTACAGTATCCCACTCATCTCCCGGATCTGGGGTCTCGTCGGGATCGGCTGGTCCGTCTACTCGGCCGGCTCCCTCCTCTGCGTCGATGAGCTAGAGAGCAAGAAGATCCTCCTACTGTACCCCGTAGGGTTACTGTACGTGTACTTCTTCTCATTGTATTCTGGAGTATAGGTTACGGTAGCCCTTATTGTATCTTTGTTATCGATCAGAAGGTTACGGTAGCTCTCCAATTGAATCCCCTTTGTTATCCATTCAGAAGCATAATCGTAGTATAACATATTAGTATTATAACCCCACGTAAGAGCCCCCAATTCTACCGATCTTTCAGCTAGCTCGTTATTGCATCTCTCTTGTATAACTTATTCGTGCTACTTGAGTATCTCTTTGCGTCGTAATTTCCACACGTGATGTATGTTATTACCCTTGATTCAACCACCCTCTAGCACCCCCGATGTCATTAATGCTCAATCTGTGATATTTCTAGAAGAACACAATCAATAAATCGCACTTGTTTGTTATTTACCGTGTCCCCATTCCACCAAACTCTCATTACAACATGATTTTTATCTTCTTTCTGCACGATAAATCGAGGGCGGGGGAACAAATGGAACAGACAGACCGAATCGTCGTACAGTGATCTACCTACGGGGGGAAATGGAACGATCGATCGATCGATCGATAATCGAGCACTCACCTAATACAGTATACAACAGACAGTTGGGCGCGGAATGGACCAGGACATATTTACACCAACGGTGGGTTCGAGACTATCAATCGATACGCAACTACGGTAGGCAGATCGAAGGGACGGCGCTTCGATACTGATTGGGGTGGGACACAAAATAAGGGGGAATCGATTTTCGAGCGTGGAAGAGAAGTGCCTACAGTAACCAATTAAACGTCTGTACAACATTGTCTGCTTTAGCGGTCGTCAAATCAATACAGGACCACGTCCGCTCGACACTAGTTGTCGATTGGGCGCGCGAGGGGGGAAATTATCGATCGACTACTCATATTACAGTATTCGCCTACGGCTATCTCGACTACGGTATAGTAGTATTGGGTTTGTTGTGTGTGAGTCTACGGTAGTGTCGCAGGTCGTTGTGTGTGGTGTGTGGTGCAAGGGGGTGTGTCTCAAACGGGGTGACAATTACTGTGAAGGGGGAAGGGGGGTGGGTGGGGCAGACGAAATTACAGATACACAGCAATAAAAAAAGGGGCGAGAGAAAAACACACTTCAAATACACAAAGTTAACGGGAGGCCGGAGCTTACAGAGAGAGAGAGCGGGGACAAGAATCAAACGAAAATCAACGATTGAGAACAGCCATTGAGGAGGGGGTTGATGAATGTTTGAGGGTTGGTTCGGATGTGGAGCTTCGGAGTACCCGCTATGGGCTACACAAGTGGAGGGGAGGATGAAACGAGGACTACGGTAGAGTTAGCTGGGTCGGGGGAGGGTTACGGTAGTAAGAGCAGGGAGAGGGATATGCCATCTCAGATGTACGGTAGTTACGGGCAACATTAGTCGTCTAGATGAATCTTCCTACTAGATTTAGTCAGTGCCTACGGGATGGCGCGTGTAACAAATATTAACGTTTCGTCTACTTAGAGTGGTGTGGGGTGGTGTGGTGGTGTGGTGTGGTGCGAGAATTAGGAAACGTCGACAAGGCGAGCGGACACTACGGTAGGCATCGATCGATTCAGAATCGATACAACTATTGAGGAGGCAAAAGAATCGGGAAGTGGGCGGGGAAAGAAGTGAATGTGGGATTTCGCAGAATCGATGGAGCGGTGGTTACCGGGTCAGCAATAGTCTCGGAAGTTGGGGGCAGCGCACATCAATACAGGAGCTAATACCGAATTAGGAATAGGGATGCAAGTGAATTGATTGGGTTGGGTTGGTTGGGTGTCTAACTGACAAAAGCCTACTGTGTTACTAGATGAGATGAGGAAACGACGGTATTTTAAGCGATATTATGATGAGTGTGTGTCAATAACTGTGTCTTCTACTGTTAGGGCGGGACGGGGATTTAGCATTAGGGAATGAATAAGAAGGGAGTAACGGTGGGGCACGATCTATCCTACTACGGGGTGGTGTGGAGGGTGGTGTGGGGGAGGGGTGGGAAACGTCGTCGATGACGTCGCCATCAGAATCAGACGGACGTCATCTTCGAGCGGCCCGATCCGTCCCTGCTCACTCAGTTCTGAACAGGCGTCGGCGTCTTCCAGATGTTCTCCAGCTCCTTGGTGAGCGCATACTCCTCCTGCAAATCAATCGATAAAGACTACCGCATACCCCAGCGTACAGTACCTTGGCGCTACCGTACTCGCCTCTTTTCGCTACCGTTTCCTTCCTCATCAGTCCTACTCTCTCCTGTTCTACCGCTCATCATCCCTCTACCGTACTCTCCTCCTCGCTACCGTACACTGCATCATTGCTCCCGGCGTACTTCGCCGTCTCCTCCTACCATAGCCCCGATTATCAATCGATAATCAATCACTAGCTACTGTGTCTTCTTCTCCTACCATAACCCTCCGATCAATTCATCAATGGCTACTCTACCGCTCCCATTCTACCACACTTTCACCATCGCTACCGTACCCCACCACCAATCGCAAACTGCTCTCTCACCTGGTCCTCCTCCTCTCCGCCGGTCATGGCCCCTGAGGTAGACGACGTCGCCGTCGTGGCCGAGAAGCGCCTCGCCCACATCGACGTCGCTGGCGTCTTCAGTTCCTGGCCGGCGACGCCGGCGAACGAGTCGGCAAAGTCGTCGAGGCGCGCGCCCCCAGAGCCGAACTGCCCGACCAGCTCCTGCAAGTCCTGGGCGTGGATTAGCGGGGGTTCGACTGATGTTGCGCTGCTCCGAATCACCTAGCGTAGTTTTAGACTAGCACATTAACAAAAAGCTATCTCATGTCAGGAAAAGAAAAGATGCAATCAATAATCAACAACGACTACCGTACCTCGATGAACTTGTCGGCGGTCCACGCGAAGAGGCCCTGGTCGGCGGCCGCGTCGTGCTTGAAGCCTGCAATTAATCGATAACTACCGTGCCTTCTCAACTACCGTACCCCTTACCTCCTCACTAATCAATCAATCAATCAATCAATAATCGCTACCGTACCTGCTGCTGGTCCCATGCCTCCGAAGGCTCCGCCCATCGTCGTCAGGTCGAGGGAGGTCGGCCGGGAGAGCGACGGGTAGGAGAGGTCGTCCGAGACGGACGACGACGCCGACGACTCGATCATGCACTTGGCCGGCAGCTCGCCCCTGCAAAGTAATCAGTTGGTGATCAATCTCTACCGTAATCCCTCACCGCCAAACTCTAATGCAAATTTCGACTAGACTCCATATTTCTACATCAATAAAAAGCTTCTACTCACCTAGCAAGGGCGGCTCCGTAGCTCTGGCTGGGCTGCGCAGCAGCCGCAGCCAGCGCAGCCGCGTGCTGCTGCTGCTGCTGCAGCGCGGCGCCGTACTGCGGCAGGAACTGCAGCGGGACGCCGCCGTTGTAGCCGGCGGCCTGCGCGCCGCGGCTCACGCCGGGCACGCGGCCGAAGGCGGCGGGCGCGCCGGCGCTCGGCGCGGCCGTCCGCTTGCGCCAGCCGTCCACCGACGCCATCTCGAAGTAGTAGCCGTCCGAGGGCGCGTCGTAGTATCTGTAAGGGCCGGGGTTTAGTGCCATTTCATCTCTTCAAACTCCCACTGAATGTGGCAGGAACAGCCAGACAAGTCGTTCTCTGGTCAGTTCCTAGCAAGCACGAGCCCCCTCTCCTCTCCTCTCCTCCTCACGTCAACAACCCTCAACCTAGATAGACGTGAGCGCGTCTAGGCTGTAAACATCTCGCTTTTTCGCCTGAGCTCTCTCCGTTTCACACGCTCTCTCGCTCTGAACCATGTGAGCAAAGGAGGAAAAGAAGGACGTCATCACTTTGGCAAGGCACACAACAACAGACTACAGAAGTTCTCCTCCTCAACCTCCGTTTTTTTCTGAGAACTAGCATTACCCTATTCTTTCCAGGAAACTTGCATTGGAAAGCTATCGACTTTAGGGACTACCGTATCCCATTCAATGCACTCAATCGATAACAGCTACCGTACCTGTTGTAGGCGGTGGGCTGCGCCATGGCCGCCTGCAGCGCGGTCATCTGGTTGCGCTGAACGGCAGCCACTGCTGCGGCTTCCGCCGCACGCACGAGCTCCTGCAACGACAATTCTTAGGATTACTGTACTTTTTTAAAATCGATTTTCTCACAAAATTTCTTCTCCACGTAAAAAGTCCAATTTTAAAAAATTATTTCAGATCCCTGAATCAATATTCTTCTTCCCTCGGTTGCGCAATATTTCACCATTTCCCGAGCTGTTTTCCCTATTCTCGAGCACAAACTCCACGTCAGCCTTCTAGTTTGTGCGTTGTGTGTGCGAAAATGTTCGGTTCCGGAGTCCAATTGCGAAATCGCGCGCGTCCAACTTCGGGTGACTAGAAGAAGGCCGAAAAATGCTGACAAATTCGCTCTAGCCTGACTGACTTTACTATCACGAGTGTTGTGTTGTTGCTGTCGCTCACTCGCACCACGGGATAGGTCAAAATCCCCGGCGACGCGATGAATGAAAAAGTCGCCGAGCGGTAAACAAACGTTTGGTCAGTGTTGGGGCTTCTCGTCATCTGCCTCGTTCCTCTCTCCATCCCACACGCTCTCTCGCCGGAGCCACACAGCGCGAGAGAGCACGCAAAAATGAGAGACTCCCCTCTCTCAATCGCGCGAGTCGCGTCCCTCTCTCTACACGCGACTTCTCTCGTCGTCTCGCCTATCGCGATTCACTCGCGTCTCTCTCGCCTCCTCTCCTCGCCGCGAGTAGTCCTCAGAGTGCGACCTACTCTAACCATTCCATTCTACTGCACCCCTTCGTCCGGGATCAAGTTCAGGACTACTACTTCACGTGACTAGTTAACTACTTTCTAGTGCGCACGAGTGACAGGGCGAGTTCGAGATCACAGGCCAATAGTGTGTCAGCCCATTCCCAAGATCAAAGTAAAAGGCGGAAGAGAGAACCGGAGCGAAAGCAGTGTGACACAAAATGACAGCCTCCCCTACATCACGTGCGCTCAACGTGGTCGATTCTGAGCAAGCGCATTCCCGCTTCTCTGAATCATCCTCCGTTTCGAAAACCTTCCCCCTTTTTCCTCTCCTTCTTCCGGTATGCTGACATCACCCCTCTCCCCGCTCCTCTTATCAACCTGCAGACAACACTAAGCTAACGCCTCTCGCCCATGTCAGTAAACACACCACACCTTGCACCGCAACCACAGAATGGACTCAGTTCGTGATCAACTACAGTAATCCCTGATCGATAAAGTACCGTACCTCGGTCTGGGCGGGAGTCTGTTGGGGCACGGCTGCCGTTGCGGTCATAGCAGGCTTCTTGGGCTGCACGCCCTGAGGCAGACGCCTTCGCCAGCCCTGCAATCGATTATCGTAATCTCTGGCTACCGTATTCACTCAGTTATCGATCGATATCGGCTACCGTATCCTACCGTACCTTGGCGCCGTTCTGCTCGTAGTAGTAGCCGTCGGAGGCCACGTCGTACACGTAGAAGTCGGAGGCGGGCAGCGTCGGGTCCTGGAAGGCAATCAATCAATAATCGATAATCCACCGTACTCCAATCTCTGCCCACAGTAACCCGTTTCATATGCACCCACAAGGTTGCAACTGCTGCCGTGCCACTCCCTATGGTGGTCACTTTGCTCTCTGCTGCTCACTACCTCTTTCAAGTTGTTCAATTACCGGTTTTGGCGTTGCCACTCGACCCCTCTAGTAATGAGTGTGAGTGATGTTTCTTCTCCTCTTGCTTTGCTTACTTACTCTTCTCTTTGCTTAATCGAGGGGCCAAATCGAAACAAACGATTGAATGAATGAGGGAACGCACGGCCGAAATCGAAAGCGCGCCTCTTGTATTACAAACTCGATAATAATATGATACAGTTCTGGCTAATTAAAGTGCGTTGACATCACGCTGCAGTTTCTACATTGACCCTATCGACTACCGTATCCCTACCGAATCCGCATCAGTTCTCGATCAATCGATAAGCTACCGTACCTGCTTGAGTCCCTCTTCTCCGTCGAGCATGGGGAGACTGGCCTCAGACGCGGTCGAGAGGCTCTCCGTGAGCTTACGCTGGCGGTGCCCGCGGCCGCCTCTGCTGAAAGATCGGTATAACCGTAACCTTTGTCTACCGTAATGTTATCGATCGCTACCGTAATAAACTCAGTCATCGATCAATCAATCAATACCTACCGTCTCTTCTTCTCCTCAGCGGAAACTGCTGCTGATCCGCCCATGGCTGATCTGTGCTGCGCGGGCGGCGAGGGCGAGCTGGCCACGTTGGCGGCTCCTCCCGACTTCTCTATCAGCTCCTGCAACGACAACTACCGTAATCGATGCCCTCAATTTCAAACCTTCCACACAAAACATCCCATTTTCGAAATGTTTCGAAAATATAATAATCAGTTCTCGATAAACCATCCCCTACCGTACCTCGGACAGGAACCAGCCGAGCGTCTTCTGGCCTCTTCTCGCGGAGTTCGTCGACGAGGACGAGGTCGCTGCTGCTGCGCTGGCGGCCGCTGGCGCTGGTTGTCTGCAGGGAAATGGCTTGATTTTCCCACTTTTTCGTCTGACTCTCTCATTTTCACGTGCTCTCTCGCCTTCTATTTCGTAAAAAAATCATGACAAATACTCAGCAACTCTTACTCGTAATCGTTTCGAAACTTTTCGAAACTCTGTTACTAACGAGTAGTAAAAAGACGAAGTTGGGCAATGCATTGCGCAATTACTAATACAGAACAAGTAATCGATCGATCGATCAATCAGGCACGGGTTGAAACTGTTATCATGCATGCACAGAGTAAGTGATAGCTGTGAGTAAGTGTCACAGATAATGGGGGTTGCCATTCATCCCTCCCCTCCCCTCTCTCCGCCCTTCAATCTCCCCCCTCTCAGCTGACCGAAACCCTTCAGTTTTGTTCTCCCCGTGAGAATCCCGAGCCCCGGAGAGATTTCGAAAGGCTTAGTAAGCTGTGGTCTTAGACCTAGAGAGAGAGGAGGGATATGATATGATAACGAACAATCAGCGGCAGCCCGGGGATTAAATCAGCGCAGATTGGAAGATTGGAACGGATTAGCTATGTTTGAGTGGGAGGGGCGTCGGAAGTGGGAGAAGCAATCTACTGAGAAGACCAAGAGACCAGGAGACCTACAGAATCGCACAGATCTAGTGCTCACCTTTATCTATCAAAGGGTTCGGTAATAAGGCCATAGGACTTCGTGACTTTAGGCTTAAGGCTAAGCCTTAGTATCTTACTTGTTGCTCTTCTTCATGCCTCCTCCTCCTCCCTCGACTCTCGGCTCAGCCAGGGATATCTCGATCGTCTCTCGCGATCCGGCCACTCCTCCGCTTCCGGATCCTCGCTTCTCTCGTGCCGTCGTGACTGGCGGGGGCAGTCCGGTCAGGGACTGCTGACTGGGTGGGAAGAAGGGTAGGGAGAGAAGGGGCTGCAGGCTTCGGGCGCGGGTCTGTTGCAGACTGGCTCCCGGGATGCACACTTGTAGGCTGCTGCTTGTGGGCAGAGAGTTCGAGTGGGGCTCACTGCAACAGAATGGATGGCTAGAGATGCGGTTCAGAGCGAGGGTGGGGAAGGGAGGGGAAAACGGACGGAGGAAGGGGAAACGGAATGAATCATCCCTTTGATCGGGCGGACGGGCGAGAGAGGAAGAGGATCAGTGGAGAAAAGCGAGAAACGCGGGGCAACAAAATTCGGATGACTAATCGGGGAAAGAACAGGAAAAATGGTTGGGAAGAAAATCGAACACACTTGCGAAAAACGAGGCGATCGAACATGGGGGGAAATCTTGAGGAATGGGGGGGGGGGGAAGACGAATCGAGAGAGAAGAGTAAGAAGGCAACAAGTGAAATGAGCAGTGAGCAAGGAGGAAGAAATGTGTGTGTGGAAATACAAGGAAGACAGATACAGGGAGTAAGGAAGAGGGAGCGAGAGAGAGAGAGAGTGTGAGTGAGGGGGGTAAAGAGAGAGAGGCTGCACGGTAGCCCCACGACGTCAACAACAACCATCGCGGCGGCGTGTGCATACACATACACAACCCTCGCCTAGAACAGCCCGCGTGATCGCTTTCCTCACTTCACAACCCACAAATAACTTTTTTTCGGCATAGAACACCGCCTAGAACCAGGAAAAGGGGCTTCAACACGCGTTGAAATAACTTTCAAAACAGATCGGGTGACCTCGGCTAAAACACGCACGCAATAAGAGAACATCTCATCTAGCTCCCACGCGCACTCATTGACGCCATAATCGACCCCTGCCAGTGGGTGCATTCATCCTCATCTAGACTAATCGGGGGCACGGCCAGGGGCAATGTTCTTACCAGTCAGACAACGCGAAGGAACACTACAAATTGAGAGATCGAGAACACACTTGAGTTGAGGTCAATGCGCCAGAACCTCTCGATCGTGTGAAAAATGTGAGGGAAAAGTGCGAATAGACAGCGATAGGAGGACGCACAGTCAGATAGTATGATCGAGGGGCGAAGTGAGGGAGAGGTGGTGGTGGGGGGAAGGGCCACGATGACTCATTCCCTCCTCTGTGGCTACAGCCTCTAGTCGAGAGTGGAGGGCGTAGGGAGTTCTAGAGATAGAGAGGGAAAAACTAACCATTGAGAAAGAGGAGGTGAGAGCGAGAGCAAAGCAACACAAAAACGACGATGATATGCGAACTGTGGGGGTGGGGGGAAAGTCACAATGCATAAAGGGAAATTGAATTGTATCATCAAAGGCATAAAAACTGCCTAGAAGATCACCTCTTCTCTATTCAGAACCCCACGCTCTTTCACAACATCATGCTCCTTATAGTCATCATTTGCGAGGGTGGCGAAATCCCCCAGTATCTCCCACTCGTTTAGCCCCGAGGCTTGGAAAACCCGTGGTCACTCTACACAAACAAGAGCAAAACCATCGCGACAGAGAACAACATACACGATGGATCAACGAGAGGCTAAACCTCCTCTCACCTCCTCAGTTTCGGTGCTCAACTGCCTCCTCTCTCGACTCTGGCCCCATCAGCTGATTCCCTTTCACCCCCTCTCCCCTCTCCTCTCTCCCCACACTGGTCACAAACCACGTGCGGCTTGTCCTGGCACGGGAATGACTGTGTGTGTGTCGCTCTCTCTCCTCCTCTCTCTATTTCCATCCCTCGAGGAAGAGGGAGAAGAAAGGAGCGAGGGTCAGTCAGCACGGCAGCGCACTAAACAATACGGCTCTCGTTCTTCGGCCAGGACACGTCTTGGCACCTCTTCACACCCTTACGTAAACATAAACAAGCATATATTGCCATCACGCGCGTGATGTATACATGCTGTTTACATGGAAGCGGAAACACATCACAGGAAAACACTGCCAGCATGACGTTCGGCTAAGCGCATTAGGGCAGTATATCAACCCGGCGGGCTAATCTCTGACAGCACAACAACTACCAGTAGCTAGACACTCTACATTAGGCGGGCAATGCCGAAACAAAAGTGAGAAGAGGAAGAAGGAAGGAGAAGCAAGATGCAAGTAAATGGCAGCAAATGGCAAACTGCCTATCGACAGCTAGTGAAAGTCACACACACAGGGGGTGAAGCATAGGCAGTACGAGTTGTTGTACCATCTCTACTAATAAGCCACGAGAGAGATGAAACACGATACCAGTGTCAGTTCCTCTCAGCAGCTCAAGACCGAAGACTCAGTCGAGGAGAGGAGGAGAGGAGGAGGAAGAAGGCAACTGGGTCTGGGCTGGCTCAGCCTCCTCCTACTCTTATATACCGCCTTCTTCCTGCCCTAAGGGCATCCGCTTCTGGCTCCGCCCCTCCTGCCTTGCCGCACGCGCTCCCAGTGACTGTCCTTCTCGGACAGCCTCCCCTCTCAGCTGATTCTGCCTGCCTCGTCATCTGCGGCTCTCTTGTGTCGCTGTGCTGCCTCCGCCCACTCCTCCCATCTCTCGCTCGCCTCCGCCCGCCCCGCCCCACGAGACTCGCTCTCGCGAACGACAAGCGACACTGCCGCTGGCTGGCCGGCGACGAGAGGGAGGCGAGAGCGCGCCAGAGATGCCAGAGTGCCCGAGAGGGGTTCTGTGAACACGGCAATTTTCTGAGAGCCCGAGCTAGAGAGGGAAGGCAGAGACGCAGGGGTGCACGCGCCCCTACGACCAACCGAGAGACAGTTCCTCTTCCCTGTTTTGGGGAAGAAGAAAAGGACTGTGAAAGAGGAAGCGGAAGCGCAACAAGGGCCTGTGACTTCCCCGAACTGCCCGGCACAGACGCATAGCCGTACTATCTGCCCTTTTCCGGTACCTCCTGGCACTAGCCTGCCGCGGCAGCCGCAGTAGAGTACAAACTCCTTCTAGTTATGTGCAACGCGCAAAAGTGCAGCAGTTCGTAAGGGCAACCGTTTCGCTCTCTCGAATGTGCATGCTCTTTTGCTGTCTGACCGGGGGGGGGGGGAAGTGCAACTGGACTGGCTTCTGGTCTGTGCAAGTGCACGGCCTTACGACAGAGTGAAGAATTGAGTGCAGCGCGGGGACTGAAAGTTCAGACTTCTTCCCGATGCACAAAGTTCCCCGGGGACAGCGGGGGAACAAAATCGACACACTCTACACTAAAGAGTTCCATCAATCTGACGTAGTATTTCTCGATTGCGTAGGAGCCTAGGGGGAATTCGCGGGGCTTCTTCCGCGAATTCACGTGAAACTACGCACACACGTTCTAGGTCAGACCCGATTAGGGCGCGAATTCTATCGTCGCTTATCTCTGCTAATCTCATAATCGCCTACATATTAGCGCACATGTAATCATCCAATCAGCCTTCGAGGCCTTCTCGGAAACCCACTTCCGGCCTATGCCATCATTATGCGTCTGCTCAGAGATCACACATAGCTTCCGTATATGAAATGCTATCATAACATTTTCGAATCCTCAAAGTTTGAGGAAATCGCACTACATCATCATCCATTTCCACCTGCCTCTTTTTCTAGCGTGATCTACGCACACACAAACACATCCTCCCCTAATGCATTCGCGGAACCACATAGGGCTGCGTTGCGTCGTCAAATTTCAGGCGCTGCTATTTCCGGGGCCTCGTGGCTTCCCGCAATAGACCGCCCAGCCAGGCACCACTCCTTCTCAAGTCTCAACAAAGGCATGCGGTTTCCGATCTCCTTGTGAATACACAACACTCTAATGGTCAACATTGACGGTACCATTCGCGTGCTCCTCTGTCATAATCCACTGTTGTGGCAACGCGCGGCAACCCACAGCAACAAGGGCGTTCGTTGTCCTGCACTGCCCTTCCCCTTCTTCATTCATCGAACACGAACGCTCGTTCTACATCTCCCCCTCTCCTCTTCTGTAGTTTGTTTACTGCTTGTGCCACCGACCACTTTCTTCTCCTTCTTCGTCCTCCTCCATTCGCCTGAACGCTCCTTCGCTGCCCTCTTCGGACAGCGCCCGTTCGTCTACAGGACTGCTTCTTCTTCCTTACTCGTTGCTTACCCCTAGGGGCTTCGACCTTCGGGGACAACTTCTTCTCCTTCTGCAGCAGGCTCTCCCGAGAGCCCCACGGAATCCTCGGTCGCACTTTGGGGGTCTATTCTCGGAAATGGGTTTAGGCTGCTGGCTGGGGCCTCTCACAGCAGCCAGCACCAAAGTGCGACTGCACTTTTAGACCGATGGCTCCTTTCCCCCCATAAATGAGTGAGGGCGGCCCCGAGCAGGCCTCGTGATGCTTCTGCCTGCCTCCGAGAAGGAGACGAAACTGCCACAAAGTACAAGTCTGAGGAGGAAATTGACGCAGGGGTCGACTACAGCAAGTAGATACATCTCGGAGCCCGGCAATTAAAGATCAGTCGGACCACCGAGACAGCAAAGCACTTTGATATTTGTAGCTTCTTCCTTTCCTTTCCGCCCGAATGAGGCTTATGAAGCCAATCAGTCGCGGGTCGCGCTCGCCTACACACATACATCAGATTACACACATCACATGTACAGAGGACCAGCTCATCTCCTTTCGCGACATCTACTCAGACTGATATCTACTAGGTTCAAAGTGGATGAATGCGGGGGTGGATGCGCGGGCGGGGAGGATTCACTATCCAATGAGAAGATCAAAATTACATAATCTCATCTTGTGATCTGTTCGCGATCTTTGGCCACAGACTGCATTCATGCACTCCCTAGGCCTACTTCTCTAATTGAGTATGAACCCGATGACAAAGACAGTGCAGCCTTCTCTACTGCTCCGAAATCCGGAAAGTGCGAGTCTATTAAACAGTAGTGCACATCACTTGCATTCATATGCCTCGAACTACGGTAATCCACAACAAATCGTTCCCAATCAGGTGGATTGTATACGGAATCACACACAATTCTCGCGCACCCACAGATCCCAAAGCCCCCAGCAGTCAACAAGAAGCTTCCGTCTCTAAATATACATACCTAAATGGCACGAGCTCGTCGTCCGCGTTTCGCAAGACTCCAGAAGGCCGCAGCTAAGCATTTCCGCGACAACAACCTGGATTTCGCAACTCTCGCAACCTAACAGAGATCAAGCGATTTTTTATCCGATTCCCGGCACTTGTTTCTCCCAGCGCACTGTGAGCACCAAACCACCGCTGTTTCTCACAACTCGTGTGGGATTCGCGGCCTGATTACTGACCTACCTCGGGGGAATTCCATACATCAAGTTTCGCGCGTCTCGCGCTCGCGGGGTTTCCTTCTCTGCCATCGTCATCTCCCATCATCATCATTAGCCTTCCTCGGCTAGAGATCGGGAGCGTGCGTCTCGCGCGCTAGATATGACGCACAAATGACTTTCCGCTCCCTTACTTCGTCCCCTCCTATTTTCCCACATCTCTGAATGGCGCAAATCGTAGATGCGCGTGCCCACCGGCTAATGCGTCGAGAAACAGCGTCATACAGGAGAAGAAGACGCAACGAGCGTCGTCAGCCAGCATCGACGACAATATCCATCAGCATAAATACCAGGGACGCGAATCAGAGACCGCGCTCATCATTACGTGAGCTAGCGTCACTTCCCCTTACCATCACTACCACCTGCCCTAGCTCATCTGCGCATCCGCACAAAAGCCACTCTGCTCCCAATTTCGCCGAATGAAACCAGAGCACATCTGTCCACTCGCAGTTCCATTTCTCTCTCCACAAATGTCCCTCTGCACTCCCTTGGGTGCAATTTCGCCGACCACTGCCTCATCTTAGAAGAGGGAAAAGGGATGGAGGGGGGGGGGACGAATAATCCGAACCCTACAGCTCTCCTCGCAAGTACTGTCGCACTGCTGTTGTGCCCTCCTGCCAGAGCTCTCACAGAAGCTGTCCTTTCCTCAGACCTATTCGGTCATCCCCATTCCCGGATTCGGGGCTGGCTCTACAGCCCATTTCTCCGGGCGCGCGTCCCCTGTGCCACAACAGCACAACAGCACAACAACACGGTCACGCGGGGCGCAGGCAAGCAATCGGAGGTCTGCTTGCTGCTACCCCCGTAAACAAACCACCCCTCGAAGACAGAGCGACCAGAAAACGTTTTCTGAATGCAATGAAGAGGAGGGGGCTGCAGATAGGAATCAGGATACTCATAATACAAGATTAAGAAAGCACTAGAGTGCTGCAGAGTGCAATTGTGGCAGCTACTGTAACAACCGTCTCGTGTTCTCTCTCCTGGCACGCGCGATCAACAAAAAGTGCTCGAGCGCGCGTTCGACTCCCCGTTTGCAAAAGATTCAGAGACGAAGGGATTCAGGAGCGGAAAATTGCGCAAAAATTGGTCAAATCATGTGGAGCAAGTGGAACTACGAGAAGCAAAAGTGGAGGAGGAAAATCCCCCCGTCGACCTCATTTGTTTGATTGTTGTTAGCTACGACGAAAGTGGTCGATGGCAGTAAACGAGCGAGTAAAAGGGGAGGAAGAGAGGGGTAGAAGAGGGGGTAGATCAGAGAGGAGTCAGATGGGAAAAGGAAGAGAGGGGCAACAAGGTAAGCGATCGGCTGTGTGCAGAAGAAGGAATCATGGAAGAGGAAGAGGAAGAGGAGGAAAATACGAATGCAAAGTACTAAAAAAAGACGACGAGAGAGGAATAGTCAACAAAATCTTTCTAGGAGAGATCATGGCGGCCGAAAAATTCAATTTCTCGTGAAACTCTCGCGCGTATCTGTGATCTCTGGCCACTCGAACCGCTTCTCGGGTTCCTCGCTCCGCTCTCCTAGCAACCAACTCCTCCAGTCTTCCGGTGGACTCCTGCTTACTCGTCGACCACACACTACAAGTGTGACTGAGGGAAGGAAAGGAAATGGAAGAGGCGAGGGATGATGAATCAAATCCGGAGCAGACACCATTGACAGTGGACACAACTCGCACAATCTTTCACGATAAAGGGTACAAAATCAGCGAGACTGCCTCTGTGTCAGATACAATTCCATGCTCTCGTGGAACTCTGCCATAAAGCTGAGTATACAACCTCACGACATGCATGGAAGAGGGCAAGCGCTTATAGAAAAAAGAGGCGCGCCGGCAGTAATACAACTAACATAATGGGATACGGAGGGAAAACTGCAGCCAGAGGGTCTCGATCAAGGTTCTGAGCGCTCTCTATTGCACGATCAAGCGCCCATTCACTTCTAAACGAGCAAGAAAACGGGGAATAGCTTCAACATGCGGCCTCTCTCCACTTGCTCTGGCGCACAGTTTATACTTGCGCAGATGGCCAATGCAAGACAGCATGTGGATTCGAGAGACGCTTGGGGGTAGAGGAACCAGGCCGATCGATGGTTCCTAGGGGAGGAGGAGAATGGGGGGAAAGGGAGAGGGGGCTATTCAGTCCTCCCTCTCCCTTGACGAGTGACCCCTCGGGCGATGGAGACCGCTTGAGAGAAAGGAAGGGGAGGGATGGCGGGAAAGCGAGAGATTGGCAGAGGAAAGAAAGAGAGCCAAAGCGCGCTCGCTCGCCGCGCTCAATTGAGTCCACTTTGCATTTGTTTCAGTTGCGAGAGAAAGGGAGTCGATGGCTATTCTCACGAATATTGCGAAATTATGCCTACCATAATTTTCGCAACCACATAATCGCAACAAGGTGGCGTTCTCACTTGACCTCACCTCACAATAGGAGTGCGAGCGGAGTAGAATGACTCAACGAGAGATAGGCACTACACAATAGTGGTCAAAATATGCGCGGAAATTTCGGGAAAGAGGTAAGGGACACAGAGGGACACCCTCTTTCGCCATTCATGGAAGGACATTTGGAAAGTTACGGGAGGTAGAAGATCAACGGCACTCGTACTTTCGAGAGATAGACCGACCGCGCTTCGAGAGCATTACCTCCTGACCTTCTGCGGCCTTGGCGTTCCTAACCTGGACGGATCACTCTGGTCGTCTGGCTGCTCTCGCCCCCGATCTTCGTGATCTATGAGTACAGACGGATTTCCGACGCGACGAGACGGGCAGAGACGCATAGACACGGGGATCAAGGTTCCATCGGATCGACGATTCGTTCCGCCGATCACAGTAAGCGGAAGTTCCGCTTTTCTCTATATTCTCGCGCGAGGAAACACGGTGGGCGGGGCTAGTCGCTTTCGCGCTACGACGGCAGGAGAAGGAAGGAAGTAGAACCATAACGGCAGGCAGGCAGGAACTCTTTCTAGTAGTCTCCGGAAGCCCTGGTTGTGAGCCTATTTTGGTTTTTAACCTCTCGGTTTTCTTTTCCTTCCTTCTCATTTTCTCGGCATGAAACTGGAGAAACTTCTAAAGGAGAGGGGAAGAAAGAAGAAGGACGGCTCACGTGCCATTCACGAGGAATTTTTCATCACATGAGCAGAGGGGAGAAGCGAGTGCCGAGAGATGTCCGAAAAAACGGCCTAGAACCCTCATCTCCTTTTCCTCCTCCACACTCTCGTTCAGAGAACTTCTCACGTTCACTCAACAAATGCTCTACCCAGAATCTCAAACCCACATCTCATCGCCTCAGGGACCTCAGAAATGTTCTCTAGCTGCACGACTTCATAGATCAGAAAAATCGCAACTCTAACGGGTTGCAGGTGGAAAACAAATTGAAACTCGGACAATCTCGCCGCAAAGAAACAACAATCACGCACACTGCAATTATCTGGGGCAAATGGAAGCGAATAGGGAAGGGAAACAACTTTCTCGCCTCTCGCCTCTCACAAGATTGATTCAATAACCACCAGCTGATCCAACACTAAATCTCTCACGTGATCTCTCCATGAAAAAGGAAGGAAAGTGGGCGAATCGTCGAGACAAAAATAGCGCGTGGTCGAAAATCCATTGTGGGGTCAATCCGCACTGGCCACTCTAATAAATTACTCGCAGAGCTAGCCGTGAGAAGGGAAGCAGGGAGAAGCAACAAAGGCAGGCATTAGACTGACAGCGAGTAAGAGAAGGATGGAGGGAGAAATGGAGAAGGAGCAAGGCTAAAATCTGGCGTTTATATTCGAAACAAAGCACAGCTTCTAGTACGAAGGCTCAACTGCCCATCATACTCCTCTTACAGGTCAGGACAGAGGGTAATCGGAGAGTAGCACCAGCCACATAACATCTGACACTCACTAACTTGGGGCAGATGTGTTGGGTGCTGTGGAGTGGAGAGGGAGAGGGAGAGGAGTCAGGCTATCCAATGAGGGTCGAACAGCGATCAGACACTGGCAGGGCCACTTATGGGCACATGAGGTCACGGGGCGAGGACAGATCAATCCCGATCTCGGTTTCGCTCTCTCCTTTCGCGGATTCCTTCTTTCTCTGTCGTCTCTCTCCAATCGCCCCGCTCTCTGGCCCCTATTTGATCTCAATACTTGAATCGGAGCTGAGGGGCGACTGTGATCTCCCCCCCCTTCTTCTACCTCCTCCGTTAATGTTTGCCCTCTGACACTATGCGGTGCGCGCCCTTCTCTCTTTCTAGCCGCGGCGCGCTAGGGCGCGGATCAAAAGCACTCTTGAGATCTCTCTCTCACAACAGCGCAACAGATACCCCTCTTGCAATCTTACTACACTCCCACCGCAGTTTCTCATTGGAAAAAAAGACTGCGAAACGCGTGAGAATCTAGGCACTACAGATCACTACCTCCTGCAAGTGAAAACTGATCCACTCACACAGAAATTCCATTAGATTCCCCATCTCTCGCTGCAGGGGGGAGGCGGGGCGATGGAGGGAGGCAGGGCAGGGGAGGACACAAATCCCATTCATTGACTGGCCCCGTCTTCCCTCCTCTCACTAATGAGAAACGTATGTGGCGGGCTGATTCTCGAATGCGGCACGGATTCGAATGCGTTTCTACACAGAAAACAGTCACCCAAGTCCTCTCATGGCACTGCCTAGCACTCTCGCAAAATCAGAGGGTCAAAAACAAGAGCGGCAGTCTTCAAACGCGCCGCCTCGAGATCAGTGCATGCCGTACATTTTGGTGCAATTGTCGAGAGGGTGAATGGACGCTCTATCGCATTTGAACGACTAAATGGGAATGGGCAGAGGGAGAGGGAATGTGCACATGTGCGGGTTTTCGACTCGCCTGCGCCCTCTACGAATGAGTGAGTGAATGATCTGATCTTGCCCCGTCTAAAAAGCAACGAGATAAGGGGAGTGGAAGAGCCCCATTTCTTGATATCACGTGCAGTTTTTCGTTTAACGAGCAAAATGGACGGACAGAGGCAAAGTGGAAAGTTCACTGTGCACCGGCTTCAAGATTCTGATTGATTGGTGCGCGGTGAACTTCACATTTTGAGCAACATGCACAAGCAAATAATTAAGCGGTACCGTATGAACCCCGTTGTCGATCGATTGCCTGCGGTAGGCGTCGCTACCGTACCCGGATGAGTGAGTGTGAGCTGCAATGAATCGATATTAAGCATACGGTACTGCAACGATATGGGAAATCGGCCAGGGATCTCGAGTAAAGTCACGTGAAAAGTCTCTCTATCAAGGTGCATCATCATTTTTCGAACTGATCAAAAGAGGGAAGGTGAATGAATGCAAGGGGAGGTGATCAAAATGATGAACGGGGAAGAGGAGGAGGAGGAAGGGGGAGAAGGAAATCGAAACGAAACGAGAAAAAGGGAACATCGATAGATAGGGGGGGAAGGCGATAGAAAAGGAGAAGCTGCTATTGGAAAGTGACAAACTATGCACAGAGAGAAGAGATGGAAGCAAAACAGTGATTCAGAGGGCTGGAATGCAAGCAAAGGCAGTTGACCTACTAACTGTGGCGCGCGCCAAAACTTCTCTCACAAAAGGGGAAAGAGATTGATCGACCGGGTCACTCTTCCTCGAATCACCTGCTCTACTCTCTACCTCCTCCCTCTCCCCCCATCAGATAACATCTAGGTTATGCGCACAGTAGCAAGCACTGCGAGGTACAGCGCGCACCTGTTCCCCTCCCTTATTCTACCGTATTATCTACCGTATCCCTACCGTAACCTCTAAAAACCGAAACCTCGTAAGTTCAGCTCGACTCCACTGTCACATGATGCTCACCTCACTATCGCTCTGTGTCAGTCAGTAAGGGTCGAAAAACGCGACCGGGACGAGAGAAAGATACCCATCTTTCCCCCAATTCGCACAGTCGACCAATCGCCTCACGTATTGCGACCAAAATTGACAGCGAGAATCGCTAGACGGTCTCTCACTTTCGCATGATCTCTCGCTGATCAGATACGGGAACACATTTTAAAATGTAGTCAGGAGGAGGAAGAGGAGGTGGCGAGAGGGAGAGGTGAGCAGATAAGGGACAGGTCAAACACGTGTTTTTTCCTTCCTTCTCGATGCGCAAAACAGGATTGAGAAATCGTTGCTACTATCGTCAAATTGCCGCCACTGAATCTTATACTCGAGGCAGAAAAAGAAGTACGATAAATTGGCGGCTATTTCGATATAATCACGCGTGTCTTTCAACTGCGGAGAAGATATGAGGCAATTCCGATTTCAACTTTCACCATCTCTATTTGCTCTATTTGCATTCCACTACTTCCTTGCACCCCACTATCAGTGGTCAGGCGCTGTATACTGGCAGCAGTAGCATACATCATACAACATCATAATACGGCAGTGGTGGTGGCAACGCCTCTTGCTCGCTCGCTCGCTCGCTCGACCAACCAACAATCAGGTATTGCCTCCTGCTACTGTTCGATGCTTCGCAATCAGACAGACGGTGCGAGAGACATTCGTGGGCATCATTGTTGCTAGAAGCAATACCCACCCGATCTCAGGGCAAACCCCACCCGAGTTTGCTGATTTTTACCATGAATTGTAGTAAAAACCACCCGGTTTTGGTCAACATGGCCTCAAACCCACCCGATTTCAAGCAAATGGCAGCAACCACTGTCCACGTATGGCGAGAGAGCGCGTGAAATAGAGAGAGTCAGACGGCTGAACATTGCATTGGACGCCACTGTTCGCTGTTCGATGCTTGCTCTCGCGTAATCAGACAGCGACAGATACAATAACGTCAACATCAGCTACAACTTGCCTGACGAAGGCAACTACGCATGTAGCAGAAGAAACAAAAACGATATCTAAGCGATCACTGCTACTACAAGCTTGCAATGCAATCAGACAGGCACTTCCTCGCGACTCTCCGCTCTAGACTGACCAGCCACGACAACAGATAGCGGACAAAAACACGGCCTAGTCTGCCTAGGGGAGGCGGGTCCAGACCCCACTTCCTCCTCCTCCTCGGGGGTTCCCCCTAGACGCGCGCGTTCTCTCACCGACTACGGATATTGGTCGGAACAATATCCGCGTTGCCGCCGGCCGACCAGAGACCACAACAACAAGTACGACAAGGAACGGGAAGGCTATGATGGAAACATCTACGACTTCCCCATAGGCAGCACACCATGTTTTCGAACGTTCTAGACAATATCTGCCTTCGCGAGGCGACCGAAGACCAAAACAACAAGGCTGTTTTGTAGAGGAAGAGAAGAGGAGGAGGGAGGAAAACAGCACGCGGCGGCCGCAGCACACTGGGGAGACTTCCCTGTAGCGTTCTCGCACACATGTGTTTTTGTTTTTCGCGTTTTTTCGTCGCCGCGAGCAAATCGGCGGGAAATGAGCAATGAACGCGCCAGAAAATAATCCATTTGAGCGATCAGAGGGCAAAACAACACATGCAGACCATGATGGAGCTCACACATCTACGACAGGCTAGCTTCTGTAGTTCCGCCTAGCTCCGCTTCCTCCTACAGTCGCGAGCTACGTTCGCGTCTCTCAATTTCCCATGCTCTCTCGTCGGTCAGATCATTGTTCGCACACAAACAGGCGCGGATTGAGCGGAACGATAGTCAGTCACATTCCCGAGAGCGACCACAGACCGCGAGCGACAACACATGCATGTGCTGCAGAGGAAAAGAAGAAGAAGCAGAACCGCGAGCGAGCACGAGAGAAAATAAGGCGTTCAGAGATCGGCTCGTGCTTGCTAGTTCCTCGTTGCAGCAGTAGCACATTATCAGCAGTGAGAGGAGAAGGAAATAAATCTCCGTCAAGACTTTGCATCTTATCAAACAAAATCCTAACAAAAAGCGACAAGAAAAGAAGCGATTGCAACTCGACTCTGTTAGAATTTTACCGCAATCAGACGCGAAAATCCTCACAAACGGACAATGAAATCCTCACTCGCACTGTGCCGGTGCTACAGCTGATAAGGCACTATTCAAACACAGAGAGGAGCGCGTCAATCACTCCCATACAAAACATGCGACACGCGTGGCGCCTATTCGTGCCTTGCAGGAAAGAATGGATGAATAGAAGGAACGAATCACCGACCAGATAATTCGTAAGGAGTGAATCACTTGCAGAAAAGCGAGATAGCACGCAAAAACGAGAGAGAGTTGGCCATAATTCCCCAAGAAAACACATGCAAGAAGAAAACACGCGAGCGTTCCGCCAGGCACGCACCGTTACAGAGGTCTCTCCCTCCTTCCCGCGCGCGTCTCTCTCTCGCGGGGGTCACTCTCAGCATGAATGGATCTCTGAGGGGAGGGATCTCTGGCCCTCCTCCTCCCCTGCCCCTCTAAGGATCCCCCACTCTCTCGGGCGCGGGAATCACATGCGGGATCGAGAGTAAGGAGGGGGGGGGGGGGAGGGGCGTGACCTTTCTGGGTCAGCCGAGCGAGAGCCGGGATCTATCCTTACAGATGGGAGGTGGTGGACAGTGCAGGGGAGGGCGAAAGTAAGAGTTGCTGAGTGAATGAGTGAGTGCGCGACCTCCCTCTCACGAGCTGAGCGAGAGCAAGGATGGGGAGCAAGGATAAATATAAATCCATCTCCGAGGTATGAAACTCGAGGAAAATAACCCCCTACAAGATAGTAAGGCAATCAATTACAGTAGCCACAACTTGCAAGCTAGACTATCCACAGGTAATGAGGCGATAACTACCCCCACTCCTGTCTGGCTAATCTCTCTGCTGTTATCAGATCAGTACAGCTACTTGCTTATCGCATCTGCGCCCGTTCACCTGTCCAGTCCCTTTTCATTTACCATGCATTCTCGCTTTCTCTAACCCTTCTAGACCCCAGATAACGGAGATTCTCTCCTCCGTTCCCTCTATCTCTCACCTCATCTAACCTCCTCTAGACCACATCGAATCAAGATAGTCCACCTCTGGACGACTAATCAGAGTAATCGTTCGACTCTCCTCCTTTCTCCTGCTCTCTCGCACCATCTCACCCCCCTCTAGACCACAGGGAATCAAGATAGTCCACCGCTGTGAGAGTAATCAGAGCAATCGTTCGGATCTCTTCCTTTCTCCTGATATATCGCTTCCTCTAACCTCCTCTAGACCACAGGGAATCAAGATAGCGCACCTCTGCCTGTCACTGTCAATAAGGCTCGTACTAGTTGGTGGCGCAATCAGCTCCATCTCCTTATCCAAACTCGATCCATCTCTATCTCTGGATCTGTCTGTGCCCTCCTCATCGGCCGTGCTCTCTCGTTCTTCCCTGACCGGGAGATAGCAGGCAAATGTGAGAGACCAACTCAACACAGTGATGGATCCACTGAATTGTGTGCAAACGTCTAGAGCTGAGCTGCTGATAAGCAATCACTCGCGAGCCGAAACAAAGGCGAGATCACGTAATAAACGCGCTGAAGAAGGATATCTCTCAAAGCGCTATCACAACAGTTATCGCAGCGATAAACCCACATAAAGCCGCTCGAAAACACTACAAGGATGACGATCTGAGATGAGCGTGGGATAACACTGAAGACGTGGCTAAACACAAGTGATCATTCGGCGAAATCCCAAACACTCGACTCTTTAAACGCTCAAAAGCACGGAGCCGCGCGCGCGGGTGTCAGTCTAAAAAGTCGTCGCCTGCCCTTTTTTGCTCATCGTCAACTCCAAACTCGCGGTTCAGACGCCTACAATCCCCTAAATCTCACGCGGGTTCAATATAAACACGAAACTGTTCTCTTACACGCAAAAAGGTGAAAAAGATCAACATCATGTTGCGTTCACCTCTCTCTCTCTACACAGATTGAGTGTGTTTGGTCAAACTATGCGGGCGTGGTGAGGAGGAGAGTGCAATCTACTCGCCCTGTCTCCTCTCCCAACTTCGGGTGGTACCAGTTAATCGTTCGTGCAAACTCACCCGCGATTATGATGATGATTCAACACCCAGATTGCGCACTTTCAAGCCTTTCCTACTCACTCAATCGATGATTCGATGGCGGCACCATTCAATTCCTTCATTTCCGAATGCTGCAGATCAAGAAATAGCGCCTTTCCCATCAAATTCTCAGCAATGTCCGTTCCCACAATCGCATAAACCACTCTGACGGGGATACTCGCTCATCCCCCCCTCCTCCTCCCCATCCCCTTATTTTCTCCCACTTTTATGTGCTTCTCATACCCGTCGAGATTGCGTCGTCAGTTTCGAAAGAAGGAAACGAATGAGGGAGGGAGGGGCGACAGAGGAAGAGAGCGGGTGAAATGAGATAATGAGCAACGGCGATGGGAACGAATGGAAGAGGGGAACGTGCAAACAAGCGCTGATTCGAATCCTTAAAAAAAAACAACAATAACACGATCAAACTCCATCCAAGAGAAGCCAAGAGTCCATCATCTTTCTCGCAACTAGTCTCTGTGTCAAAACATCATCTCTCGAGGCAGGCCAGGGGGCAATTTCGCGATGCAATAATCCACCCTTCTCCTCCTCTTACTAGCGAGTAAACCTCCTCATTCTCACACTCTATCGCCAGTCAGACAGGGCGAGATAGCACGGGAAACGGAAAGAGCGCTGACCATTGCTCCTTACTACTTGCTGACTACTCTCCTAGTCATCCATAAACTACTACGCGACGCTCTGGCTAATCAAGTCTATAGTGTAGTAGCTAGCTAGCAAGCAAGCAAGACTCGTGACATCATCCGCAATCAGGGCAGCTTATTCGAGATGTGCGCAACATATTACAGGAAGGCTGCATCATTAGCGAGTGATTCTCGTCAGGGAAGCCTATAAATAGCAAACCGCGCAGCGATTACTTTCGTTTCCCTCAGGGCACCACAAAATGTGGCTGGATAGACCAGCACAGAGGCCGCGTTTCATTTCCGGTGCGAAGTGAGATGGGTGAGGGAGCTTTGCAGAATGAGAGACCAATGCCAGACAACGCGAGTCGGGGGAGCCCGAGGGGTGAGAATGGGGGTCCTTCGCTATGGGAGAATTGGCAGGGAGGACAGTGGATGCCTGCAGAACCCTAGGGCTAGAGATCATGCTCAACTGAGAGAGTGCAGGCAGGCAAACGGAAGGAGGGGAGGAGGAGGATAATGAGACCAAGAGAAGAGAGAGGGGAGCGATGTTTGCAACAAAGGGACGAGAAGGGTTCATGAAACGACACGAGCGTAGAAGGGGGAGGAAGAGGAGTCAGCAGGCAAAAACAGAAGATGAAGAACCAAAAAGCCGGCAAAACGCGCACACTTTCGTGAATCACATCTGAAATGAAGGAAGACGGCATCCCGTATGCATTTCGAAAATGCGCGCATTTCACAATCTCGGAAGTGTCGTCTTGTGCTATCAACATTCACGCGTCCCACATTCTAGAACCATCTAAAATGCTGCGCAAAAACATCCTGCTCAATGCTCGCTCAAGATCAACTATTGACCAAGGGAACTTACGCAATCGGCTACAGTGCAGTGTGCAGCGATTAAAGCACTTCAACAAATCAGTTCAAATTGTTAAAAAAAGAATTTCGAAAATGAATAGGATGAATTACGAAACATTTCATCAGCATCTTGCTGGCAGAGCCCTTCAGAGCTCAGAGCTCTCCTCGCATGCCACATCTCACCATCGCTTCAGTCACCAAGAAGAACCTCCTCCCTCGCTCTCGGAAGCTCCGCCTCGCTGCGGCGATATTGCAAAATCATGGTGAAATCGTGACGAAACCGCCTCTCCTGGTGGATGATCCGATGCGTCTGTCTCTCCTCTACCCGCACACTCTCTCATCGGCCAGAGAAGCGAGAGAACACAGGAAGTTGAGAGAGTCGGACGATTGCTCAGTACTTCAAGACTCTCCTCTATCTCCATACTCCCTCGTCTCTTTCCCCTGCGAGATAGCACTACGTTCTCTCACTTCCAAGCATAGACTCTCTCAAGTTTGCACACTCCCTCGCCGATCAGACAGTGCTAGAGCGCGTGGCAATTCAAGAGAATCAGGCAAACTGGGCGTGGTCTCCCCATACGAAATCTCTCCGCGACCACTGCGCGAGTGCCTAGAACAGGCGCAGAAAAAACGCGAGCGTGGTGGCCTAAGAAGAGGGATGGGATGGGATGGTGGTACCCAGTACCTCCTTCCTCCCGTCTCTCTCCTCTGCTGCCCCTCCCACAAGGTCGAATTCACGTGAAGAACTGAGGAGGGAAGACACAGGGTAGAGATGGAATGAACGGTTAGAGATGTGCTCACTCGCATCTTTTAGAGAACCCTTGTCCTCTCTCTCTCGGCCACATTCCATCGGCCGTTCCCTCTCTCTCTCTCTCTCTGCACTCACTCGCGCGAAATCGCGATGCGATCGCTTTGCGATTAGCGCTCACGAAATGCACACAAAATTCACGCCCATTTCGGGGCTTCGGATTACGATTAATCAGCAGATATCCTTGCATTCTCTGCAAGCGCTTGTGCAACGAAACCACTCGTGATCATCTAGACCGACAGGCGCGCTCATTGATACACTGATAGCGTATTGCGGGTTAGAGAGGAGTGTGCACTTTGCATCAGACACGATTCGGGTAATGAGCAGTGCTAACACCGACGTCTAGTCTCTCTGTAGCCTCTTCCCACGCACAGTTCAACGCACTCAACTGGTGCACAAGTGCAATACGAACAGTTTCGAAAAAGTGCATGCAAACATTGCTGCTGATGAGCAAAACGCGAGAAAGAAACGAGGTTATCGAGATGAGAAAGAGAGAAAGAAACCTGGCACTTGCTCGCACTAAAACTGCCTACAAATCGGCCTTTCTCCCACTCAGACAATGCGTGAAAATGGCGGGAAACTTCTACTTTCCTTTCTGACAAGTGCTCATGATCTCTAGCAACAGACCAATCGAAGATAGAAGAAAGGAGAATAGACGAGAGACGGAAACTCTCTGTCAGATCGTATAACCCCTACCATGTCAGGCTTTAGTGGTTCTAGAATCTTCAATTTTTCATATCTAGCATCGGTAAACGGCCTGTACATTCCTTCAGCTTCCAACCCTGGAAGCAAATTTCCGGACAAAGCTCGGCTCAATTAATGCAACCAATCCAATTCCTCCTGCACTTCTGCTCAATTATCGCCCACACTTGTGCAATCCAGAGAAGCATCACGAGGAACGAGGAGGAGGAGGCAGAAACACGGAATCACAATTCCGAAAGAGTTCAGCCTACGCGCTCTAGGCAACAGCTGTGTGTGCGAAAAACACGTTCGTTCGGGAAAAGAGTGGGAGAGAAGAGTTCTAGGCGTCCCGAGCGAAAGAGATCACGCTACTTCTATGAATAATCAAGCAGCAGCACAGTGTGAACGCTCTGTGAAAAACAACAGAACGAATCACTACTGACTGTAAAACCGCGTGGCGTAATACACCAAAACAGCGGATCAGGGACTCCTTTGGTTTTGATTAAACCCACGCACGAATGAAAAATTCATGGAAAAACAAAGCGAAACACCACAACGAACTGTGACATCGCAATCCGCTCATATGATCAAATAGAAACAAGGAACAACGCGGAAGAACCCAACCATACATCTCGCTATCAGAACTCTCTCACTATTCTATCCCTTCGTACTTGCTAGAAAGTAGGGGCGGAGGAAGGCAGAACAGTGGAGATAATGGGTCAGCCAAGGTCGAGTTTCGGTCACACTCGCGATTAGGGCAGCCAACAGGGAAGATCGGTTACCCCGAATCGGTTTGGGCGCTCTGTGGACTCTCCTCGGTTCACGCAGTCTCTCGTCGATCAAACAGATCTGCCGATTGAGTAAATCGGTTAGACTCGAGTCGATACCGCCTTGCGGGGGTTCCGCCTCGCTCGGCCATTCTTGACTGATTGTGAGAGGGGGTGATGTGCCGGGCTGAGGAACATCAAAGGGCGGCGGACGGACAGCCGATCTTTGCCGTCGCCTCCTCTGACAATTTACGAGCGAGGGAACCTCCGGTCAACCCATCTCGCTCGTTGGGAAACTGAAT
Organism: Pristionchus japonicus; assembly: GCA_900490845.1. Classification (NCBI taxonomy): domain Eukaryota; kingdom Metazoa; phylum Nematoda; class Chromadorea; order Rhabditida; family Neodiplogasteridae; genus Pristionchus; species Pristionchus japonicus. The sequence continues at coordinate 309,058 of LS489039.1, read as the reverse complement.
GCCCAGTAACTCCGTTAATATTTCGAAGTTAGTAAAAGAAGAGTAAACGATTTAGTAATTCTGAGTAAAAGATGTCAATGCTTGCGAAAAATTTCGACGGCATGACTCACTTTGTGAAAATAAGGGTGCATTTCGAAACTATAGGCCACGTAGCGCCAAATTACGCGATGGAAATGGGACGAGAGAGGTTTCGAAAGTATTGGAGAGAGGGGCTCAGCTCCTTTGCAGAGATAAACAAATGTTTTGCAAACTGGCACGACTACTGACTAGTCTCTCGTTTCTCTGTTCCGCAAACTAGTCAGGTAACCGGGTGTTAGTAATCAGCATGGGACCACGGGGTTACGGTGACCAAGACGTTTCGAATCACCCACCCTGCACCCTAACATAGAGATCTGGCGATACGTATCTGTTCTCCTTTCTCTCTAGCTTAGCAAGTGCAAAAACTGACCATGAGAAGAAGAAAACTACACTGGAGGCTCGGTGCAAAGAGAGAGAGAGCACCAAACGGAGAACACAAAAGAACGACTCTGAATTCGCGCGCAAAACCATAAAAGTACGGCTAGATACAGATGTGGGGCAGACTATACTCACTCTGATCAGAAGACAATACACCAGATACGATCAGCACACACAGCACAACATGGTAGATCAGAAGCCTCTCTAATCAATCGAAAAAGCGCTTCATTCTTCCAATTTCCTCATCCTCACTCGCCTAATTGCAGCCCATTTCTCCCAACATCGTGCACTTTTTCACACAGCCGCAGCGAGGCTTGTCAGCTGCTCTAGATAGCTCACGATTCGGAGAGGGCCCAGACAACCAGAGATATTAGAGATCAGGCCTGGCCGAGAGAGATCGGGATCGCCTAGATATGTGCTGCTTGGCTTCAGGCCCAGCGCGCGCTGTAATGATTCCGGAATGATAGGGCGGAGCGGGAGTGGAGGGGGGAGGGATGGAGCGGAAGACTGATTGGAAGATGTCGAAACAAAGGGCAATGGAGGAGGCTGAGGAGCGAGTGTCAGCCGATCAAGACACGTGATATCCGATACTACGAGGAGGGACGAAGAGCAAAGCACAAGGTTTCCAGAGATTTAAGAACCGCAACAGAGTCTCGAATCTCACTCAACAGAGCAACAGAGCAACAACTCTCGAATCAACTGATCGACTGAAAAATGGCGCACGTGTTTAGTAATACTGAGTAAATGGTGCTCGCAATCAGCCACCTCAACATATTACTAATTCAAAGCAAAATAATTTTGAGTCACAAAAATGCTGAACTAATAGCTCAGATTCAGAAGCGAGCGCGCTTGACCATCCGGAGCAGCACCAACCCACCGATTTTCTCGCATCTCAAAATGCCACGCTACTTGAAAGAACCGTCATCTCACGAGTTGTTGCACAACAGTTACGCCGTTATCATAATCTGCTCGTTTCGAAAAGATAACTTCCTAACAAACAAACAACGCGCGTGTGATCAGCTGAGTCAAAGGAGGAAGAAAGAAAGGAAGGCGACTACAGATCATGGCTCTCTCCATTTCGTGTACTCTCTTGTTCTCTCTAACCAGCGAGAGACCATTCGAAATGAAGAAATCACTGCTCTGATCATTATCGCTCGCTCAATTTATCTCCGTCCCCGCATGTAAACACTATCTGGAGCAAGGTTTGATTACTCGATCGGGTGTTGACAAACTACTGGCCGTTCAAGTCACTGATCAATGCTACAACATTTTTTTTTCAGCTAACATAATAGGGCAAGCTTCCGACACACAAAAAAAGCGTCTCGCCTACGAAATCAAAGGATCCATAGTGCAGATCTATGAAGATCAAACAGCTGCCTCAGGGATCACGCTTGATCATTGCATTTAGCTAGAAAAAAAAACATAATTTCTAGCCAAAGAGAATAGGGTTTCAACCCACCCTCGAAAATCAAAGAATCACGTCGTTCTGCATCTATTTCAAGAACGTGGGCTGCCGACAGCTGCCATGCCGTCTTGCTTGACCCGATGGCGAAAGAAGAAAGCAAGTAAGTGCGCTCGCCTCCGGACTAGAACTTAGACACGTCTCATTACTCTCGATTCCGCCATTCTCTCGCCAGCCAGAAAAAAAATAAGACATCAAGTAAATCGAAGACAGCTTCTCATTATGAGCCTCATAACACGACACTCTCCATCGGAATACCCCTATTCTATTCGACGGGGATCAACGGACGGGGAATGCCTCCCCCACGCATGTGCTCTTCTCTTCTATAGAATAGATAAAGGCTACGTCGGATCAACAACACTATCACCATCTGACTCTCCCATATTCGCATGCTCCATCGCCACATACTCAACATTACATATTCACTGTTGATACACGCGCCGCTCAATAACAAGCATTCGCAGCCAAATTCGTGTCATGTAATCTGATCAGTGACCGAGAAGGGATTCTCCGACCTTCTCACTTTCCTGTGCTCTCTCGCCACCCTGACCGGTTAGAGAGCGTGCGAAATGAAGAGACGAAAACATTACTCGAGGAGCGACAGTGATAACTAGCAAGGAGGAAGTGATCGGGAGGCGAAAAACAATCGTCCAGCTACCGATATAAAATCACGAGCTCTCAAGGACCTGTAATTGCCTCATTGGATCAAGAAAAACATCATCTTTCAGATGGCTAGCAATCGGGGGATTCCCCTCTGCTTCTCTCACTCAATCACTCAAGCTTGACTCACTCTCTCCTCCCTCGCTTTCGAGAAAACAACAACAACGTCAACAGCGAAGAAAAAGAAGCGACATCCGATCACCCCTTTCTTTTTCATTCCATGGATCTCTACGGATAGTCCTTTCAAAGAAATTCCGAAACACCACATTCAAAGATCAGCAGAAATCGAATCCCCCGCGATCAACACGCTAACACAAGCGATCTGTCGAACCCGGCAGTCGGCTTTGGCAAAAAATTCCTCAAAACCGACAATGCCATCAAATCCCCCGCGATCAACATTCTGGCGCCGCTAACATAAGCGATCTCGATAATCCTCCCGTCGATCGGCTTTTATCAAAAACTCTGGCATCAAAACATCGATCATAAAGGCTGTGCCTCATCACGAAAACTTCTCCATCAGAGATCAAGAGAAGAGAGCTTGCTCTAACGCTCTCCCATCCATCCTGCGATTCTGCGAGGCGCAAAAACGTTGATGGATGTTCTAGCAGTTGCAGCGGGAAAGTCACGGAGCACTCTCTCCAAATCGCCTGCTCTCGCGCCCTATCTGAACTGATAGCTCGGAGGACAGAGGGATGAGGACATCAACTGATCTTGAGCGAAGAAAGTGGGTGGATAGGGATCAGAGCGATGTGCAAAGTTGAAGGGAGAAGGAGGTAGAGAAGAGCAAGGTACGTAGAGATGGGAGCGGCAGGGGGCAAGGAATAAGCAAGAACACCTGACTGATTGCCAGCTATTTCTGAGCAGTTTCATTATTGGAGAAGTAGAAGTGAAACGCATCATTACGAATCACAAATAATGGCGGTTATACGATAGATGTAGCTAGAATCACAAAACTTGAACAAGCAACATCCAATCCAATTTCGGAGATGTATCATTTCGGAACTGGTCACACTCACTGGACAGTTCAGCTACAAATGCAGCACTAATCTCGCACAATGTCCGCAAAATGTTGGCCCCATTACAAAATCACCCCAAACCACCACAAAGACTGGTGCAAATCAATCAATAATCACTACTGCTCGGTTACAATCTCCTATCGCCGAGGATGGCACACGTGGTACACTATTCGACGACCCACGATTACTCAACGATGGTTGATAACCTAACGCAGCACCAACATACAATGACGCCAATCCAGAACCCAATCTCTTGGTACTACCTCTACTCGGCCCAATCACACGTGACACCAACTCCCCTATTCGACGACCGTCGAAATCCCGATGCAGCACCAATACAATCACAGAACCAAATCGATCAATAACCACTACTACTCTCGATAACCTCATCTCTCGGCACACGTGGTACACCCTATTCGACGACCGTCGATCGTTGTTGTCCACTCCTCTTCCTCCTTCCTTTTTCTCCTTCCCCTTGACTATCAATAAATCGGGAGAGAAGGAAGAGGGGCGGAGGGTGTCGAAAAACTGACTGACTGTACAGTACAGTGGATCAGAAAACACACGACCAACAAACAAGTCGATTTGCGAGCGAAAGAGAGAACTTTGACCGAAGCGAGATTCCGCGAAAGAAAAGCGATCGGGATGCGACTGGCACCATTCGATTCTCTCTTCTCGCTGCTATCTGATAACGACGCTATCAAATGATGAAGGAATGATTGCTCACTACATCTAGCATTCAAGCCATCTCTTTCAACACAACTGTTGACTACAGCGTGATAAATGATTCAGATGCCCCAATTTCGACAGCGTTACCTCTTCTAGCGCAATCTTGCACAACCATTTCGACAGCGGTTTCTGCATTCCTAGCAACGCCAAAAGCGAGAGCGACAGACGGTCAGAGTGCGGTCACAGCATAGGTGATAACGAGAGTGCGCACTGTCCGCTGCTTCAGAGATCACTTTCAGGGCAGAGACGCAGAGGGTGCATCCTCTTTCGGCACTCCCGCGTGACCCTTATCTATCAGTCAAAATTCGTCGCTCATCAATGTGGCAAAGCGGAGCGAGAGTTGCAACCTTTCACGTGATGTTTCAAACGCATTGTAAAATCCTGCACAGCACAGGAACATTATTTCGTAAGCACCATCAAGTGATGCGATCTGTTCGAGAGACACTGCTGGCACCGGCCTCCGTACCAGGCTGTACCCCGGCGCGCGCGCGGTAACAGCAGGAGAACAGATGGATTGGCGCTGCACCTTCGATCAGATAAGGAAGATCGCGGGAGCACCGGAGCGATTCAAGTGAATTGGGAAAGCGACAGTGAACAGTCAACTGCACATTTGTTCGAGGGGATTATGCACCATTGAAACTCAACTTTCGCGTGGCGTGAAACTGGGAAAATAAAATAAGATAGATCAGACAAGCGAGTGCTCGCAACCGCAGGATAGATACGATGCTTTTAGGCGAAATTCATCGAAAAATCAATTCCAGCAGTTTTCAAATGAGATCATGTAACGACGAAACTCGAGTCTCATGGGCGACTCGAAACGGTATCGAATTGAATACATTAATGTTTTGAAACAGAGAAACATACACACAATCACTCACAGGACATTTCCATCAACCTAATGCGCCCCTGCAGCGGCCCTCTCACTAGTCCAAATCGAAACCGAACCAACAACCACTATCGGGTACAAACTGAATGCGGGGCAAGCAAATCGTGTGCGTCGGGAAAAACAGAGGGGACAATGCTTGTTCAGATAACTGTGGGCTTCTTCTCTACCCAGTTCAGCCGCAAAACCACTCGCAGTTTAATTGCATAGCCTCATTATAGATCATTGTAAATCGAGAGATCACAAGAGATGCGCTTGTGGGCACGAGAGGCACAATAAAGCGCTCGAAACTCAGCGGCGAGAGAGCGTGTGAATCGGGGAGAGTCAAGCAAAAGGCGCAATGACGAGTGCTTTTGCCCGCCCTTACAGGGAACGCGAGATCACGTCATTGAAAAGTTGGGGGAGGGAGAGGAGGGAAGGGGCACCCCTAAAGGTCGAATTCGAGTTAGAGGCTGGTGCTTCTCAATGCTTTTGGCGTTCCAAAAGTGCCAAAAGAGTCAAGTGTGCCATTCCTCATCACACTTCCCTGACCAGATCATTGCATGTTTCAGCGATCAGTGATCAACAAGATCGGATGAGAACCATTGATGATCCCATCGTTACCTCAGTGAAAAAATATGCCAATTCAGAAAAAAATACAAACTCGATAACAATGATGAAACCTTGCTGTAACATTCGCACTATCTCGCTCGAACTCGATACCATATACTGAGACAGCGAGACATCGAACTATCTACGAAAACTGAAAGACCAAACCAAGCAGAGCAACTCTTCGAACTCTTCGTTCCATCGCCATAATCACATTGTTCTTTCAGGGAAGATCGATATCACAAAGAATACGCTATCGTAGGTCACTCACTCACTCACTCCACAGCTGACTTCGCTCACTGAACAAACCGAGAACCACCGGGGGACTAATCACGCTCGAAGGAGGGACGGTTTGGGGGTTTGAACGGCCGTTCCTTCATCACCGTCTCGCGCTCTCCTCTTTTCCCATGCTCTCTCGCCGGTTCAACCCCCGTTCACCTCTCTATTTTCTCAGAACTACACCGAAAATAAACGCGCACGACTACAATCAGCTGATAACCGCTTGCTCTCTCTCTCTCTTTCTCTGCACTCTCTCCGTTTTCCCTGCTATCTCGCCCTAGCTAATCTGCTAGAGATCATGCACAACGAAGAGAGTATTCTCCACTCCCACCGCTAGTTTGCACTCTGGTTCGCGAATTGTGATCCGAGCGAGTCACCTGTTTCCTTCCTCTGATATCACTTGCTATCACCACCCAATGCACACATGTGCCGTGACTAGTTCAACAATAAAGTTGAATCATTGATGCAAAACGCTCTGAATCACCCCTCATCCTGGTTCTGAACCATCTGCGAGACACGAGTACCCCCAGCTTATCACACAGCTGTGATGATACTTCAAACCAGATCCTAGACCAATGCAATCACTCTGTAATCACCCACTAGTCGGAGGGTTGAAGCACAAAACAAACTCTCGAGAGGCGCGCGTTCACAAGAGAGCAGAGCAAGCAATAAACGCAAAGATGAGAGGCCCGACAAAACGCGGTAAACAACAACAACAAAACACACGTCAGATGGAGTATCGATCTGCTAGGGAAGCGTCATCATATCGGAAGTGCGAAATCCAATTCCGGGTTTAATCAATTTGTGCTAATCACATGTCGCCGCATGCAAATTAGCAACAGAGATCACGCCTCTGTGCGCCCGGTCGTATGCAAATTGGCTTCCGTCGTTGTCTATGAACCGTTTCTCTTATGCAAATCAGAAGAACTGAGTTTCACACGAGTTCCAAAATCAGGCCTGTGAAGCGCAGACCAGTTTGAAAGAAATCATTAGAGCTCTCGTCAACAATGCTTGATATCACTTGCACAACGTCAATTTCGCTGGTGAAACACCTCCTTCTGATCAATTCCTCCCCAATGACTATCAAAATAGAAAGAAAACAAGGGAAAATGCGACAGGTTATCTCGTGTGCCTGGCACCAGGAGAATGGCATGAATGATGACCATTTAGAACTGGGGAGGAAGGATGGCAGATACAGGGAAGGAGGGAGAAAACAAATGAATGTCCAAATGCGCGCGACTGCAGCGAGCAAAACAAGGAAATGGAATACATAATGAGAGCTCAGGGTTCGTGGAGAGATGGTTATTAAAATTCCGAGAATGTTCTTTACTACTGGCTCTGCAAGAGCGACATCTCTGGAAGATCCAAATGGTCCAACATAAAGATCAGCGCGCTTATCAAAGCGTTCTGTTTTGACCTTTGCCTCTCCCGAGTCTACCGGCGAGCCAGAGGAACCGTTGTTCAATCACCGACGGTGCAAGAAAAGAATGACTGTACTGATCGCCAGATTCTCTCCAGTCTGCATGCTCTCTAGCCACCTTTTGGCCGATGACGAGCCGTTTCGTACAGTGGTCCTATGATGCAGAGACATACCGCAACCCCCATAAACCTCCCTTATCAAATACTTGTGTTGTACATTCCTACAATACCGATTGAGAGTCATACCTCACGATACTTCGGCCCCATATCGCGTTACTATCTACAGCAGATGTGTCAGTGAGCAAATATCGGCTCGATGAAAATCAAACACACTAGGAATGATCCATCAAGATTCAATCACGATACAGAAAAAGATCGGGTTTGTGCAGAATAGAGGTCGACAGCTGATACATTAGTAATATCAAAATTGAATTACTAATGCAAACGAAACTTCGAACGCGCTTGGCACAATCAGGACAACGACAAACACGATCTGTACTATCCAAATCTTACGGAAATGCTGCACTAACGTACGACTACCGTAATCCATCCTCTCCATCGCAGCGTCTATTTCGATTGAAAGCCACTGCTCCCTTTCCCCTAACACATCCCATTCATCCTTGATCCCACCATTCCTCGAATTGATCTCCCATCTCAAATAGCGTGGCACATCACATCTCAAACATTGTCGAGATCTCGCTGATCGTTAGCCAATACGTGGGAAATTTCGCTGCAATCGGACGCCCCAAAGGAAGAGGCGAGACGGGATAAAACGAGCGATCAATCATCAGAACGGTTTGGATACGCCACGCAAACCGCACAGATCTCGTGAATCTCGGATCGATAGCTACCGTATTCTACCGTGCCTCAAATCACCACTCCAGGACCCGAATCCACGAACGTAACAAGCCCTTCCTGCTCCTCCTTCTGGAAACCCGATCCCCGTATTGTGGATGGCTGGTCAGCTCCCGAGTCCTCCGATCCCTCCCATCTACCACGACTCTTTCCCGTCCTCTCTCGCTTCCCTAGCTGGAAAAAAAGTCTGTGAAATGGACATCCCTCCATACACCGGAAATATCGCAGTGGCACGCAGCGCCGCCAAGTAAAGGCATGCCTTCCCATTTTTGGGCTAGAGTGAGGTCCAAAATAACCCTCTGACTGCAATCGGACGCCCCAAAGGAAGAGGCGAGACGGGATAAAACGAGCGATCAATCATCAGAACGGTTTGGATACGCCACGCAAACCGCACAGATCTCGTGAATCTCGGATCGATAGCTACCGTATTCTACCGTGCCTCAAATCACCACTCCAGGACCCGAATCCACCTTCTCGCTAAAGGAAAAGCGTAATCCCCGTGCCTCTCATTCCTCACCCCCGGCACCTCGGGGATTTCCCAGACCAATTTAGACAGTCTCAGAAGTCTCAAGTCTTCCGTGCCTGGGGGAGGCTACCTACTCCTCCTGAAGCGGCAAACATCATTGTTGCCTCTAGCAACACGGCCGGCGATTGCACAATGGCTATTCGTGGAAGGCTCAACATAAAACATCGGACAACGCTCCAAATAGGGGTCATTCTGGTTCTGACTGCTCGGAAGTGACGGCAACCAATAAGGATGAAACGTGCTTCAGGAGATGTTGAACAAGCGAGCCATAAAATCTCGATCTCTCTCCCCAGCTGCCCGGCACACCTTTCCCCACCCGCTGCAACCCTACACCTCCCTGGTCATCCCTCTCTCATTCTCACACGTGTCCTTCCTCCATTCTCCTTCTCCTCTTTCCGCATTCCTTCCCACTTCTCCAGTGGCCCTTGCTCTCGTTCGCTCCTGGCACCATTGTGAGACTCTCGCGGGAACAGGGGACGAATAAGCGAGGAGGAGAATGGCACTGCCAAGCACGGCAATTCAGAACGGCCAAATTGTACGCGCCCTCCCCCGCCTTGTCGCGCGATCGGTGGGCGGGGTTTAAAGTGCGCACGATTGGACGCGACAATGCGCGTTTATTGTGTGGGTGCCCTTTTGTACGTAAAAAGTGGGACACTATTCACTTGGGTGAATAGTGCCCCACTATCCAACGTGTGTTATTTGAAAATTACTTTTCAAACGGTTGCTGGAAAGACGTTTGAAAGCCCTGAGAATCAGGTTCAATTACCGTCCTCCCGAAGGGGGAGGAGCGTCGCGCCAACAGTGCGGGGGAATGGAATGGCGTGGCCAAGGTGCGCATTCCTAGTTGCAAATAGTGAACAAAAAAGGATTCAGCCAAGTGGTACAGAAACAAGCAACAATGAGGACTCAACGAGCCAGAGAACTCGCGAGTTACTGTAGGCATCTCTCCGGTAGGTCACGACGCCATCTCCGCAGACAACAACCGCTCCTCAACAACACGCAAACAAGTATAGCCAGATGGAAGTGGTGGAGGGGGGGGGGCTTGCTTACGACCAGACCCCAGGCAAGTAAATGTCACCACTGCCCCGCGCGGTGTGGTCTTCTACCTATCCCTTCATTCCTTCTCTCACTGGTCTGACAGACCAAGAGATCACACGAAACGGAGAGAGCGCGGTCTCCATTGTAGTCCCCCATGTGGTCGAAGGAAGGAAGCTACCGACCGTCAACAATAAACACGCCGCCGCCGTGCGTCCACAATACTGCAGCAATTACGTCAGCATTAGGCAATTAGAAGGGCTAAAAATAGATTGGTCGCAGTATCAATAGCTCTGTTATCAGAGAACAAGCAACAAGGAAGACTACAGCTACAAAATCAAAGGAAAATGAAACGGTTCGTTCGCTACTGTAGTCACAGACCGCCCAGACTGACCGATGCTCCCATCCCACTCTCGGCCCCAGACACTCTCTCACATTTATATGTGCCGTGCCGGGTGCTGTCAACGCCTCTTTGGTCACCAGGGCAGCCGCCTACTATACTTCCCCATCCTTTTAGCCCCTGCGCCTCCCATCCCATCTGCCCTCTCACTCAGTCTCGTTTCCGAAAGAGCACTGCACCGCTGAGAGACTCAAAACAGTGCTTCACGCGCCCGCTACCTCTTCATCTCCTCCATCTCTCGCACTTCCTAGCCCAGTGTCACGCATCAGCGGAAATTGGCTCTCGTCCTCCTACTCTCGACTACTTAATCAAAGTGCCAGCACAAAAAGCGCAGTTGTAGCCAATCAGATTTATTACGGGCGCTGTACGACTAATCAAAAACCCCTCGCAGCAGGAACTATAGCCGGTGCAAAACCTATCGAAGACGCGTTGACCGCGGGACGGGAGTTGGATATTTTCGAAAACTGAGACGTAAACCAACCTGGATTGGACGATTCGTCCGTCGCGCACCGTCCCTTAGCGAGTTGTAGGGCTGAAAGTCGGTAATTCTTCGTTGAATTGCGTCATGAATCGTCAAAATTGTGTAATATTGCGAAATAAGGACGCGTTCAGACACGAATCATGCGGCGGCGATACCAGTGGGTTTCTTTCGGAGATAGGCTATCTCAGATAGCAGATCAGGTTGAGATCGGAGTTAGTCCAAGTCCACGCCAAAGACTGTTAGTACGGTAAGTAACACGCTATCGATCCTGATTCGGAACGATTCAACCATTCGTAACACTTTTGTTCAGCGTCAAACACTTTACTTCACAAGCTATGGCACGGAATGATTGTAAGACAACGAAAGGCGACTAGGAATTAGCACAAGTACCGTAACCGAAAGCACAAAGACAACAGGCGAAATGCATCAATCAATCAATCGATATTGCAGCAAAATAGTATGTACATGTAAAAGCAGGACGATTCAAACAACCACGAACAAGACAGGGAAATAGGGCCAGACAATCGATATATGGGATCAGACTAGAGTCGAGGGAAGGGGTCCCTGATCTACCTCTCTAGTTTCGTTGCTAGAGCCGTCAAACAAAATTCTGTTCACCTAAAGAGGTTCCGCTGCTAGAGTCGTCAAATACACCTAGAGAGAATCAGGAACAATATATAAAACAAAATCTGATGAAATACAAAGGGCCGGGATCTGCGACAGAGCCGTCAACCACCTTCCGGTGTCACCTAAACAGGGCCGGGTCCGTAAAGTAGGCATAACTGGCGACGAATGCGGCCAGGGACACCACCGACAGTGCAATCATCCCTGTTCGGTAGGAGGACGGCCGACGGGAGGGCAGCTCGACGATGAGGGGCAGGCCGAAGGTGTTGCACACCATGTGACAGACGACAGCGGCGGATAGGTGGTCTGGAAAGGAATGAAGGATTACGATAGGAGGATCGATACCGTGTAGCAGTTACTCAATTACTGATTGATTAGTATACTAAAGCGACCAAACGGACAAGAAACGTTTCCGAATCGCCTACATCGTATTCATCCTAACCGTGAAACATGCTCAAAATAATGATTGCAGTGGACTACGGGATGCGAAATTCATCAGTTTTGAGACGCCCTTGTGATTTTACAATTAGATCAAAGCTGGAGCACAAAACAGCTGTAAGGCCAATATTTCTCAACTATTAATAAAAATCTCATTAATTAACAAAATGCACTAATTAGCAGCCCTCACTCGTCCGGAAGAAGAGCGCGGTGGCGTAGGCGCCGAACGCGTACGAGTAGAGCACTTGGAAGCCTGCAGATAGGGATTGATTTCGATAATTGCGTGTTTTTATCTCTCAGTCATTTTATGTTTCAACAGTTCATCTAAATAACAAGGACGGTTCAGCACTAATAATATTTCGGAGTACTTTATCAACACTCAAATCAACATTCCATGTTTTCAAAAAATGACATCTCCCGACTATTTCAGGTTACATCGATACATCAACTGCCAACAATTTGCCTAGAACCAATGTACTCTTCGAAGGAAATTCTTTCACTACAAACCACGTTCTAATCCAGTCTACTGTTGAAAGTTCCGTATCAGTTCCCAATCAACCTACCGTACTCCTCATTCCCTTCCCAAACCACCGCACCTCTTCTCATCACCGCCTCCTGCACGTCGTAGCCCTTGCGCATGTCGTCGCCGATCTGCGAAATTGATTAATTTAATAAACAGTTAATTAATTAATCAAATAATTAAATTACTTAACACTCACCTGTAACTATTACGTTTACTGTTCTACCTATGCATCATAACAGTGTTGGACAGAAAATCTCCACGTACCAACCTTGTTTGAACCCAACTCCTAATCTGATAGTGGTGAAACATCAAATAACAATTTGGGATTTGGGAAAATTTCATTCCAGCTCCCATTTTTGTGACAAAGGTGCTCTGTGCATAAATTCAGCTCGCTCACTAATTGCAATGACTGAATGGTGAAGCACGCAATCCAAAAGCGACTTCCTCATCACAAAAAACGCAACCGTGACGGTCAACAACCCAATCATTAACCCAGACCGGAATGACTAATCGATACTATGACAGCTACCGTACCCCGTCCTAGTACCGTACTCACGAGATGGAGATGGTTCAACGCGAACAGCCAGGGCGTCGCCCAGATGGCCGTCGTCGTCGAGGCGTCCTAATCTTCCTACCTACTCCATCACCCGGCTCTAACCACCCCTGTTGCTAACTCTCTTCTGCTAAAATACCTCCTTTTCGACAAGAACTCGCCTATAATACCGGTTGAAACACTAACCAGATGCAGATGGCTCAGGGCGAACAGCCAGGGCGTCGCCCAGATGGCCGTCGTCGTCGAGGCTTCCTAATTCTTCCTACCTACTCGCCGGGCTCGCGTATCTAACCACCCCTTTTGCTAACTCCTCCTTTTCGACAAGAACTCGCCTATAATACCGGTTGAAACACTAACCAGATGGAGATGGCTCAGGGCGAACAGCCAGGGCGTCGCCCAGATGGCCGTCGCCGTCGATGCTCCCTAATCTCCCTACCTACTCGCCGGGCTCGCGTTTATGCCACCCCTTTTTGCTAACTCTCTTCTGCTAAAATACTTCCTTTTTGACAAGAACTAGCCTATAATACCGGTTGAAACACTAACCAGATGGAGATGGCTCAACGCGAACAGCCAGGGCGTCGCCCAGATGGCCGTCGTCGTCGATGCGCCCTAATCTCCCTACCTATGTAAAGGAAGCATGGCCACGGCCCGCAAGACCATAGTGCGCGAGGAGAGGACAGTCGAGAACGGGGGCTTAGCTCAGTGGTAGAGCAGCCGATCCATGGACGGAAGGGCGTTGGTTCGAATCCTTCAGCCTCCATCAGTCTTTTGCGCGCTCCTCTGACATCTTTACACCTACTCGCCGGGCTCGCGTTTATGCCACCCCTTTTTGCTAACTCTCTTCTGCTAAAATACTTCCTTTTTGACAAGAACTGGCCTATAATACCGGTTGAAACACTAACCAGATGGAGATGGCTCAACGCGAACAGCCAGGGCGTCGCCCAGATGGCCGTCGTCGTCGAGGCGAAGGCGGCTGCGACCAACGAGCCAGCACACGCCCGGAACGCGATCTCCTCCGCCAGAGGGGCCTGAGTGATTTGTTAATTACCTTATTGTTAATTAATTAATTCAAAGTGAAATCTGATTAGACAAGCCTCTCTAGAATTTATTTGCCTGGAGAACTTGCGCTCCTTGTGCAGTTTTAGAATGTGACTGTGTACATGAATACATTACAAGATAATTTCAGAATTGAGCTACTTGATCAGTTTACGCTTCACAGGTTTCACAAAGGCTCTAATGCAGCCATCTTTTTGCCGAAAAATCAATACCATCCGAAGCGAAAGAGAAGCGCACACTTTCCAGCAGTCGTATCAACAATTAGTAAACTGCACCACTAACCACCAACACGTCTCGCAGATTCTCCAGCTCGACTGCGTCTCGCTTGAACTGCGCCCACTCTGCAATACAATTTGCGATTTACACGCCAACTTCAACCTCACTTCACGTGCTAGAATAAATTAGCGTAAAATCAGGCTCTTATGCTAGCGACATGGCCATTTCACATACAATTCATGTTTCAACGGGCTCACATTAGCTTCTCGAGACTAAGTTCAACTAATAATCCTGGTTGTTTCATTGCCCCCTTTTTTAAAGAGCGGTGAAACCAAATGCTCCTCTCCTATGCCTAATGGACTTTTTAGTGCAAAATTCTGCAAAATCTCTTGTTTTCTTATAAAAAAAATACTAACGAGCTCACCGAACGTTCTGAAGTAGTCGATGATGTTGGGCGCGTACAGTACGCACGTGTGCACTCCCGCTGCGAGCGCCGCCGTGCCCATGCCCACCGTACTCAGGCCGAAGACCTCGCGGGCGCGCGGTAGCGAGTTCTAAACATCGGAATACTTTCCAAGATGAACAAAGCTTACTGGTGCTGTGAAACCTAATGTATCTGCCAAATGATCGCCAGATAACAATGAGTGATAAAAAGGTCTTGCAATGAGTTCCAGAGAGAAGTTGCGTTTCGTGAACGATTTTAGAAGAAAATACACGATTTGAACCAAATAGTAAACTGCACCCATACGTGGGCATCATCGTTGCTAGAAGCAATACCCACCCGGTTTTGCTGATTTTTGCCTTGAAAGGTGTATTCACCCACTCGTTTTTGCTCAATATCATCTGATACCCACCCGATTCTAAATGCTGACAACAACTCCTGCCCACGTATGACTGCACCACTCACCACTCCCAGGACGACACACGTCGTCACGACCGAGATGATGTTGCTGACGACGAGGCCGGCAATGCGACGACGAATCTGAAACGGCGTCGGGGTTACGGTAACTGCACCACGGCTTCTGACACGATTTGAACAATCAAGAGTAGAAAATCGACCGAATCAACGGACGCCTATACTTCCCGGAATCAACTTGACTCAGCACAGTTGAGTTTCACTCATTCTTGAAATGAAATAAACCCGTTTTTGTGATCGGATATCGATGGAAGTTCGAAAGCTCTCTGACAACGTAGGAAAGAACCAAGTTGGTTCGCACTATCAACGACGTAAAGGTGGCAACTAACCGAGACGGGTTCGTTCCTGTCCTTGCCATTGTAGTCGAAGAGGTTGATGAGGCCGACGTGGTGGAAGGGGATGGAGATCGCCGTCGCCAGCGCCAGTCCCATCTGACAAGGGGGAATTACGTTACATCGATTTGCAGCTTCAGATAGAGGTTGTGTGCGATCAAACGCCATCAATGAAAGTTGGTAAAAAATGGTAAATCATCCCTACCTCACTCCTGATCGATGGCAGATGAAGGTCGATCGTTGTCGAGCCGCTACCCGCTACTGTACCCGTAAAGATGCCGTCTGAAAATACGTCATTAATCGTAATTAGTGGACGACAACATCGATTACAACACGCTTGGTTGATACTAGTGCCAAAGAAAGAGAACACAGCCACCGCATCGCGAATAGAGCTTGCACACAGTAAATACAGATGAGAGACAAATCAGAGGGCTGAACAGCCCAGGAATAGAGCAGCGAACGAAATAGTGCAAACGCAAAAAAGGCGATGTTTCAAGACACGGCTATATCTACGCATCCTAGCGGCGCCGGCTAAGGATAATTGTATTCTGACAAGTGGAGAGCAAGTGGAGGGTCAATATCTCTATTTGACACATTAACGAAAATGAATGAGGAACAATAACACGACAAAACAAGGCAAGACAAAGCTTCAGCGAATTTGTGAGTTGGCTTTAACTACGGTATTTTTGAGTTTCGACATGACGCTCGGTCATGATCCTGATCGCGAATTTTCGAACTTTGTCTCAATTCAATCATTTCCTTTCATTATATTCATATTAAAGTAGCAATAAAAGTCTTGGTAATTTAATTTGTTAATATTCGAATGAAAATGTTGCTTTTCATCAAGTTTCGAGAGCGAAACCAAAAATCTCAATATCTCTATTTAGTGATGTAGGGTCTCGGGCTTAAACTGTAGTTGATTGTTCAGTTAATAAATATTTGTGAAAAAAGTACAGTTTTCGCGTACAGTTTTTTTTTAGTTTTTTTTTTCTAGTACAGTTTTTTTCGCGGATAGGCAGTGTGTAGATAATTGCGAAATTTCAGTTAAGTTTCGCCAATCTTTCTTCATTGATCAATCTGATTTTTATGAGATCATTCTATTTTTTTTCAATTCAAAATTCAACTTTAGAAACAAAAAAGAGATGCATTTTTTCTAGAGATGTAGTAGTTAAATTGGACTGACAATGATATGAAAGATGAGGAAGAGAGCCAACGAGAGGTAAGAGAGTGGATGTCCATTTCATGCTAGTTTTGAACACCTGCCAATGATGAATCATGAATTTGCAATGATAATCGTTGAACTCCTGACGTGCCGGCTTGGCTTAGAGGCAGAGCGTCGCTCTCGTAAAGCGAAGGTCGCAGGTTCGATTCCTGCAGTCGGCAATGCCTTTTGCCGCTTTTTTGGTGTATGCTTTTCATTAATTGATTAATTTTCTCTCCACAGAGTTCTGCCCCGACAGAGAAGGGTTAGCGATTTGCATGAATCGAACTGCAAAGTCGAGGGAGAGGAGGGATCGCTCTCCCCGCTGATTTTGAATAATTTGCATGGCGGGAAACTAATTCCTTTGTTCAACCCTTCTCTGGAGAGAACAATGGGGGTCAGAACGCTGTGTCTCAATCTTATTGTCATCCACTCGACTAAATTTGATACAAAGGCAATCCAATCCTTTTGAAAGCCTCCTCTCCCGTCTGCTCTTCCCTTCTCTGGTAGTCATGGAAATCATCTCGATGCGAAATCGAGGAAAGAAAAGCGTCAGTAATCGTATAGTCGGATAGCATTGCTCCTCTCTTTCTTCGAATTGCTTCAGTAAGGGATCGAATACTTTCGAAAAATGAACGCTTTATCAGTTAATAAATCAATCAAAAAATCTCTTTCTCATTGCGGAATAGTAGTTCAGTTGGATAGACTGTATTGAATAGGATCGTTGGATTGACCATTGGATTGCGTTGCTGATGTGTTCGATTTACAGTTCGTGTAGACTCATGGTTATGATTGTTGCGATATTAATCACAAAGACGATAGTGATGCTCGAGAACATTCATTACCCAAATCACTTTATCGAACAACAGATCTTGTGTATGAAAATTGTACAAAGTGACTTCTACGCCCAAAAAACTAACAAATATAACGACAAAGCAAAAAATACCCGTAATGAAAGACAAAAATCAACTAACTAACAAATATGCTGGTGGGGTGGAAATGAAGAAAGAGAAAATACCTGTGGATTAACATCTAGGGGGGAGCGAAATCGATAAATATTACAAGTGGAGAGGATTGGAAGAAGAAGGGGAGAATATGGAATGAAGAGAGACTAGAAGAACATTGAGATCAAATGAGGTATGAATGAAGAGCATACGTGGGCAGGAGTTGTTGTCAGCATTTAGAATCGGGTGGGTGTCAGATGAGATTGGGCAAAAACGGGTGGGTACTAAACCTTTCAAGGTAAAAATCAGCAAAATCGGGAGGGGTTTGGACTCATAATCGGGTGGGTATTGCTTCTAGCAACAATGATGCCCACATATGATGAAGAGACGATTAGCTAAAATCGATAACTTTCATACAACTTGAACTTGATTGATCTTCTATCACATTGTCAAGAAATCAGAGTGGGGACTTCACACTGATCTCAAAAAGAAGGAGAAGAGAACGATTGGAAAATCGATAACATTCACAGGCTAGATTCGAGGATCGATACTCTGTGAGGGATTGAAATCGATAGATGGCGAAGAGACAAGATTAGAGATCGATTTGTCACATAATTGGGAGAGATCCATAATTATCACAATCGATAAGAAGAGAAAGAACGAAACATCGATAAGAATGGAAACAATATGAGAGATCGAAAGGATGGGAGAAGATAAGAAACGATTGGAGATTGTATGTGTCTCGTTGTTGGGGTAGATTCAATTGATGGAAGGAAGGGATCGATTGGATAGGAGAGTGTCGGATGAGGAGCACGAAAGGAGATGGAGATGGAAGGGAGAGAAGAGAGATGGAGATGGAAGAGAGATGACGACGGGCGGACGCTCGCGATCATTTCTGCAATGTTATTGAGTTACTGCAATCATGGGTAAACTCTCTCTCTAGTAAACTGTTGGCGGTCAGAGAGTCGAAAAAGTGTTGGAAATACAATAAGGTAAACTCACAGTTGTTCTGCGGGTGATCTTCTCCTGCTGGCGCGTCCGGAGCGTCCTGCGGGTGGTCTTGTGCTGCTGGCGCGTCCGGAGCGTCCTGCGGGTGGTCTTCTCCTGCTGGCGCGTCCGGATCAGCCTGCGGGTAGTCATGTCCCGCGGGCGCGTCCGGATCGTGTCTGGCCCATCCGATGTCACGCGGTCCGTAGGGGTACTCAACATCGAGGAGACTGACGTCCCTCGCATAGCGACGGATGTACTTGTTCAGCTTGACATTCTGCAATTTGATCCAATAAATTAGTTCAGGGGTTGATTAATGATCGGCACTCCTGTACTTTTGGCCCGGCCATTTCCAACAGAGTATTATATCCCTACCATTCTCCGCCTCGCTCCTCGCTCCTCGCCAAAAAAAGAGAGAAGCGTGTCAAAAAGTACAAATGGTGTTCTTTCCTGGGCGAGTTCCTGCTTTCATCGCGCCGGTATTTGTGCGTTAATTTAAAAAAAAAAAGAATAGGAACTACGTCGGATGAAAACCATCGGATGTAAACCGACTGGACCAAATGAAGGCGAGAAACGAGATTTATGTAATAGCTCTCATCCAGTCGGTTCTCATTCGACCTAGTTCTGAAAACAATGCGGAGGGAAGGTCGAACTCACGTGCTTCCTCCATGCCTCCACCTCCCAGAGTTTGTCCCAATCCTTTTCCCTGAAAAAATCAGATTTAGAAACAATTTTCATGTTTCGTCTGTTGCCAATCTTTCTATTCAGGAGAACGATTCCATGTTTATTGTTGACAAGTACCAGTTGAGTTAGAAAAGTATCTTTTGCGGGACGATTAAAAGGGGGAGGAGGCAACTCACCTCTGGACCTTGAAGACCGTCTCGAGCCAGTGGCGTCGAAGGAGGGGTCCGGCCGGCAGGAGGTACTCTGGCAACTTGGGCCCGCAGAAACTGGAATGAGAGGGGTTCGATCACAAGTCAAAGTCCGCAATAAGTTTTCATTCCGACTACTGGGTGGCCTTCACACATCGAGTCTAGTGTCTATGAGAAGAACTGCCGATTCGAAGGAATTTCGAAATCCAGCGAGCACGGATCAGAAGAAGGCCCAATCAGGGCTGTGCCAATATTCAACGATTTCTCACTTCGCAATCAGACAAAGCGAGAGAGCATGGGAAAGTGAGAGATCGTTAGATTTCCGCACAGTTCACTCACTCGGGACGGTCCTGGTTGAGGTCGACTTCATCGCAGACCTGCTTACGCGGGTTGAGCGACAAGATGCCGCGGCCCCACGGGAAGGCGTCTCGAATTCGCTGCAATGGAGTGGTTGTAGAATCGCTGTCTGATTCAGGGGCGTTTGTTCGGATGAGAACACTCTAATGTTATGTAATAGGCGGAATATGCAAATGCTGCGCATCAAGTAGGTTATCATCACAATGCTCTTATCCGACCTAGTGCCGATTCAGGAGAGACTCCTCCCTCTCCCGAGGATCAATGCATTGATAAGTAGATAAGCAATATAAAACTACATGAATGCGCTACTGCTAAGATAATCCTTATTGACTGTTCGTCACATGGAACACAGTTCAGTTTCGTCGTCCAGAATAAACAACATGACTTTTGAAGAAAGAATTGAAAAAAGGAAATAAAACTGACGAATAGGATGCGTACTGCCTTGGAGTACCGCTGCCTGTTCCTCAACGTGTTGAACCCGTTGTCGTCCGAATAAATCTGCAATGTAATGATGAATTCATTAACTAATTAATTAAATATTTAGTGATAGATTATGACGAGCTCAAAGCAGATTTTAGCATCTTGATTGGGGATTCATGTAAAGCCTATGTGCCAAATGCTCGTTTTCTTCTGAGGGATACGGGACGAGTCACGTTAATCAATGAAGTGCTTACCTGATCTCGGAGGTGATTTTCCCTCGCTCGATCAGCCTTCAGAGTCTCCCAGGCCCATTCTTCCTGCAAAATCAACTCAGTTTTACTGTCGAGTCTCTAAATTTTGCTTGTTCAACGTTTGTTCGTGCCAGTATGAAATGATATGCAATCATCTTCTCAAATACCTTAGCAATTTCGAAGGAAAGGAAGGCTCACTTGTGCCATCGTGATGATGGGCAGCTCCTTCGTCACCGTTTTCGGCCATTTCATTCCGTACTGAAAGAATACAGTTAATATGAAACATTGTGAACCGTTTACGGTAACTTACCGAAAGTTACCGTAAGTTTAGGTAAAACAACGAATGAGGTTCAACACGCCTATCGAATGGGCCGAATCTTGCAGGGGAGACATAAATCGAGTGCCCCGTCAAACTGACATTCTTGGATTTTTGATAATTTGCACGCGTCGCGGTGGCGCATTGCGTGCGTGAAGAGCGCAAGTGCGTGCAAGTGGGAGGAGCTTCAGCGAATATATTCATTATAGTGTAATTTCACGGAAATTCATTTTCTAATAAGCTCCTTCCACTCGACCTCTTCAAGCACGCAACGCGCGACCGCGACGCGTGAAAATTATCATAAATCCAAGAATGTCAGTTTGACGGGGCACTCGAGTTATATCTCTCCTACAAGATTCGGCCCAATCGATAGTCCCACTGAACAGCAATCGTGGTTTTACCTAAACTTACGGTAACTTTCGGTAAGTTACCGTAAACGGTTCACAATGTTTCATATTGGCTGTACTCATTAGAATCGAGCGAGCATTTTTCAAAAATGGGGTGGGCCAGCCCTTGTTTGATTCTTATGCAACCAGGCTCATATTCTTTGCCGTCTGGCTGAAATGTAGCTTGATTTGAATCTAATAAATAATCTTTCATCTCGAACACAAACATCAATAACGAGCACTAGGATGACAACATTCGGATGATAATAGAAAGGATATGCAAATGGTACTCATCATCCGAACGTTTTCATCCGACCGCCCAACAACGATTGCTTACGACGTCCAGATATCTCGCGGGACCGTGTTCCTCTCTCTCGGGGCACGAGAACGAATACATGGCGAGGAGAGGCTCGAGGAGTCTCTGAAAGCAGAACCGTGTTGAAGTTGCAACCAAATCAGGTGCGGGGCTTTTTATAAGTTGGTTTCGGCAACTAAGTAGGGCATATGGAAGAACTGAGTACTGCGAGGAACGAGTATTTAATGTGAAAAATCCTCACGTATTTTTTCTTATCGTTTGGCAATTCTCTGAGCCTCATTTCCAGCGGGAGTCCCAGCATGTCCTTCTCGAAGTTCTCTCCCAGCCCATCTTTCCATCGCCTCTCCGCCAGCTGAAATGGAAGAGATTGCGTATGAATGACGTCATCCTAGCAGCATCCAGTTCAGATTTTAGCTTGACACACCCAGCACACAAATATCGAACCATTCAGGGAAATTCAAAGGGGAAATAGACGAACATAGATGTTTGCGCTGGTGAGACAGTCTTGGGTCTCGATCTGGTCGAGCCACTCGAGTGCCATCCTTTTCGCTTGCGCCTAAATCACATGTTTAATTCTCAATTTTAATTTCGATTCCGTTTCAGATTCTTGGCATTTTTGTTATTAACGAACCTTTGGACACTCGTGGCCTTTCATGAATCCCGTCTCGCACATGTGGTTGTACACGTGCTGCAAAAAGGATATTAGCTAACAGATTTTACTCATTTGAAAGATTGTTCCCCTAGGAATAATAACAAGATGGAATTTTGATAGTTTATTCAGTGAAACATAGGATAAGAACACACAAATATCTCACCTGGAGGCCATCTTCGACCGAGATGTAGACCTTCACTCTAGCCTGGAGATATCTTCGCGTCCAGGAGACGAACTTGAAGTGGCGCTCCATCTTCGACATGTATCGCTGCAATGTATGGAATTGGCATAGGTACTTCGCTCCTTCCGACCACTTTCTTGAGTGAATAGAATGAGTCAGGAACTAAGAATGCAATAATGCATAGAGAACAAAATCAATAAATCAGCAGGTGCTTACGGGGTGGCAGATCCATCGCTCATAGCTGAAGTCTTTGCAGCTCGGGCCGTCTGGCAGTGTGATATTCGGGTGGAACTGAGCCGGGATGTGCTGAAATCGGAATACTTCTCATTAGTTTGCTCATTTCCGGAAAGGCTGCTCTCGAAGTAGGCAGATGTAGACGTTTTTCTAGTTTTTAGACGAGTGGGAATGCAAAAGCAAGGCAAATACTGACCATTCGGGTGAATTCTGCTCTCCTCCACTGGGTTAGTCTCGCTTCCTCTGCCGTTTTCGCTGCCTCCGCTGCTCTTCTTAGTCGCATACACTCGTCGTACTCAGCCCGTCCTTGCTTCGCGAAGGTCTCGCTCCTGGAAGCGTAAGTTCATCACCATTTCGCTACCTCAGAATGAAATTTGTAAGTGATCTACGCGATTTTGATGTTTGTTGAAGTCGTGAAAGACACGCATATGACCAAATAGTCGAATAAGCAAAGAAAACCCACGTGGTGAGGTAGGTGTACTCGTTGTACGACTCGCTCAGGGGCTCCTTCATCATTTCCCGCGCTCGGAACCAGCCCATCACGCTCTGGAATGGGCTAGGTCTCCATCATTCCACCATTCTCGTTTTTTTATGGCATCCTTCAGCAAACTCAACAGTACATTACAAAAAGGTCAAATTTTGAAAGAAGTAGCTGATCTTGTCGATGGATAAACTAGCAAACAAAAGTCAAACGTACGCGATTGCAGCGGAGGGCCTGGATGATGTTGGCGGACACGTTTCCGATGAGGATGAAGAGGTTCGCGCTGTAATTATGCACATATATTTACTATATTATTATTGAATTTGATTTTTCACTAGTTTGCAAGACCCTCTATGCCACGAAGATCGAACGCGTGAAATCGGAAGATCACTAATTAAGTATTGGATAGTATCAAACATTACCACTTATCATTTTTCTACCTTTGCTGGAGAATATCAAAGAGAAAACAGCTAACAAAATCTGCAAAAATGAAGAAAATAACTTACTATTTTATCGTACTGTTGTCATATACGAGCGAGAAGAGCAACGAGATGGTGTAGAGAGCCTGCAGGGGAGCACCGAACATGGCAACACGGAGATTTCGCCAGCACTGAAAGCAAATACAATTCCAAATGGCATCGCTAAAGACTAAACTGTATCGGAAACTAACGGGCCTAATGGGTTCAGACCTATCCTACGTTTTCATCAGTTCTTTCACTCAAACGATGACTCGGAACTCGACTGAGATCATAAAACAGCATCTGACAACATGTCCTAGTAAACATGTAAAACACTCACGCAATCTTCCCGTTCTTGATCTTTGGGGTTGCCGGACATCTCGTACCAGTTATCTTTCCGGACTTTCGCAATCTTCGAGCTGCAATGCAGTCATATTGATCGATCAATGACAATTCCGATTCAAAATGTGTTTCTACTCTATCTTCCTCACACCAGGGAATGCATGATTTGGTTGGATTACTCTTTTCACAAATAACGTGGCCACTAGAACAACTCATACAATTAAAGGACAACTCACAAGGTCAACTCCCCGAGGAGCTCCGATCCTTTGCAGAGGCAAAGGAATCCGAGCGCTCCCCACGACAGCATCATCCATCCGGCCATCCCATAGTCGTTGGAATTCCAGATTCCTGCAATCAGCAATATTTCGACATGCCGAATTCGCTTTCATCGTCAACACTATTTTACTCAAACCTTGCAAAAGGCAAGCTCATTAAGAATGAGGTTCATGAAATAAGAGATGCAGCTAGCTCGGAATGTGCTCAGTGTTACTGATGAGTTCAGAAAGATAACTGTCAATTGTTTGAAGCCTGAATTACTGAGAAGAAGAGACAACTGACCGATCGCACTGTACTCGGACTGGTGGGTCTCCCAATGTTGCACCCACAGTCCGCCCGCCCAGAGGATTCCGACCAGCATCGTTGGGAGGATGGTTCGCTAAAAGGCAAGTTGTTAATTAACTAATATACTGTAATGAATGGTGAACGCTTTTCGAAATCTAGCCAGAGTGAATTGAGAGTGTGCAAAATGAAGAGACCGCTACTTCGAATTCTAGTAGAAACTCACTGTGTGCCACCAGCGCTTCGGCTCCGTCCTCTTTCCAGTCTGCTTCCATCTGTTGTCCGACTCTCCTCTCATCACTGCTCCGCAGTGCCAGATCTCAAGGCTGTAGAAGAGCATCGCTGCAATGGAGGGTGTGAGGATTCAAGCTTCTCAGAAAGATTCAGAAAGTTGTATGCAAAGCTGAGAGATGCTTAGAAAAACTCACTGAGCAGGGAAGGCAGGTGGAAGAAGAGAGAAGTGAATCGCCTCTGCGCGATGTCTGCAATGCGATTGCATGAGCTTTCTGACACCCCCGATTCTCCCGAACACTCCTCTATTTATGATAATTTTCAATCCGCCGAATGTTTCAACAGTTTCAGCGAGGCCTCCACCGGCCCAATAGGATCTAGCCTTTCTGATGCAATTGGAAATCAATTCGAAAATGTCTCACCGATCTCGAGTCTCTGCGGGTTGGCGAAGAATATAAACACCAACGACGAGACGCACACGGTGATTTGCCTGTTCCACTGCAGATCTTCCTGCACAGTCTGCAAATGGAGCGAATTAGTCTGATCAAGAGCATTGTTATGTCTCATAACGATCTCTTCCCCTCCCCTAGTTAGATGTTCTATTGCAAGTATAAATGGAGTGAATTAGAATAGTCGTTCATTCCTCAGAAAAGGATAGTTCACTATGCAAATGGGGTCAGGCGACATCTATCGGATTCAGCAGTTTTAGCTTCTCACGACGAAAATGATTGTTTCCGTGGGCCAGTAAACCGAAAAAGCGCTCTCACCTCGGCTCTCTGGGGCCAGAGGAACTGGAGGCCGGCTCGGACTAGGAGATCGAAGGAGGGACCGAAGAGCTGAGTGAGACTGTCGAGGACGATGAGTTCCTGTATTACGCTTTCATGAAAAGTTATTTATCGTTCCGTGCGTAACGAAATTCCGGTAAAACTAAAAACATTGAATAAGTTTTCTGACTTAAGAACGCAAACCCATCAACATAATCATGTTTTAACACGATGGTTCGAGGTGCTTCAGTCGATACTTGAGAGAAATCAGTCAAATCAATGAACACCCATTATTCAACAACTCATAGCTGTAGAGCGCAAGATTGCACAAAATCAAAGAGATTCTGAGGAAATAGTTGCAAGAAAGTACTCACATTGGATCGATTCTCGTTCCTCTTCTGGACCTCGCACAGCTGGGTGTCACAGACGCACTCGGCGTGGGTAATCTGAAGATGGAATGGAATTATAAGGGGAGGAGGCTTCTTAGTATCCCTTTCAACATAGTTTCGTTGTTTTCAGACATGTCAGATAGGCAACGAGACAAACACTACATGATAAAATGAAAAGAAAGAGAATAAAGAATGAATGAGAAGAAGAAAATAAAAATGAGAAAATCATGCTAACAATAAAATCGTAAAAACACTCACACGCTCCACACAATGGGATCCTTCTCTGCAGGTCGTGTTGGGGCACAACTTGGGCCAGCGCCAACATGTCTGTGCCTGTAATGGGACTGGTATTCTTTTACTAGTATCTTTCTGTCGTTCATTCCAAGAAGACTATTGATTTCATTTCGTTTTGTCTCTCGTTTTCATGAATCTTATTTGGCTTAGTTTCGACTATGAAGGTGCCAATACTTAGAAACAATGCAGTAATCCACTCACCGACCAGCCCTCGTGGCACACACATCGATCGGGGAGACCAGCCGCAGTCTTCTCACAGTACTTCGTTCCCATGCCCTCTCCGTCCTTGCCGAGCACTTGCGTGCCGGACCAGCACATCGAGCACGTGAGATGCGGATCGAGGACTTCCTTGAAGTTGTCTGCAGGGGCTGCTGCAAATGGCGCACTTTTTTAAATCTCCTTTCGGTCCCAGGACAGCTCTTGTTGAAATGGTTGCGACTACGTTTAGACGAAGCTGAATGGAAAACATACCTGGTTTGGGAGCGACGACGGGCTTGCAGAACACGTTCAGCAACGAGGCCTGGGGCGTGATCATGCCACGATCCGTACATTCACCCTCCCACGTCTGGTTATCCTGAATTAACTATGTTGAGTGTCTCTTCTGACTCAACATTCAGTTCCCCATCTGCAATAAACTACGATTTCTAGCCATCAAGAAATGAACCTTCCTTGCACGGAAGTTCTACTTCTTATGCGTTCTCTTTCATATCAAGTCATCATTTCTCTCGCCCGACTATTGGAAAAAAATAACACAATAACTCACCACGCTCTGGTCTTTGCACCGGTAGCGGATCGTCTTCATGTAGGCGATGCTGTCGTTCTCGGGCGGAGACTCGAACTCAACGAAGGGGGCATCCTGAACGGAACAAATAACCCCTTATCCGAGACATTAACGTCCGGCACAAGCCCACTGCTAAAGGATAGCGTGCTGGATGAGAACCATACTCCGTCTATTACATACCCGTTGCTTCCTCGCCCTAATTAGGTTCTCATCTAGTAGGTCCGAATGTTCTCATCCGACCTAGTGCCCTCCTAGACTAGTGATTATTATGTCAAAGCCTATTAAATATTTAGAGAAAAAGAGGCATCCTGAAGGGTTATCTCAGTCAAAATTGTGTTTGTGTGGATTTTTTAATAACATAATAGGTAATAATTATAATAAATAAATAAATAAACTCGCCATCAAGGCGGGTTGCACGGGGCACATCCATCGTCGGCAGTGGCCTGAAGAAAGATTGTAAATATAGAAACAAACAAAAGTCGCGATTCAGAACTTCTGAACTTCTGAATCAGAAAACGGTTTCTCCATTGAATGCTTGCGTCAAAGTCTACTATTTTGTCCAAGCTTTGGTGAGTGGGAACAGAGCAATGAACTCACGGGGGATCTTACAGAGGGCCCCGACGCCTGCTTGATCTTCGGCTCTTGGAACGATGGACGAGTTCCTCGTCTGAAACGGAAATTATTTTCAGTGTAAAGCCCATCCCGCTATGCCCGTTGGCCTCTGAGAGATGAGCCGTCTACTCAAACACATACACCACACACAGTATTTTAGTTGATTCCCAAAGATCTTGCATTTCACAAATCCACGTCTTTACTTGCAAAACGTTGATGTCGTGACGGCTCTTGGGACATTCAGGAATCCAAATTTCCGATTTGATGCTGTGGAAAAAGTAGGGGGAGAAAAGAGAAAAGAGAAAAATCGGGTGGAAAAAGTCAAAGGAGAAAATGAGAAATTTGAATTCGCGCCCCCTCGAGATCTCACCTCTCCGTGGAGCTAGAGACTTTTTAATTGGGGAAATGGGTTTTTCACGCCTCAGAACCCTAAGAACGAGGATAAAAGTTGCTAGCTCCACGAGGAAGCCCGATACAGAAAAGGCGCCAATTCAAAATTTTGGTTTTCTCCTTTTTCTCTCCCCTGACTCTTTCCGCAGCATAAATGAGAAAGGAAAGATGAACTTACGAAGAGATATGACTTGGCGTTGAGGCTGACGATGCGGGCCTTCTTCTCAACCCTGAAAGGGAAAGTGTCAGAATAATATAAAGATGCCTGAACCCTCGATTTGCATGACGAGAGAACATACATTGCTTCTCCTGCCAATATCGGCCCTTGCAAGTTGAGGAATGAGCGAGACTCAAGGACCGAATTGAGAACACGTACCTGAGCAGATCCGAGTTGAACATGTGGACGAAGACTTGATACTCCGGGATGTTATTGGAGATCCTGAAAGTGGCTCGGTGAATAATGGTCTCATTATTTTAGACTTTTCTCAATCTTCCAAATTCGGTTTCTGTGTACTATTGCCGATGTACAGTAGAGATGTTTCAAATTTCTAGTCTGGATAGAGAAGAGAATAAATAAAAGTAAAACCTTAAGCGACTTACAAGGTCTTCGATACAGCCGGCCACATGTGCTCAATGTCACCGTCGGAGAGTATTTCTCCGTACCGGACACTCCTGCAGATCGCCTGGGCGTTCCCATAGTACGTGCCTGCAAACAATGTCTCTCGAAGTTTGCGTGTTAGCAAAGAATTGTACGATATTTCGAAATCGAAAACATCAGTTTCCAGTTTTTAGTTCCCTGGTGGACTTTGCCTCACGCAGTGTCGGATGAAGTAACCGAAGGAAAATGTAGACAAATGCTTTTCGAAATATGCAGAAACACTCACCAGTGACCACTCCCAGCCACACGCAGGCCGTGCCGGAGTCGTGGTGTCCTTCGGGGCAGGCCTGCTCGCACTCAACTGAACAGAGGAACGTGATCAGGAAACACTTTTTCATTTGCCGACTTCACCGGAACATTAGATATGTTTCACTGCAGAAAATCGCAATCAATAGAGCTAATGCTGGCAAATTTCTATTTCCAGGAATTTCCCTCTAACCCCAGTATCCAATGGTGCGCAGTTTGGAGGATGACATGCAATGTTTTCTCACCATTTCGAAAGATATTCAACAAAGAGGTTCAGTAACGAGGGTTCGTTCATCTTGCCTTCTCACCCCTGTCAACATACCGATCGGTTCCGGCTCGGGCGGCGGCAGAGGTCTCCACGGAGAGTAGCGGATGAATCGCTCCTTCTTCTGCAAATGATTATTTAAAATTCAGTAATATTAATACAATTATATTTAAATAGATAGCTGTCGTCGCAAGAGAGTTGGAATTTCGAGCATAGTTTCCGCTGCTCGAATGGAAACTCCAGTAGAGAAATCAGATGAAGTGAATCATCGATGTCAAAGAGGCCGAATGATACAGGACCATGAAAAAGATCCAAGTATCGCAAGAGTGTTGGAATTTCGAGCATAGCTTACGCTTCTCGAAGACAAATTCCAGTAGAGAGATCAGATGAAGTGAATCATCAATGTC
>LS489039.1:229755-255862 GCA_900490845.1 Pristionchus japonicus | reverse complement strand
GTAATAACTTATTAAAAATTGCTGGTACAAGTCAAAGTAGGCATTTCTAATTCACCCGTCGTGCTAGTCGCTCCCTCAGTACTGCCCTTCTCTCTGTCCGTCGTGCCTCCAGTCGTCTGCTCGCTCGTCGGGCCTGCAATGTGGGAAGTTACATCAAGCACACTCGCTGGCCTGAGCAAAGCATGCTACAGCTTTCTTCCAGCACTTATTTCATTTCAGCTTCATCAGTTACTCAACTGGCTATTTCCTTCAGTGAGTATTCAACTCTGGCACTGGCGGTTCACGAAAACTTATTGATAATTTGATTTTTGGAGTACCAAAATGAAAATAGTGTGCTCAGTTTCAGGAATCGGTACACCAAAAAACTTCAAATGCCCCTCAACATGTTTTAGAATTGCTTGTAAAGTTGTTGAAACGTTTGACTAGTCTCCGAACTTCTCACCTCCAGACGTTGTGGGTGCATTGGTGGTGGTGCTAGTGGGTGAGGATGTGGAGGTGGGGCTGGGTACTGTGGAGGTAGTGCTAGGAGTGAAAGTGCTAGTGCTGGTCGATGTGGTGGGTGCCGTTGTAGTAGTGGTGCTAGTAAGTGAGATTGTGGTAGTGGGTGCATTGGTGGTGGTGCTGGGTACTGTGGAGGTAGTGCTTGGAAGGATTGTGGTAGTTGTCGTAGATGCTGTTGAAGTGAGAGTAGTCGTGCTAGTGGGTGATGTAGTTGTGGTAGTGGTAGTAGTAGCAGTCGAAGATCCTGGGCTGTCAGAAGAGGAGTGGTGAGGAGGCAGAACTTCAGTCTTCTCATCCGAAGGCATTTCCACGTTCTCTGAAATATCCTTTATTGACGCCTCAACTCAAAAGTATCTTGAATCCTGATATTTTGGTTTTATCGATTTTATTGACACGCGTTGTTGTCAAAATTGTTTTTTTTTGGAAAACCGTTTGAGTACTTCATCTGAATATTGTTCATAGAACTGTCCTAACAAAAAAACTAAAAATTAAATCCCGCAAGATCTTGCGTCGGTAGCGAAAATTGATCTGACGCAAGGTGCTCACGGAGTGTGCAAAAAATTTAACGCATTCACATTTTGCAACGCTCTGTTGCCGGTCAGGCGAGAGAGCGTGCAAAATGAGCGTGTGAAACAGCTCTCGCATTCACCGAACTCGGGCTGCTCCGCCGACGGAGGAGTGTGCTCGGGAGGGCCGGCGATCTCAGGAAGAGAGGTCTCACCTGAAAATACCTTCATGATGATAAAAATGCCCAAAATCAATAAAAATTAGATTTTTTTTTCGAAAACGACTCACTCTTGGGTGCTTCTTCATTCAGGAAGGGCCATGGGCGAGAGGGGTAGAGCTCTGAAAGTGCGTTCTCGAGACAGTGACGGGGCGCTCAGATCCTTTCTATGAATATCCGCGGGTGGGAGGACTTGAGTTGGAACTGTGAGCACGCTCGAAAAGCTACGAAAAGAAGTCGAAAAAATAACGACGAGCTACGACTATAGGCGATCGACGAGCTAATCGTTTTTCAAGTTTTCGGGACGTTTTTCCGAGTTGGAAAGTTTTTTGTCGCCTTTTTCAGGTAATTCGCCAACATTGCTCACCTCTCTCCATCGTCATTGCCCGCTTCAGCTTCTCCCATCTCTCATCGTAAGTTTGACAGAAAGTGTCAAATTCTTCGAACTCTGGAAAGTAGATAATGCTACTTTAACTTAAAAGTGCAAATCGTCCGTGGTCTGTTCACTACCCCTACCTCTCCGGATAGTTAGTGAATAGACTATTTCCTTGCGAATGACTTCAACTTCCGTTATCACTAATCGTACGTAAATTCAAAAATATTGGAGAGAATCAGACGTGAAGTATAACTCAAACGCACCGAGGGGGGCGACTTTCGGTACAGCAGCCGCTCGCGTGCCATAGTGATATTGTATACTATAGAACATTCCTTGTATAGATTGCACCCTTCTCCATAGTAAGGAGCGGCAATGATTACTCTGCAAACATGGCGTTCAATGAAACATTAGGGTCTGTGGCGGAAACTAAGTGATTAGAGAAGCGAGTTTGAACGTACAGAAGGATCTCTCTAACATACTTTAAGTTTCACTGACATAAGTCCCGCCAATGGTACATCCACTCGGACAGATTGTTCTATGTATGGTATTGAGAACTCTATTACTCTGTTTTTGCTCAATTTTTAGATGATTCAAACATTCGCTTACTCAAAACAATGGCACGTGATGTCGGAAGAGCAAGCGCGTGTGCACATAACTTCATTTCCCCAGAACGTCGTAATCACGTCCTTTTCTTTAGTTAGTGCAGCTACTCTACCATAGGAGTAGCCCTGAAGTGAGGGGAATTGATAAGCCAAATTTTGCTCCTGGCTATTCCTAGATATTGCCCGTAGTGCACCTTCTCGCTCGACTTCTTCCAAAAAAATGAAAAAAACAACGATACACTTCGAATCATTCCGATACTTGGTTCACCGTTAGTTGCATTTGCTGCTTTTGCATAGTCTTGTATCTAATGCCCTGAGCAAAACAGTACTTACGCTTGTGAGAAATTGCACTCCATATCTGGGCACTCCCTCCGCCGTCGGCTCACAGGCGGGTCCCATCTCGATCGAGTCCTCATCCGGGTCCACATCGTACGGTTCCAACTCATTTTCCGGTTCCTCGTTCTCATCCGGCTCCTGGTTCTCATCCAGATTCTCATTATCGATCGGGTCCTCAACGTCGTCCGGGTCTTCAACATCGGCCGGTTCCGGCTCTTGGGCCGGCTCGTCTCTCGGGTCCGCAGCCGTAATGATCAGCTGCATGAGCAGCAAAAGAACAACGAAGATGTATTTCATCTCGGGGTTTATCACCTGCAGTGACTTGTTACGACTCCAAACAATTAAAAGTGTAACAATCGCGTAAATATGCAACACAAGTTACGAAATTACTAGGCAGTCGATGGGAGAACGGCCGTTTGGCTAGGGTATGAAGACAAGACAAAAAAAAACAAGAATGTAATACATAGAATTCGACATGGCTGAACGCTAGTGAACGAAAACACTGTACCGTATCTCATCTCCGGTATCGCATTGTTACTGCGTACTATCGAACCTCAAAACAGAGTGCGGTAACTTACTGCGTAATTGCACCATGTAAGCACAGATCGGATCACCATTGCTGCTGAGCAGTACTGTAGTTCTCACCAGAGAACTGTATCTCTTATCACTATGCAGTACGGTAGCTCACAGAAGAAGTGAGTTTCACGTACCGTATCCTCAGTTCAGCCGCAGTGTGTAACCGGCGATCAATAAATGAAGTATTAGTAGGAGCAAGTAGATGACGAGGAGAAGAAGGGAGTAGGCCACCAGAACGGATGGAAAGGAAGAGATGGATGGAAGAGTTGGATGAAGAGGCTGCTCATGGTTACCAATGGACGCTTGAGGGCTCTCTCAATTTGTCTCGCTCTCTCATCGCATCGATTCCCATATGAAGAGTGATCTCCATGGAGAGAGGGATGTGGATGAGTGACTTTGGTGAGAAGAAGGGGAAGATGGAAGCTTCCGACTCGGGATTATCTCGGGATTCCGAGATTATCGATCGGTAGTGATCTACCAACCGACATCAGAATAATCTCAGACCGTATGCTCCAAGTTTACGCCTTAGTCGTTGAAGCACGACCATCTGTGGTGTTTGTATTGAAAGAGATGTTATGCACTGTCAACTCTGCAATGGAGCGGAAATTGGGAAGTCATGTTGAGAGAAAATAATCAGATCCCCGTCAGAGGAAAGTTTCAAAAAATTAAACATGATAAAATATCGCGATCACGCGATTGAAACTCAGGAGATTGATAATTTCAGTCAGAAAACCAGAGGGTAGTTTCTGTACAACGAAAAGCTCTACAACAGTTTGCAGCAGCTTGATGAAACATGGGTTCGTAGTTCGGCTTCAATTGGTAAGCATAATAGTCAAGCACCAGAATCTTGCTCAATATAGGCCCCAGGTTCATCAAGAAATGCAAAAGAGAAAGAGAAGCTGGGTAGGTCACTGTCGAAGGGAGAAGAAAAGAAGGCGAATGAAGGGATGGAAGGAAGAGAAGGCAAGTGGGAAACGTCCCGGTGGTCATGGATTCCGAATGAGTCTCTCAATTTCGCGCACTCTATCGGCCAATCGAGCTGGATATCCATGGAGACTTCTATTGTGTACGGTGTACACAAAGGATGAATCGATCGACAGTGAGATGTGAAATTGAATACATTATCGATTATTCCAATCAAATACTTACACCCCTGCCATGCGTAGTCAGCTCCAACAGAACAAAACTGAGCAAATGCAAAACTATCACCAGGAATTTCAAATTTCGAGAAGCCGCATAGAAGGATTTCTCAGCGATTTCGGAAGACGTGGCCTTTTCTAATGGTTTCAGAATTGAGCCAATTAGGATTCGTTTGGTGAACAATTTGATATCACTCCGAAAGTGGGATTTTGCTAATGATGAACGGATATCTCGGTCAAAATTTGGGCATAGCCTTCGGCCGCTATATGTAAATAATACGCCATGCTAGGCACGAGGAACAGAGTCCTCATAGAAAACCCAGTTAATGAGAAACGCATTCCTCATTAACTGTATTACACTGATCACCTCTTCCGAAATTACATGCTAGTCTTCAAAAATAAATAGTCCAGTTTAAGAAGAGAAGTGGGGAAGAAGAACAGACGTTAGGTAGGTCACTGTCGAAGGGAGAAGAAAAGGAGGCGAATGAAGGGATGGAAGGAAGAGAAGGCAAGTGGGAAACGTCCCGGTGGTCATGGATTCCGAATGGGTCTCTCAATTTC
Source organism: Pristionchus japonicus (assembly GCA_900490845.1). Classification (NCBI taxonomy): domain Eukaryota; kingdom Metazoa; phylum Nematoda; class Chromadorea; order Rhabditida; family Neodiplogasteridae; genus Pristionchus; species Pristionchus japonicus. The sequence goes on along the minus strand of LS489039.1, from coordinate 251,047 downwards.
GCGCACTCTATCGGCCAATCGAGCAGGATATCCATGGAGACATTCTTTGTGTACGGTGTACACAAAGGATGGATAGCATCGCGATCGATCGACAGTGAATATGACAGTAATCGAAGACCACAGTATACTGTGCGCCGAAGAATGATAAAGTCAATCAGTAATCGAACTTGTATTCTTTACTGTGTCACCTTCGCTATTCAGAATGAACTATCCTTTCTCCAGCCTAAAAAACGAGAGAACGTGTAATGAATGGCTTGTACAATTTCTTTTCAATCGATCTTCGGATCTCTTTATTTATCAGTCCATTTGTGAGCATCAGTCAAAGCGGAAGATTTTTGGAAAGGTGAGTAGAGCTGAGCAGGAACTGTCATTCTGAGGAGTACTCATCTTGAAATTAAGTGCCCTCTCCCACTATACGACTACTAATGCTCCTTCTCGCTCCATTCTCCCTCCATTCGCATTGGGAGACTGAATAGGCGCCCTTGGTAAAAGAGAAGAAGGGACGTCGTTAAGTGAAATCGATTTGTGAATCGATATTCTATTCATTACTGACTATTGATTAGGAATTTGTTCAATCATTGTATCTCTCTTTCCACCTTTCGAATCTCATTTATCATGTGCGTGCACGGAAGCATTCTGAGGATTGAGAGTTCCTACGATTGAGAGTACCCTTGTTCATTTTCATCGATCGAGTATTCTGCTCCCGTGATTGAACTTTCTTCCAGTGCCTTCTTATTACTGTCAGCGTTATGATTGATCTCCAATGTACTGCATGCAACGTCTCCCTCTCTCATTCATTCCCTATTCCTCCTGTCAGCGCGGGAAGCGTGCTAATTTGCAAGTGAAAGTCGCAAACGGAACAGCCTAACTGCCTCCAATCTCCCATTCTTTCGCTTTGTTCAATCGGCAAGAGGACGTGTGAAACGCGCGTTAGTGTGTTCCTTTTTCTGCCGCTATCAAGCAGGAAGGATGGGAGAACCGAGCCGGAAAAGGATTGCAAGTGAGGGAAAAGAGGGGACACCGATAAGCGCAGCAATCAATCACTTTCTCTGCTGCCAAAAGAGCCAATGCTCCCTTCATTCCTTCATTATCAGCTTTGAAAGGTGAGAGGAAGCGAGAGATTGTGCAGAATTGAGAGCGAGGGAGAATGAGCGTTCCTAAACGAGAAAAGGAAAGAACGGCAACCTTGGAGCGCGCGCGGTATCCGCTGCAAATTTTCTTCAACTCCAAGTCGGGGACCATAGTAAGAAATGAATCAACAACACATCATAAAGTTTACTTGCAACAAATGTATTTTGTTAGTTTTCCGGAGTGAAAGTGTCGGGGGAAGGCCGGATTGGAAGTTTGAAAATCCAGCAAAAAAGCTTGCCGACTGCAGGAATCGAACCTGCGACCTTCGCTTTACGAGAGCGACGCTCTGCCTCTAAGCCAAGCCGGCATGTCTGAATGACTTCAGTTCCTTGAATATCATTGCGAATTTAGCGTAGGTGTTCAACGTCTGTGAATTGTGGATCTTTCGGGATCGCTGAGGGGATATTTTTGCACTTTTGGAGTTCCCCGCAAGAATGGTTCTTTCTATCCTTCCATTCTGATTTCAAATTGGTGAGCTAAGCAGGAGCTGTCACTCTAAGTAATACTCATCTTGACCTTAATTGCCTCATACGACCATTAATGGAGCATCTTTTCTCGTCAAGAGCAGGTGCATTCTCAATAGGATATCCTTGAGAACTGACCGATTGAATGCCCTCGACCTAAAGTGCCCTGACAGCGCCACGCATCTATGGCGCCAACTCTGCATTTTTTTAATAAATTTAACTCCCGAGGAATTTAACTTCCGAAAATGGGGATGTTCCATTGCACAGCGGATCTGTATTTTATAATCTCCTGAATGTGCTTCAGATTCATTTGCACATCGCTGCTTCACGGTTTGCTGAGTGAATTGGAAGTTAATATCGAAGAGCAATTTCGCATCTCGTAAACTTGCGATAGGCGTGCGATCGATCTCAGTGAGATTATGGCGAAGAAAGAGTGCCGGCGGCCTTTGGGAGAGGGGAATCAAGATAGAAATCTACGCGCCTCTGCGAAAGTCATTAACTGTGGCCTCGATCGCAATAGGAGCTAGCGTCTCTCCATCCCATCTCTATCTTTTTTTTTTCTTTTTGAGCACTCATCCTAGTTTTCAGTATTTCGAAGCATATTTTCGAACTTTTGTAGTATATTTCGCCTTTCTGTCTGATGGGCGCAACTGATTACAGGAGATAGTGACGATAGGAAGCTTGAAGTCCCTGACCGTACCTGTGCATCTGCAGAATCGTACCGACCTTTACCATGAGTAGAAGGAACTGGAGAAGGAAGAGTAGAAGGAGGCATTGGAGAATCTATTAGCTTCTCTTTCTTTCTTTTTCTTTTCCGTTCAGTATATCTAGTCAATTTGCATGAAAGAGAAACGCTTGCTAATCTCAAATAGCTAGAAATGGAAAATAAGCGGATAACAAACCTGAATTTGGTAGTCGAGTTTTTTTGTATTTTTCGTATCCTGTAGGCGGAACGGCGACCGTTTTACATTTGAACTGCGTAAGGACACATTCCAGATTGCCCGGCACTTCAACCAGTTGAGAGAGAGACAGCGGTGCAGAGAGGCTGCCACGGAGCGATTTTTGTGAGTTGTTTCGCTTCATTTGATCGGGTTCACTTGCTTCTATCGTTACTAATGCCCGAGTGTTTAGCCATGTGTTATCCAGAAAAGGTTTTAGTGGCAAAGCGTCAAATAGACGTTCATTTATTTCGTCGAGTTCAGATATTTTTATCTCCAATGAAGCATATTTGACAGTGCATTTATCTCTCCTATTCTTGATGAGTTTCATCGTCGTATTCGCCTGTCTGCACTATTTGATTCCTGCAAACAGAAATTAGTTCATTGAAACCGGTTCAATATGCGAAGATGGTCCTAACAACACTAGAGACTCACTTGATTCCTGTCGACAGCACTTCCTCCATCAGTGCTCTTCCCTGAGTTGTGCTTCGCACAGCGACAACCGCGAGATCGAATAGCGTTGGATCTGAAACATACTTCCTACTGCTGAAGAGTTTTGAGGAACTGCTTATCCCTTTGGATTATTGAGAAACACTTACTCAGCTCCAGTACCGATATCGCTGTAGTGAGTACCTTGCTGAAATTAGCAATTGGCCATTTTGACCTTTGTTGGGCATCCTACCGACGAGCAACCAAATCCCAGAAGTAGATTCTACTGCCTGCAGAGATGACGCCTCGATACTTCAAATTCTCTGGGTAGCGATTCGAGCGAGACGATATCATCTTAATATCATTCAAAGTCAACAAATGACGAAATCGATAAATCATGAAGCACAACCTTGATCCAGGCCTCAGTCTCCTCGTCAAATCGCCACAAAACGCCCACTTCTGTGGTTTTCTTTTTCCCAAACGTATACAAATTGCCTCCGCTTGTAACTGACTATGAATTCTGATCGCAAATCGAAGCTTTTACACTCACAAACGTTGCCTTCTTCCGGTAATTTGGAGGCATTCTTCGCACGCATTTTAGACCACGTCTTCGACGATAGGTCTAATATCTGAAATGTAGCATGTCCATGATCAGTCGTTACTCAGTTTTCAGATCAGTGAAACTCACAAAATGCGTTTCGATTGTCCTCGTGAACACGTGCATTCTGCCTCCGGTGATGTAATTCTCAGTGAACCGACGAAAATTTGAAGGAAGCGCTTCTCGGATATCCTGCAAGTTGATTTTATCTGAGTCTTGAACTGATAAATCGAGGACAAATTTTTCCTCACGTCACTCGCCATCGTATCCGTGCAAGTCCAGCACATTGTGATCAGATCCAGCAAGAATATCAGCGTGCATTCATCTGTTGACGCATATTCTCCACCGCGCAAAACGAGTTTGTCTAAAATCGAAGAATCATTGAGCCACACAAACGCAGCACACGGCACGTTACGATAGTGGAGCCTCGAACCTAGAACGACCGCGTCTCGCGTGAGATTCCCGCGCGACGCGCCGTTCAGACCTAGTGGCAACGTTGGTTAACAAGGCATCAGAACATTTCGCTGCCCTGACGAAATATTTCGCCACGCGAGTTGCGGTTGCTTCAGATTCGCCTTAACTTGTCGTGAACAAAATAACCAATAGACTCCCAACCGATGGCGATTATTCGGCCCTTCTGCACTTTCCCGGACAACTCTAAGTATGCCAATAACCCCCTCTGTCCCCGAACACCAACCCCGCGCGAAACCAATTTATTTAGGGAATCACTGAAACACATTGCATTTATATTGTCCGGGAAAGTGCAGAAGCGTCGATTATCCTATCCATACAGTATCCTACCTTTGTAGAGACAGTGCTTCATGCCTTGAGATACATCCGGTATTTCTCCTGTAGTGTCCACTTGCCGAAAGGTGAAGCTATTCGATACCTGCAAGTCGAAATATATTATTCGGTCAGAGCACGACAGCAGGGCAGTGTACGGAATGGGCAGATTTCGCTCCCACTAGGGTCGCAAGTTTGAATTCGAAGACTTCGACTCCTCCCTCCTTATCTCCTTTTCGATACTTTGAAAGAGACGCGTATGCAAAGAGTTCGAAGTCTTCGAATTCGATCCGGCAACCCTAGCACCCACCACCCATACACGCCTGACGTTACCTCTTGCCCCACGTACAACCGATGATGGGACTGCCTCCAGATGTACGGTCGTCCTCGGTGACTGAACACGTTGCAGTCGGCGTCGAGAGAGAAAACGGGGAAGTCCTGAACGGATTAGATTTGTTTTTTTGCCTTTTTTATTTACAGGACGTCGATATTTCTATACTGTGTTTCGCCAAAGATACAAAAAATAAACAAATAGGTTCCGAACCTCGCAAGTTACATTGATCTTGTGTCCACTCAACTTTGCTGAAACGATAAATCATTCAATTTTGATACTGAAATGCTTACTTGGATGCAATCGGTACATTACGATTTCCGGAACTTCCGAATACAATGGTGACCAGAGAAAGTAGACAGTGTCGTCGATTGCGAACTAATTAAAATGACTGTTCATTTGATAAGAAAGATCAGAAAAATCTTACCGTACGCGTGCAAAATCGGCTCTTCGATGGCTCCTCAGCGAACCATTTATTGTGCGTGAGCCACAACATATCGAGAGGGCTCAACCATAAAATCAGTTCAAGCGACATTAGAACAGATCAGAAATAAATGCAATACTAAGAAGAGATATTCTACGATAGAGGAGATTCATAGAATACTAATGAGTTTTTCATTAAAAAAAATTCACTGGAGCTATCCACAACATGTTCACCGCGTTCTGTACAGGAGCGAGCGATGCAAGACGACAGAGAACACAAAACAATAGACAGCACAGCGGAGATTTCAACGTGAATATCGACTTAGACGCGTGAACTCAATGATATTGAGCCCTGCTCAAGTGAATGAAGCAGTGAAACTGACAGTGAAACTAACAAGAATGCATCGATAGAGTGTAACGCTGCGTTTCCGCTGAGCAATTCCTTCTTATCACTCGATCATAACTCGTGTGCTTGATCTAGATGTTTGCCTTCATTTTTTTTCCTTTTTCATGTTTAGCCCTTCATTTACATTAGGGACATTTCAACGATTTTTATCACAATTTTCGTAATTCAATTATATTCCAAGAACATCTCGGTTTTTTTCTCTCTTTGATGAAAGAGTGTGTAAAAAGAAGAAAGCACGAAGCCATCAAACCTCCTTTCCGATGAATAATTCCCGGCCTTCAGGTTCCCAAATCACGACTCTCCTGTTGTCGACTAGAACGGCGCTTCCATGTAGGGATTGGGATGGAGTGAAGTTCTGCTAATTACTAATTAATTAACTAATTAATTGACTAATTAATTGACTAATTAAGTACCCACCTCATAGGTAACGTTGAGCTTGTGTACGTCGAGTGTTGCTGTAAAGAAATCTTCGAATCCTTTTTAGGAACCTCTTAACAAACAAATCTCTAAATATTCTGAATCGTATCTGGAGCATCACCCCCGTTTAAAAAAAAGCCAATCGTGTTGAAACTCTAACTTGGGTGCATTCTGTAAACGGAGAGACCAAACTCGGCAGCAAACGATGAGATGAGGAAGTAGAGTGTATCGCCAATAGCGATCTGATGTCACATCGATTAGTAATTAGTAATATTCGGAACGCAGGTATTGGCTCTGTCCTTTCTAATGGTGCGTTTACCGTCACCGCACCCCCTGCGAGATAGGTCAGAATTACCTGCTCAAGGGGCATGGAAAGGTGGAATGAGGGGGGCAAATCCACGTTCTAGAGGGGTCTGAGAGTCATCACAGCAGGTCATCTCGCAGAGAAACGCACCATAACAGCTATCAGAGCTACCAAGTCGAAACCCGAGTCTCAAGGGGCAGAGGGTCTCAAGGATCCATACCGGATATTTCTGAAACTTCCGTCCCAGTTCGCTCTCTTCATCGAAGAAGTGGTGATGCGCGAGCCACATCATGCCTTTCTCTGCAACACAAAGCGGCTCCAACAAAGTGAATCCAAATGGATACAGAGGAAACTGAGAACAGAAAACAAGAATCGTCTCTGCAACACAAAATAATGCAAACAATACGAATGCAAAAACAGGGTCAACGATGAATGATCTGGCTAGAGAAACTATTGAGAACAAAGAAAAATCGAGTTGCTGGCTCGATTGGAACTTCATTGTGACTCATCGTTTGTGATCTGCCACAATCTGATAGTTAGGAACGACCGACGAAAGACATTTCAGAAAGAAGAGAGCAGTCCCGTCCCTTCTTTATCATTCATGCTACACACTCAGGGTGTGGTTTAAAATTGCGCAATTTGCGCGTAGAGTTCACATCTCATCATACAATGACACAGTTCAACCAAGAAGAGGAAAAGACAGAAATATCACACGTATGATCGTGATTATGGTTGAATACGAACATAATGATTGAAGTGGGTTTCGTACAGTTTGTGAAACTCACACAATCAATCTTTCCCCTACTCGCCTTTCGCAGTCGAATGTATCATCTGTTTAATTATCTTTCTCATCGAGCGCAAAGGTAACACGTTTATCAGCGTTCTGATATTATCATTGATCGATGTCTACATTAATGTTTCATTACAATCGTATTTACAACGTCGCTCTTGCATCATCCCTACTCAACCACATCCAATCTTCTCCTCGCCCTCTGCAGTCGGATCTCTCAGTCATTCTCTGTCTCAACATGCAAGAAATAACACGTTTATCAGCGCTCTGATATTATCATTGATCGATTCTTACAAGAGATGGTAATTGACAATAATATTTACAACAATATATTTGAGCTACCAAAAGCGGTCTTGCATCATCCCTACTCAACCGCCTCCAGCCCCCTCCTCGCCCTCTGCAGTCGGATCTCACGCAGAATGCCCATCGGGAATCGCCCGTCGACCTCTCGGTCGTCCTCTTTCTCCTCTTTGTTATCTTTCTCACAGCATGTAAAAAAGTAACACGTTTATCATTGCGATGATATTATCATTGATCTTACAAGAGATATTATTGGACAATAATATTTACAACGTCATCGGGCTTGCAAAAACGGTCTTGCATCATCCCTACTCAACCACATTCAGCCCCCTCCTCGCCCTCTGCAGTCGGATCTCTCTCAGAATGCCCATCGGGAATCGTCCGTCGACTTCTCTGTCCTCCTCCTTCTCCTCCTCACTGCCCTGCGCGGGCTTGTCGTGCACGAGTTGGTTCCTGCCGGGAAAATGGTTACGGTACGCTGGGATAAGATACGATTGATTGAAAATAATCCTTTCCCGTTCTTCGTAGCCATGCAAAATAAGTAGACTAATCTTCAGTGGCCTTTGAGGCATAACTAGTAAGTCGACTATCGATATTCTACCGTAGGCTACCGTAACTCACGACAAATATCGCGGCAGGATGTTCCTGATCGCCTCCTTGCCCTTCTCACTTCGCAATAGAACGGAAGCGGCCTGGTCGAAGAGGTTCGGGTCTGGAAGGGAAGAGATTACTGTAGTTGAAGGACGGTAGTTTTATTGTATCGATAACTGGCGAATTCAGTACTAGAGCAATGGATGTATGTAGTGTACGCCGTTCGATTTTCTAGCGCATTCGGAGAGTTACGGTAGGAGAAGGGTTGCGGTGATATCGATCAGAGTAGGATTAGGGTAAGTCACTCACTCAGCTCGAGCACGGACATGGACGCGCTGCCCTCTTCACCTCTGGAATTTATTCATTGTTGAGATGTTTTTCACCTCCTATGAAACTCAACCGAACTATTAAATTGAAGTTGAATTATGCAACGTTTCAAATTTACAGACTTTACAGATCAGATGCTCTTTTTTTTCAAATTTCAAAGCGTAGTAAAGAACTCGAGCAACTCACTCCATCCACTCGACCTCCTGACCCTCAATGAAGAAGACTCTCGTCCCAATCACCAGTGTGTTCTGGTACTTGGACGAGAGACGAGAAGAGTGACTGCCGGCTGCGTGGACCTGATAAGATCAGGGATCATTTTTGAGCAAATGTCAAGGAACATGAAAGGAAGAGGCAAGAAAGCTCAGCGTTCTGACCCCCATTGTTCTCTCCAGGAGACAGAAAAAAAATAATTTTTTTCTCATCGCGAAATCAAACTGCCAAATTGATTTAGATATTTGAAATTTTTCGGAACAATAACGCGATTCTAGCATTCGCTCGTTTTCAAAATGAGAACCAAGATGAGTTTCAGAAACATTGTAATACATTTAGTTTGCATTTCCCTTCTCTGTTGGGATAGAACGCTGTGAAAGTAGGCCTCAAACAGCTGAAATCTTCTGCAATCGAGAGATCATGCTAATCGAACCACTCACCTGCACCCATTCGTTGGCCTCTTCATCCAGTCGATAAAGCATACTACCTTCATCCTGCGATCGAACGCCGTAGAAGAAGATGTGATCACAGGCGCAGACTGCAGAGAATTTACTGTGAAAATGACTAAAGAATCCTCTTCCGGAACCCAATCATGTCATTATGTGTGAGGTTATCTCTACACGAACTTCAACTAATTTGTTGCATGCGCGCAGACTGCTGAGGCATACATTGTTCGGGTCTTTGACCATCCATCATTCATAACGTTCCAGACTCTAGATCAATTTTAGACCTGTTTCTGGGCAGAAAAATAAGTGTTCTACTCACAAGCATTGAACGCAGCTGGTAGTTCTGTTGCACCTTCCGCACGGACGGCCGACCAGCGGTTGGTGGGGAGGTCGAGGACCTGAGATGAGGAAATCTGCCTCACTCTATATCGCCAATGAAAGCGAAGGCATAAATGTGAAGCCAGTAAGGATACATCAATGAAATGAGCTGAAATAATTTTTAAACGAAAATTGCTTACGAAGTGCGCTTCTCCCTTCGATCCAATAACGTGCATTCCTCCTCCTCCCGTCACTCCACAGCCCTCCCAGCGAGAGGTAGAAGTGAAAGCAGCTAGGATTTCCTGCAAGCCTGCAATTGATCAACCGAAACAGCGATTCGAATTGCACACGAATGCGGTAGAATCGTCGTCAAGAAACATAACTTCATCAAAAACATGAAGCTTTATCTCAATTTGAACTGTAATGAGAATGAAAAGTAGTGTGTGTGTGTGTGTGTGTGTGTGTGCGTGTGCGTGTGTGTGTGTGTGTGTGCGTGTGTGTGTGTGTGTGTGTGTGTGATCCAGAAACTCGATACCTGATTGGCGACCGTATTCCTCCTCGACCATATCTTCGTGTCGAGATCCAACTCATAGGTGTCCCCACTGACCGTGGCAGGGAGGTCCTCGAAGCCGCCGTGGATGAGCAGGGAGTCTGAAGCAGAGACCATCAAGTTAGAAGACAGATTGAGGGTCAAACAAATTGATCTACAGTGCCTCGAGTGTGTGAGACTTTTGGATGACGGAACCTTGATGAAGGGGTTTTATGCAGAAGCTTTGTAAGTTGTTTTTCGGGGAATGGTGAAGAGCAGACCAAATATCGACTCACTTCCCCATTTACAATGAGCATTGCCGTATCTCCCGGACGGTATGGCACCTCTCGTGTCTTCTACGGACCAGTGAGAGATGTCGTCTTCTGAAATTTGTAACGGAATCGTCTTTGAATGAGCACTCGGGAATGGAATGAGGATAAACCTCGCATGCCGTAAATGCCTTCTCGCCTTTCAATTTCATTTCACTCATGACTGGATCTTATCTTCTAGTCAATCACACTCCTTGTTTTCCTCTGTGAAACACAACTTACAGATCCACCGTGGATACAAGTAAAATCGCGTCCTTTCAAGCAAACTATGAAAACTTGCTTCAACTTCTCACCAATCCACCCCACATACAACTTCTCGCTCCTTGCATGCCACAGATAAGCCTTGTTCCCGTGGACAACCAGACTTCCTCCATAGACGGAGTGAGGCGGGACGAAGTTCTGCAGAATTACGAAAAATATTTTTTGTCTCTCACATAACAGTTCTGGAACGTAACCGAATTGTGCATAGTAATGAATTATGCTTGTGTGTTGAACTATTTTATAATGAATCGACGAACAGTGAATGAATCGACCGGAAATTAGCAATAATAATTTGAGAGAATAACTCACGTGCAACTTGACTTCGATTCTCTTCAGTTCGTAGTTTCCTGGAAATATTTAAACTTAATTATAACTGGCTTACTAAAATTATAGAATTCATAGAACCAAACATTGCCAATAAGTTCTTCATCGGCCTTATCATTTTTTCAATGAAACCTATTCGAAAATTAATAATAAACTTACTCGAATTTAATTCTGACACTAAGAATCCGCCATGGTTGAAAGAAGCGTTCAGCAAATAAATCCTCTCGCCTATCGCGAACTGAAATTAGCTTGTCAAGATATGAAGAAAATGCTTGACAGTTTCTTGTAAACTTCAATTCTTGGCACTTCTCAGTCTTCTCAGCCACTTTTTCAACTAGTTGGAGTACTACAGAGACTACTTATTCAATCAATATTCCCTTCAAACACCACTTACCGTGTATTTTGCCCGCTTTCTGTCGCGATCGTCGAAGCTCTCGTGAGCCACCCACAGCATATTGGTGCTAAACAGCGGAAGTTGTAACCCCGAAACGGAGAAAATTGTCGGAAACTAGCAACTTTCAGGCGGGAAAATACGGGGACGAATGTGTTGAAAGGAGAAAAGAGGGAATGACTAGAGAGAGAAGCAGAGAAACAGATGGTTCTCTCACTCTCACTCTCACTAGACATTACGCACAAGAGAGCTGAGGCAGAGCGTATATTGCACATCTCAAACACTCGATAAGACTCTTCAGATTGACACTTTCCCATCTCGGATTCGAGAAAATTCAGTACTTCTCTTTCTCAGGCCACTAATCCAAAGATAGAGAATCTCATTTCAGGAATGAGCGAAAACAATCATTTTCCCGGGGAGGTGCCAAAAAACATAAGACCCTACTGCAACGACCCCCATTCCCCATTTTGAAGCGAGAACCCCCATTACCCTGGAGATGGCAGTCTGCCAACTACACTGGATTCTCTCTTTCCCGATTTTCGAGTAGCCACAGCAATCAGGGATTTTGAATTCTTCTGGTTTGTTCTCTGCTCTAGACACTATTTCAATCTCGATTCAGATCTCACAGGTTCATACTTTGTGTGAAACTCAACTTATCCTTGTTTTCGCAAAAACTTCATTATTATTGACCGATGTCAGGACTCGAGAATCAATACACGAACGAAGCAGCAATAAACGATGAGGTGGTGTAGTGCAACTACGGTAGGCCTGGATGGTGTGCGTGCGCTACGCTAGGCGACGTTTACCACGACGTCTTACAGTACAAAAAGAAACAAAATATGGAACAGAGCAAAGGCGACGATTTGCGATCACGGCAATAGGATGTGTGCACATCGTGGTGTGGGGATACGGTAACAACACACCCATGGAGCGAAATGGGAAACGTCGACCTCGAGTGGGCGCACCAGGGGGGATGATAAGCGTGTTAACTCTCAGCAAGAGACTAGATAGGTAAGCGAGGAAAGAAGGGCATAACGAAGCAACGGAAGAAGAAGACTCGAACGATAACTGAGACAGATCGATATTAATTTTCGATACAATGGTTAATTACACGGTAATCTTTTAGCAGGAAAAGAGGTGACGGAACTGAGGATGGAAACTTGGAAAAGGCCATGTTTCTCAAATTTAGAAACAGACGAGTTATTAGGATCACCAAGTGAGATATTATCAAGAAAAATACACGGGAGAACTACAATAGTTGAGGAATATCGTATTAAGCTATAGATCTTATTAGAGGAGAGGCGGGGTAGGTCATAGTGGTTTTCGGGGTTAGCCTGAGGGTTTTCAGATTATTGTATGATAGGGGGGGGGGGGGTTGAGAACCAGTGTTTGGGGGAGGGAGGCGGGATACTTAGAAACGTGTGGATAAAAACACTGATAAGGCTGACTCACAGGGTCGTGTTTGCCTCTGATGATGAAAAGTGGGTTGGGATTCTAAGAATTCCAGCAGCGCTCGCCGATGAGTCAACACGAAACGTTACTCTCACCGACTCGCAGCTGCACAATATAACAAGCAACGATATCTCGACAGATCAATACTATGAGGCATACTATGTACACTTTGGGGAATACTGTAACACAAGAGAGAGAAAAAGGGTGTTTCGATCTAGTCAGTAGTCGATCAACAGTGGTGGTGTGCTCGGGGGCGGACGACTACTGTATTCTGCAAACGGCGTCAGAATATCGAAACAGGGATTTGGATGGGCGCTATGTACAACTCTTCTGGGAAGAGAGGTGGCAAGGGGGCAGAGAGGATTAGAGCACAGAATATTCAAGGAAATGCGGATCCACGTCACCATCCGCATCCGCATCCGCGTCATCACGCTGACGCTTGACGCGCGGTGGGCGGCGTCGCGTGCACCACCGGCTTGCCCCACAGCGACGGGTCGATGCGGTTGATCAGGTCGTCCCTGCAAACGATCGGTTTGGTTCTCTTGACATCAATTCCCGCGCCTATCAACTAACGGAGAACGTTGGACTAATCTAGTACCCCTGCTACAGCGAACATGCCGGTTCAGGTAAAATATGTGTCGAAATAATGTGTGTTTGAATTGCATATTCAACCGAATGCAATTGAAAGTAACGCGAACTGCAAGCCTATTATGATTCAGTGTTCCACCGAGTCAACTAATGACACCTCTCAATATCACCATTCTATGCAGTCTCTCACCTGATCATGCCCGGCAGGAACATCATCCGCCGGCGGAAGAGCGCGCGGCCGCGCTGCGTGCCGCAGATCTTCTGCAAACATGATTAGATTATTGAGACAAATTTTACCTTCAATCAACCCCACCCAACATCGCTCCGATGTCATTGACACTCGGAGCACCAATCTGCCGCCCACCAATTGGCAAATATTTTTCAGAGAGACAAAAAAAATCAGTTATCCATTCCTAATCCCTCCTACTGTACTCCTCACAAATCAACAACTACCGTACCCTCGCTGCGATCTGGTACAGCGTCGGCTTCAGGTCGAGCACGTGCAGGTCGGAGAGGTCGGTCAGCGAGGCCTGAAGTTCGACATTTGACCAGTTATCGATGCACACTGCGACCGTATCCATACTACCGTAACCTCAATAGATTCCAATCGATATTCCTCACCTGCGAGTTGATGTTGTTGTTGGGCAGCGCCTGCAGGCGGGCGTCGTGCGATGGCCTGCGAGAAGAAATGAGTGAATTACTAGAAAGGCTTTCCAGCGATTTCGTTCCCGAATCATCCCGGCTACACAACACCTACTTACAAAAGAATCCAGCCCAACTCCAATAGGCTCGTCAGTTTCGGTGTACAAAAAAAAAACCAAATCATTCATTGCATCATCCCTACGCCATCACTCAACCTACATCATCCATGCCACATCCGAACTACTAGCCAATGATTCAATTGCTCATTTAATGATGTTTTTCCGCCTTGTCGAATAAATAACAACATCCCTTGAGGGCTTCCCTCCCGTTTCATCATCCCTACTCAATCACTCACTTGGTGCCTCCGAACAAGTACACTCTATCAATCCACACCTCCCGTGCTCCACTAGTTCTACTTACTTAGGATTCAACTGTTTATTCAATGGTGTTCTACCGCCTTGTCCAACAAAAAAAACTTCAACACTTCCATTGTCTCATCCTTACCTAACCAACCAATAAATGCACTCACTTGGTGCCTCCGAACAAGTTCATTTGATCTAATTTCAGAAGATTCGCACCAAGCTACTTCCCGTTTCATCATCTCTACTCAACAACTCACTTGGTGCCTCCGAACAGGTACAGCCTATCATTGGCGACTATCGTGCACTGGCGTCGGCGCTCCGACGGCGGCTCGCCAAACGTCGCTAGCTGGAAATATCAATATTAGGAACTTCTGTACTTTTTGGCCCAGGATCTCCTCTCTACGACCGTTCTGTTTGAGAAGTGCGGCGGGGAATGAGAAGGGTAGGGATAGAATACTCTATTGAGAATGGCTGGACCAAAAAGTACAGAAGTCTCTAATATTGATTGTGAGAAATTATCTTATGATCGTATTTGAGGAACCAGTTACAACAGGGTTATATGCTATTTTGAAAGCGTCAAAGGTCGCTAGCTGGAAATATCAAATTGATTATGACAACTGCCATCCGATGAAACATTCAAGCAGCAGGAAACTTGTTAGCAAGGCCTACTCGTGGAACCCGTTTACAACAAGATGTTTCACGATTTCAACATCGCCGACGGAGGCAAATATAAATGATTATTTTTAAAGCAATAATCCTCACTCCCATTCAAGTCCCGAGCAACAGGCCAATTAGACGTGTTCGTGGATCCCGTAACTACCATCTAGAATCTCAAAGATGCGATCACAAATGCTATACATATTGTTTTTATCAAATATCGACAAACATGTAGCACGGATGGAACCCGCATGGAGCTTGCGTGGTCACTCACATCATGATAATTTTTTGGTATCATTCGCGCAACCATAAAACAACCAAAAATCTTATGAAGACCCCCCCCCCCCCCCCATCTCCTCCCCAATCTTACCTTAGTCCACTCCTCGCTGCGCGGGTCGAACTCGTACAGGTCGTTGTAGTGCAGGTTGTGCGAGCCGTTGAACCCGCCGAACACGTACATCTTGCCGGCGTAGTTGACTGGAATCGGATTTATCATTCATATCATCAATCAGTCGGGTTGTTCATCCTAGATTATAGCAAAACCCCATATCACAAATTGCGCAGGATTGCAGTAAATTTATGAGCAATATCGTCGGGGACTGTTCCTCAGTGCCTATCACTTACCGCCGTGACACCGAACCACTTGCCCGCCTTCACATAGATTTTTTTTTCTTGCTCGAAACGTTCTTATCAAATTCACAACCATCTCCAGAGCAATAAGGAAACATCGCAACCGCAGTCACGCTGGTCGATCTTGTAACCCAT
This sequence comes from Pristionchus japonicus, assembly GCA_900490845.1. Classification (NCBI taxonomy): domain Eukaryota; kingdom Metazoa; phylum Nematoda; class Chromadorea; order Rhabditida; family Neodiplogasteridae; genus Pristionchus; species Pristionchus japonicus. The sequence goes on along the minus strand of LS489039.1, from coordinate 235,541 downwards.
CTCTCCCAACGCCTCGCTCATATTATGTTGACACTAAACAATTCAAAACAACAACAACCCCTACTCACAGGCGGAATGGCTCCTCCTCCCTGAGGGTATTTCGCCCTTCGTCTCCACGACGCGCCACTTGTGCGTCCGCAGGTTCAGCGCCTGCAAATATTATTTTTAACTTTCAATTCCGATAAATCCCGAGTTTCAGCCATCGTTCAAACCTACGCAGTTCCCTTGCATTTCGATAAGTACTCTGCATCAACGTACACAATCTCAAAACGCACCCCTTTGGCGCCCACTACACTCACTATCGTAAACTGAGCTATTGAATCCCTCCGACTCACTCTCATCTGCTCATCGTATAAATCTCTATTCTACTACCGCACTCTAACGCCTAAAAAATATCTCCTTATCAATCGATAAACTACCGTACCCTCATCTGCTCGTCGTACACGTCCCTCGTGGAATGGTACTGTCCCATAATGTCGCACCGTCCTCCGAACACGAACATGTCGTCGCCGAGCACGACCGCCGTGTGGAAGTCGCGCCACGCAGGACGATCGCCCTGTAATTAGAGTAATTATTTAATTAATTATAAATTAATCAACAAATCGTTCCACAAAGGAATGTCCATACTATTGAATTGGGCAAACAGGAGCCTCATACGTACGCAGGCTGCAACCTCGAACGTCCAACGATTTTCCATTTTCTCACAAATCCACGAAATATTCAATAGTTTTACAGCTAGACCCACTAACAGTAATATCTCTATCAACTGTACCCCTCCCATAATGTCGTGCCCAGAAACCACTAAAATCGATAACCCTCCCCTACCGTAGTTGCCATCTCGGACCACGTGGCGGTCTCGAAGTCGAAGACGAACGTCTCCTGCGAGAAGCGCTGGTCCTGCTCCTCGAACCCTGAAGGAGAAGAGGTTTTGATTTATTAATCAAAGAACTGCATCTAAAATGAATCCATTGATATTATTGATAAGAAACGATTTGGTCTGAAATCAAAACGCGTTGGAAACCATTGTATTCATAGACGGAATGAAACACCCACACAGTAGTGTTGCATTTGCTTTTTTCGCTGCCTTTCCAGTTTCAGGGAAAATTCATACCTCCGAACACGACCATCTTCCCATCGTACACGACCGCCGAGTGGCCGTCCCTTGCCGGGGGTACCCGCCCCTTCGTCGCCAGCGAGCGCCAGCTGTTGTCCACTGCAAAAATGAATTAAAGTGAGAAGAATAATGAAGATGTTGAAGCTCGATTTTTCGCTTCACATGTACTACAAGTGGCGATCAAACGGATACTTGACAGTCATCCGTGCGCCGACGGTCAAAATAAAGTTTTCTCAACAATAGCTTTAAGTTTCATCAATACTACAAGTGGTGATCGGAAGTTGGCAAGCAATATTTGAAGGCCTCACTTCCGAAATAAGAACATTTTTTACATGTCACTGCAGGGTCCACGAATATTTACTATTTCATTCACGCCACTAGAGAAACAGGTCTTCCACCAACTTGATATCAACTTGATATAAATAACAAATAATCTCTTTCACTCCCCCGTCCCACTATCGTCACAAGTAGAAAACTGATCAATTGAAACAATGCCATTTTCACATAGATTTCAACTCCACCCTATCGTATAATACCGTACCCGGATTGAACGCGTGCAGTAGGTCGCAGGCGCCGCTCTCGTCGTTCCGCCCGCCCCACAGGTAGGCCACGCCGCGGTACGCGACCACCGTGTGCCCGTAGCGGTAGTACGGCACTACCGACTTCGTGTCCTGCAATCAGTCTAATCAATACTCTCATCCTACCATCAAGCTACCGTACCGTGAGCACTTCTTCGGCCTGCAAATTCGGCACGTGGCAACCGTATACAGTACCCCAAGCTACCATGCCCGATCAGTCCTCGATCAACCACCAGCTACCGTACCGTGAGCACTTCTTCGGCGCGCAAATTCGGCACGTGGCAACCGTATACAGTACCCCAAGCTACCATGCCCGATCAGTCCTCAATCAACCACCAGCTACCGTACCGTGAGCACTTCTTCGGCCCGCAAATTCGGCACGTGATAGGCGCCGAAGGGCACGAACTCGGCATCGGGCACGCCCCTCGGCTCGTCCGCCGCCTCGTCGTCCTCCATCGGGAGGTCTCTGCAAGCAGACAGATTGGTTTTTGGTTTCACATGACATTTTAATCCAATACTGATAGATCTCAGGCAAAAAGGTCGATATGAATGTCGAACGAAAAATTTAAAAGGCGAACGAATAAATTCAAACAGGATTGCCTAGTGTTTCACGATGCTCTTTTAGCACACTGAACGGATTGGTAACAAAGAGTCATCGAAGTCGAACCACATCTCGCTGTCCTACCGTACTCCTCCCGTCTACAGTACCCCCTTCTACCGTAACCCTCTCACCTCCGCGCGTCCTCGTACTCCATCTCGCTGTCGCCGCCCTCGTGGTCGGACACGGCCATCTGGAACGGGATATCGATTATTTCGTGCCTACAGCGAAAGTCCAATCAATTATCTACTCGCTGTGATAGTACAGCATAAACAGCCCGTGAAACACTAGCTGAACAATGTATTTTGAAATTGCAATAAATGCATCTGGACGTTTCACACAATGATTATAGGTTTCAGCATTTCTCTATATGGAATAAATTCTTTCTGATAATCGTACGAGTTATCGTTGCTACTGAAATAAATATGCTCTACAGTGGGTATGGGACCGATAATATAGGACTAGCAAAAGAAAAATATTCCCGAATGCTCGACATGAAGTAAAATTATTTCCCTGGGGTCACTCGCCTTCATTAGAGCACTATGAAATACCTGATTATGAACTATTCGTGAATCTCAAATGAATCTTTTGTGTGTGTTCTTCCCCATTCGTCGCCTGTCACAATTTCGACAGCGTGCGCTTCTTTAGTAATCGTCGCCCTCTCACCTGCACGTCCTCTCCGGACGGAGCAGCTGCAGCAGCAGCCGCTGCTGCCACCTCTTGGTCTTCATCGTCACTTTCGGGCAACGCGATCCGGCGCTGGAAATTGTGTTAATTAATTAGCTAATTACTTTTCATTTGGTACTTTACACCTTTCGAGATTGAATTTTTTTGTAAGAACAAGGCTCACTACAATTACTTTTTAATGATTCCCAGTTGGTATCTACCAACTGTGAAACCAAATTTGAATCGTTGCCGATTATTTTTCTCCATTTTTTCTACTTTTGTAATTTCCTAGACTAACACCATGTCCTCACTCCACCACCACATTTGTACTAGTCCCTTCACTTTCCATCCCCCACCCCCATGCAGCTGCCCTCTCCCCCTCTTTGTCTTTCCTCCTCCATCAATTGCTCGCCAAAGGGCAGATGGCGCCTTCATGCATTTACTGCCTATGGCTGCACTTCCGGATCACTGGATTACTCCGTATTCTTGAATTTTTAATTTCATACCTTCCTTCCTTTTTTAACAGATTGAGGATCCTAATGACACTAAACTTGCACCAACTCTTGGCTGTGTATATCAATAACGCAGCTTCGAATCTCCAAGTGGTTCAAATCAAGCTACAATTCTCGAACTCGACCCCTTTTGAAACAGCACCGCACAATAATCGATGACTTCATCGCCAATCAAACTCTTCCACAAAATTCCCGCCCATTTGCATAATCCTTTAAGCGATCTGTGCACCTCTCTGCAATGGTGTGGGGGGGGGGGGGAATTCGAATGAATTTCAGGATAGGAATTGAAAGAGAGGAGGAGGGAGGAAACTCTCTCCCCTCTCTTCGTTTGGGTGTGGGCAATACCCCTCCTTGTTATGCGTAAACATGCAGACTACTCGCAAAAAGACTACAAAAGTTGTATCGCAGTGTCATGCGAAAAACACGCCACAGTCTACCAGGCCAGGCACAATACTGTTCCGCATTTCCGTTACCCATCCCATGTTCTCGAGCAAGATTGATATGAGTGCAGTGCAAACCACAAAAAAAACCAAAAACCAGCAGCAGGCGCAGTGCTGTCCCAAGCTTGCTTCATCTATCTACATGCTTACGAAGAATTAATTTCAGTCACATCGTCCCGTAATAAACTCGACTTTCCTCTAGCAAACCCCCAGTAATCGATATGTGTCCAACTAATCGACTTATCGGTCCCCGCGTGACCCCTGCTGCGTCCGTAACTAATGCTGGCGACGAGAATGAAACGGTATTGTTCTCTTCCCTTCCCACGATCCCTCTCCTATCATTGCTGCCATTGGAAAACAGAAGGAAACCCTTTGCAGATTGGAATAATGTTCCGTCTCTCTCAATTTCCCATGATCTCTCGTCCTGCACCGATATTCTATTTACCATCGATAGTAGAGGAAACCCTTCCCAGATAGGCGCATCGTCCCCATAATCCCTGTGTTTGTTTCGAGGCTCGGCATTCGAGAACTTCCCTCACTGAATCAACCCATTGAATCACTGATCCATCGGGTCGGGCTTAGCTCATCGGAACAATGTTCTAGATCTTTCTTGATCGCTCGAAGCGAGAGAGCACGCGGAATCGAGAGTGCAAGGTGATTACCAAGCATCCGCACCACCCCCGCGTGGTCGCTGTTCTCGTTCGATCTCTCCACTTTGCATGATCTCTCGTGCCTGTCTGACTGGTGAGAGTGTGTGGAACCGAGAGAGCGCGCCAGATCGCTCGAGCCCGCGCGTATCCCGCACGTATCACTCCGTCATCGCGAGATTAACAAGCGCGCAGAGTTCAATCAAACGTACGGGAGCCCCCAGACAAACGAATGGGCGAAATTAATCCCAGCGATTTCTACTGCAAATGTATCCAAAAGTGCAGTAGTCTAATGTTAACTAGTCTGATAGAAAGTTATTTTTACAAAACACAGTCGACGATGAATCGTTTTAGCATCAATACTACACCCGCAACCTCAACCCAACTGGCCCAATCAATCAAAAGAAGGAATGATTTTTTTTCGAAACCAATGCAAAGGACTAATTGTACAGTGCCTGAACAACCCATACTTAGACCACCACTGCAACTCCGAATCATCAAGTCATTCAACCACAAATCATTACCAAAACTAGCCAATTCAAGCTGATTTTCAGCCGTTTCAATTCATAACTAATAGCACTCACCATTCCCTGCAGTGGGCCGTCCGCGTTCAGGCGGAAGCCGCGTCGCGCCACCTGCTCCAGGACGGCGCCGCGCGCGCGCCGGTGGCGACGCGGCGGCGTGCCCATGCACCGCTGCTCCTGCTCGCTCCAAACGCGCTGCCACTTGTACGTCGCTGCAAAGATGTGATCAGTTGTCGATGTTCGGAATGGTCATACACAATTAAACATCTCGCAATTAGCAAATCTACGTTTCATGCAGCTGTGATATCAGCTGCTGTGTTCAATGTATCAGCTGCAGCTGTGAGGATGTCCAGAGAAACTTCTCACGGCGTCTATTTGCTCGCTGTCATATCCCCTATACCCTTTATCCCGATAGAATCTCCCAGTTATCTTTACAAACTCTTGAGCACAGGAGATTCATCTCCGATTTCCTCTTTCTTCACAAATCTATCCACAATTTCTATACTTTTGACCACTCCAATCTGTACAAAATTTCTCCTCTTGCTCGTAGTCTTCGGAGATCTCATTCGTTGCGCATAGCACTACCATTCACTCTTCCCAAGTCTCACTCAAGTTTTGTAACTAGGACTATTGACAGATGGAACGTGCTTTCGCCTGAAATCGCTACGAGCTCACCCCATTATTTCCGATCTCATCTCCTCTCTATT